>CM037156.1:23287915-23632915 GCA_020921065.1 Vaccinium darrowii
AGAATTACAAGCATCAAGGATTTATTTCTTTGAAAAACTATACCCCACAATCACTTACCGGTTGAATCAACTCTTGTGAAAAAGTTTTCATGGGATCTACAACAGGAACTGAACCCAACAGATCTAGAGTTTGTATACCAGCCTCAGATGAAGTCATATCTATATCCCTTGATGATGGAGCCAGAGGAGGTTTTGTGGTTCTGCTGGTGACAGTTTTATCATCTGATTCTCTTGATTTCTCTTGAGTTTGAGTTTTCTTTTTCTTAGGCTTTCTGATATCTTTAGCCTGAGAATATATCCAAAGATTTGTGAGCACAATAGTAATTTAAAAGGAGGTAATTGGTTAAGTCCAATACCTCCTGTTCAAAATCAAACTTAAGAAGATCTCCTCCAGTTTGAGATCTAGTACTGGCTCGAGTTCTTTTAGGAGTGTCAACAGTTGTCTCCTGAAAAGAAGAACCACTATCAATAGATACCCAATTGGCATCATTGAGAACAGGGAATTACAAGTTACCTTCACTAATTTGCGTTTTGGCTTCTTTGAAGGTGCTTTTTCTTCTACATCATCAGATTCACTCTTATCTTCTTCATCTCCATCTCCTTCACCAACTTCAATAAGATATAGAGGAATCCACTATCTATTGACATTCACCTTGTTGGGCGACATTTATTACCCTGACTACTCCTTTCTTATAGAAATCCTCAATTTCCCATTGAGGGGCATCGGTTTTAGCAACTGTGACTCTTCTATTTTCTGGTAATAGCTCGTACATGTCATCATATACCAATGTATTCGCAAGAGCAAAGGAAGTATCAGGAGTTGGGGGAATAGGTTTCCCATAAGGCTTCTTAAGGGATTCAGCAGGAGGCATAGGTTGCCCCTGAGGGGAAGATTTAAATAATTTCCACCAAGCGGCAGCCACCAGCTCAGTTCTTCTACTTTCAATCTCTTTCATTCGGGTTCTCCTAGCCTCTTCCATAGCCTCCAGATTACGTGGATTCCACTTGCATTTAAAGAAGATTTCAAATTGGCGAATTGATTGATAAATTTGACTATATAAAAGCATACCTGTCTTTCTCCTGGACAGGGATTTTGTCTTTGATGATTCAGCTGCCTTCATCTTCTTAGCCAATTTATCCTGCTTCAGCTCTTTTGATCTTGCAGAAGCCTGTGTTGTTATCTCCTTCTCATCATCTGAAGAAGTTTCAATTCTATCCGGGGATATTTTATCCAACACTGTCTCCAGATTTTTAGACAGTTGAGTAAACAATTCAGTCCTCCACCAGTCGCCAAATGCCATAGCTGTAGCAGCAAAATCCGGGAATGGCATTAATTTGAAGACTTTATTCAACACAACAGCATTCTCTTCAGCCAATTTTTTGGTTTCTTCTGCATCCAAGATCATCCTCTCATTCAAAGTAGAATTCTTAGTGCGAAACGGAGGCACTGGTATAAATTGGGTTAATCCAAACTGTCGTGTAACTTGCCCAGGATTGTAATATTCAGCACCACATTTATTGTTAGGAGCCCACGAGCACATACCAAATGGCAGATCCCTTGCTGTTAGAAAACTAGCCCAAACTGCATGTTGCTCAAGATCATCAGGTTTCAGCGCTTCTATCTTTATCCTTAACCATTCTGGGCATGTCGAATTTCTTTCAAACGGTGTCCAAAAGGTGGGGATAGGATCATCTGGCAGTTGATATAAATGGGAAAAACATTCTTCAAAGGTATGCTCCTTTGGAACCAGAGATTTCAGATAATACCCACAGAACTCAGCTTCTCCTGTTTTCTTCTTCTTCTTCTGTTCTTCATTCTCGACAGGAGCTAATTCAGAGAAATACGACCAGGCTCACAATTGCATAAACCATAATGGCCCAGTACAACTAGCCATTTCATGATCTATTAATTCTTTCATACACCTGTAACCATGGGCTAAGAATATGGGTGCAAGTGCAATCTCTTGACCAACAGAGAGTGTTTTGGCCAGATTAGTGTAATCTTTGGTCACTTTCAATGCACTCCCACAGAAGATAAATTTATTGAGCCAATATACTAAGAAGGCTATATGCTCAATTTCAGTCACAGGGGCATCAAGATCTTTGCTTATGTTTTATTCTAAGAAGATCTTAAAGGTGATGTCTTTCTTTTTTGGGTATTCAAAACTCACTTTTGGAGGCTCTAATGCATCATTGGCCTCTATCCCATGTGGACGTAACCCAGTCATAAAAGCTACATCTTGGAGTGTTGGAGACATCATTCCACAGGGGAAGTGAAAAGTATTATTACTTGAAGACTAGAAAAAGGCTAAGACACTCAATAGAGGGGTATCTGGCTCGGGCATTCCAGAACTCATCATTATGGCATTATATATTCCTAATTTACGCCATATTTCCCCTTTGGCTTTTTCAACCCTAATTAACCAACTATCATAATCTGGGCTCGAATTAACCCAAATTTTGAAGGGTTTCGTTTTATAATAATTCTCCCAATTGGGTTTCCATTTTGGTCAAGCTAGAGGAATGGGTTCATTATGAGGGTAAAACTTCTTCAAATAATCAGGAAAATTGCTAAAGAAACAAGGACCTATTGCGTGCTTGTCAAATCAAGAGGAATGGCTAGGGTTGTCATCATACTTTGGAACTGGAAATAATGCTTGATCTTTGAACTCCAGTTTCTTCTCGTCTATCAACTTCTTCATCACTGTACCCGGATTATTTTCATTCTCTATAGAGGCTTGAGCTCGCAGGGTAGCCATGGCAGCTTGATGTTTCTTGAATACGGCGGTGAAAGAGGTAAAGTGCAAGAAAAAGGGGTTTTCTGCGTACTGTAGTTTTTCACTTGTTACGGTATTTATTTCTACGCGTGGAGATAATTTCCCCGTACAATCTTTCCAGAGTTTTCCATTATCCTTTAATGCCCATCTCATTTTTACTATGCCACGTATCCTGGATAACGGTTACAAGAATCCTATTCTCTTCATCTTCCTTTTTAGCCGTTATCTCCTCTTAACTGAGGACTCTTTTCTTTATATTTTAAACTCAATTTTTATCACTTTGCTTTCAAAAAATAGAGTTTTAAGGGGGGCAATGTTTGTACCATATCTGAACCATACATGTGGTAGAATATTTTTTCAACCGAAAGTCCCTATATATAAATCAGGAGATGCTTATCCTCAGAAGAAATGATAAGGCGGTTGCCTTATTTTTAGGGGAATACATTTTTTGAAATTCTATTTAGCCGAAATCACATGTGAGAATTATCAAGTTATTGGGTAGTTATTTTTGGCTAAATGGAGGATGTGGACAAGCAATTGTTAAGAGCAGCATAAAAAATGCACAAGTTAAGGGACGCGATTCCATATCATGGGCGGTTATTCATAGCGGTTACAAGACTTATGAAGTTCTATAAATACAAACCTTAGTGCAATTTTGTAGGGGTTCATACACCAAAAGCTCACTGCAACATTGTAATCGATTTCCTAACCATCGAGTCAGGCCCGGCCCTGTGTTTCGCGAGGCCCCAACCCTATTCTCAATTTGAGGCCCTTCATATATATATATATATATATATATATATATATATATATATATATATATATATATATATATATATATATATATATATAATTTTTTTTTTAATATATATAATTTTTTTTATATATATAAAATTTTTTTTTCTACGAGAAGGGGCCCCAAAAACCGGGGGGCCCCAGGCCCGGGCCTCCCCAGCCTGCCCACAGGGCCGGGCCTGCATCGAGTTAGTCGATTGTTATTCTCTCAACCATGTCTGTCACCTTTCATCTCCTATCTTTCTAATCTTTCTCCTTCTTCTTTTCTATGTAATCTTCTTTTCTTCTTTTGTTGTTGAAGTCCTTGTTCAAGGCATTCGAATTTCTGTAACTTGGTTCCTTCTGATTAAGTTGTTACTATTGCTTGAAAAGAATTGATTCAGATTTTAGTCACATTTCATTACTATTCTTCTGGAGATCTTTGATCTCCTGGCACGCCCGCTTTCTCACAACACCACTCGGTGTTGGCATTAACAATTCTCTTGTCCCTGAAGAATTCTGTGTCAACACCTGCGACAAGAGAAACAAATTAAATGTATATGTTCATATTCAATCGTATAATCATACTTACCCACTGCCACCGAAACTTCAAGGGGTTTACTCAGATCAAGTTCCACGCAAACACGAGCGTAGCTTCTGCATATTCCGTCAATGGTATGAGTGGTTTGCCCAATTTTGCAGCTATGATAAGGAGGCTTTCTTTATCATAATATTCATAGGGAAGGAATTTGAAATGCATCCAGACGGCCGTTTTGACGGCAGATGCCATGTCTGCTCTAAACTGGGGATGCCATTTCCGGACAGTCAAGTAGTGATCCTAGATGATCCAGGGACCTCTTGGATAGACTTTGTTACCGTCCGACCTAGATTCAAAACAGATTGGACAGAAACCCAAACCTAAATCAATGAGTGTGAAAAGGCCTTCAAGATTCCAAAGGTTTGAGATTCTATCCATATGAGCTTTGAATCCCATGTTTCTACCCAAGAGCTTGATTATGAGGCAACCTTATGGTTTTAACGAATACGTTTTAAGTGGTCCTTCGAGAAAACCACTTTAATTCTAGATAGGGTTTTGGGGGGCTCAGCATCAGAGTCCTCCTCATCGCTCTCTTCGTCGAAAATTGCTTACTGATGTTGTGGAATTTCCATGGGGGAGATATGAGCATTAAGAAGGACAGCTTTGAAAGATCGAGCACGTTCGTTGGCTTTCCTTTGGGGAATGGTGATCTGGGCCGCTTCCCTGGTGGAAGGAATGGCATCTGTGAGAACTTCATCATTAATATTCTATGGAGAGGTGTTGTTGAGAGGGGGAGTAGGTTGCTTGCTTATTGTTCTAATTTGGTTGGATGTTGAGTTTTATTTGCAGTTTCTCTACAACTCGATCTCAGTTTGACTTTTGAATTCATTTTATGGAAGAGATTTTCATTGTAGTGTGTTTTGTCATGAAAGTGCCAAAGGGGGAGATTGTAAGGACCAAATTCCGGAGTCGTCTTGTTTTGGCAATTCCATGTGACAAAACACATATTGATATCGAGTTGTAATTTTCTAAGTAGGAGTCTGTATAGGATTAGAGTGGAAGGAATCGTTTTATTATGTAATTTGAGAGTGAGTGTCGTCATCGTTTTGTTGCCGATCAATTTGGTGCCTTTAGAGCAAGAAGATTGATCATGGGATCAATCGGTTTATTGATCGGGTATCTCCAATATTAGCACAGGTTGCAGGTTACGAAGCGTGCGTTTTCAGAGCATACCGATTGATAAGAGGATCAATCGGGTTGTTAATCGACATCTTAAGAAAGTCAGATCTACAATGTTCCGATCAATCGGCTGACGAGGCGATTGATCGGATTGGCAACTCTATAAATATATATCGTTCTTTTTGGATCTAGGTCGTGCAAGTCGGCTAAAAGAAAAGTGAACCGAGTTGTTTGCTCTCCAATATATTAACACCAAGAGTGTTCACTGTGGATCTTGAAGCATTTTTTTCATGGATTATTAATCAAAGCTTCAAGAGGTTTTTACATCAACAATCAAGCTCAAGTTTCTTCCGGTGGATTTCCGGAATAACGTTTGGAAGGCTCGTGGATTCGAGGCAGCGGCAATCAAATACTAGGTGTGGTGAACGAGGAGTCGGCAACCGATCTTAGGTCAATTGCGAGGAGTCTCAATTGTGAGTAAGGTCGTTTTGCAACCGCACAATGATTTTTATAGTGTTTGATTCCTTCCCGTGGTTTTTCCCATTTAGGGTTATTCCACGTATATCTTTGTGTTCATCGTTTTTCTTCAATTCTTATTTATTTGCTTTAATTAATTGGTAGCAAAATAGGAATTTCACTTGGTATCAGAGCGGGTCGCTCGTAATCTGTAGGAATTTTTTCTTTCCAGAGCGGATCCTTAGTCACGATGAACAATAGTTTGAATATGAATCATCATTCCAGTCGCGTCCCAATTTTGGACGGTGAGAACTTTGATTATTGGAAGTCCCGGATTAAAGCTATAATGAGGTCAGTCGACGAGCAAATTTGGAAATCATGTGTGGAAGGGTACAAATATTCCACAAAAGTGGAAAATAATGTGACCCTCCCTAAATTAAGCTCCGAATTATCCCCTGCCGAAAAGGTTGTGCTTCAGGCTAATAATCGAGCTCTCGATATTCTTTTTAGTGCTATAGATGTGATTGAGCACCAAAAAATCACCAATTGTGAGATTGCTAAGGAAGCGTGGGACATCTTAGTCACTTGTCATGAAGGGACCTATGTTGTTAAACAATCTAAACTTCAGAGACTTACCACTGACTTTGAGATGATTAGGATGGAGGAAGATGAGACTTTTAACTTATATTACTCTAGGCTGATTTCCATTGTCAATAGTTGTGAAACCCTAGGTGAGCCTATACCTCCTTTTCGAGTTATTAAAAAGATTTTAAGATCACTACCTGAAAGATTTAAAACCAAGGTGACAATGCTTCAAGGTAAAGAAAAACTTAAGAATAAATCTGTTGAAGAAGTTGTTGGTATCCTTCAAACCTATGAAGCAGATATGTTACAACCTGATTCATATAAATCCAAAACAAAATCCTTGGCTAAGCCGATCGCTTTTTCCAATTTTCAAAAAGATAATAACGATTCTGATAGTGATGTTGATCTTGACTTTGAAGCTATAACCTTATTTACCAAACAATTCAAAAAACTTTTTAAAAAGAGACCTGCTAAAAATGAGTTTAAAAACCAAAATTCAAACAAGGGAAAAGCTGATTCTTTTAGTGGAAAAGGAAAAAGGGGAATAAAGGGACCACCACCTGGACCTAAGTGCTTTGAATGTCATGGGTATGGTCATCTGGCCCATGAATGTGTCAACAAGCTGAAAAAGAAAACAAATTATAAGGCTAATATTACATGGGATGATGATACTGAATCAGATAAGTCTGAGGAAGAGCAAGAATGCAATACTAACTTTATAGCTTTTGGGGCATCTCTGCACTCACGAACTAGTGATGTTGACTCTTCCGATGACAGTGATGATGAGAGTGGAAATGAGATAGAGGATAGCGATGGGTTGAGAGAAAAATACGAAGAGCTTTACAAGCAAAGTCTGAAAATTAACAAGTTCAATCTCAAGCTGGCAGAAAAATACAAACCAGCCAATGCAGAGTTAGCTAAAGTGCAAAGTCAAGTGGAAGAACTGCAAGGAGTTTTAGAGGAGGTTACAAATGAAAGGGATAATCTTAGAAAACAAAGGATAGATCTTAAAGAGAAAATCAAGGTCTTGAGTGATCTCAACACAATCCACGAAGGTAATATAGATAAGTTAAACACTGAACTTGTTAATGCTAATAATGTTTTTGAGCGAATGAATGCAGGTTCAAAGAATTTGGATGATATTCTACGTGCACAGAGGCCACCAAGTGATAAGTCTGGCCTTGGATATCTCGAGGCATCTTCCTCAAAACAACGAGGAGAAAAGGTAATTGAGGAGAGCTTTAAAGAGGTAATTTCAAAAACTCCACTTATACCCACTGCTAAGATTGGTTCTAAGAAAGCTCGCAACACGAAAGATAGTAAGAATAACAAGTTCATCCCCACATGTCACTATTGTAATGCAAAAGGTCACATTCGACCAAACTGCTTTAAATTTCATGGTTATGCTTCTACTACTCATAACAATGTCAAGTATGACAATATGGTCTATAATAAAAGGATAAACAAACAAGGAGATGCCCAGACACCATGGGCTGGGTACAATGATCATAATTATTTTGTGCCCACTTGCCATCATTGTAGAATAAAAGGTCATACTCGTTCACACTGTTTTTTCCTTCATGGATACCTTAGGAATTCTCCCCGCTACCACGATATTGTTGGAATTGTGCCTTGAATTTTCCTTTTTTGGGAGAATTCCAATTGTGTTTAGGATTTCCTATTGTGTTTAGGATTTCCAATTGTGTTTAGGTTTTCCTATTGTGTTTAGGATTTCCTATTGATTGTGCTTCTTATAAATAGAGGCTTTTGGGGATCCTTTAGCTATCTCTCATATTGTGGCCTCTCCAGAGTTACGGATCATAGCCGGCTCTTTGTATCTCTTCTTCACCATTGATAGTTAACTCTCTCTCTCCTCGCCCGTGGACGTACCTCAATATTGGGGGAACCACGTATATCTTTGTGTCGTGTGATTGCTTGTTGTTTTGTTCGCTTTCTCCCAAACTTAGTCGCATTCATAGTGTTCGTTACAACAAACTGGTATCAGAGCTTCTGGTTGAAAAACTAGGGTTTCGTTTCCGATTGTGGCTATGGCGGCTAAGTTTGAGATTGCGAAGTTTGATGGGCAGAGCAGCAGCTTCAGTCTTTGGAGGGTTAAGATGAAGGCTTTGCTAGTTCAACAGGGATTACACAAGACCTTGCAGGGGCAGGAAAAATCCGGCATCAGCGCGGAAAATTGGGAAGACATGGATGCTAAAGCTCTGAGTTCGATTCAGTTGAGTCTAGCAGACGATGTTCTTCGCGAGGTGGAAGAAGAAACTTCAGCAGCAGGAATTTGGCTGAAGTTGGAAGGCATATATATGACGAAATCGCTCACGAACAGGTTGTATCTTAAACAACGTCTTTATACGTTTCGAATGCGTGAAGGTACACTTGTTAGGGATCACTTAGACGAGTTTAATCGTATTTTGATGGACTTGAAAAATATTGATTGTAAAATCGAGGAGGAGGACCAAGCCCTAATTTTGTTATGTTCTTTACCGCCATCGTATGAACATTTTGTTACAACCTTATTGTATGGGCAAGACACCATATCCATGGAGGATGTTAAGGCCAGTCTTCATTCGAAAGAGTTGAGGAAAAAGGTGTCAGGAGAGGTTGATGATCATGCGGAGGGATTGTTTGTTAGGGGAAGAACGACAGAAAAGGGTGGTACGAGTAATAGGGAAAGATCCAAATCAGCAGTTAAAAATAAGAAAAAGGGAAAGTGCAATTATTGCAAGAAACCGGGGCACTGGGCAAGAGACTGTTTAAAACTCAAGGAGAAGGAAAAAGAGGACCAGAAAGGGGGTAAAAATATTGCCGGGGTTGCTGAAAGTTCGGATGAGTTAGATACTGTTTTATCAGTTACAGTGGGAGATTCTCGCTGTGATACCAAGTGAATTTTGGATTCTGGGTGTTCATATCACATGTGTCCGCATAAGGAGTGGTTCGCCACTTATGAGGCGGTCAATGGTGGCACAGTTTTAATGGGCAACAACATGCCCTGCAAAACTGTTGGTTGTGGAACGATCCAACTCAAGATGCACGACGGTATTGTGAGGACTTTATCGAATGTTCGGCATGTTCCGGAGTTGAAGAAAAACCTTATCTCTTTGGGTGCTCTAGATTCCATTGGTTGTACTTTCACTGGTGAAGGTGGAGTTTTGAAGGTCTCAAGGGGTGCTTTGGTGCTGATGAAGGGTCAGAAGCGTAACAATCTCTATTCACTCATGGGCAGTACAGTTACAGGTTCTGCAGCAGCGGTCGCTTCTTCCAAGGTTTCGGGTTCGGATTTGACTCGGTTATGGCATATGCGTCTTGGGCATATGAGCGAGAGAGGGATGACATTTTTGAGCAATCAGGGTCTACTTTGTGGGCAGAAAACTGAGAAGTTGGATTTTTGCGAGCATTGTGTCTACGGCAAGCAGTGCAGGGTCAAATTCAGTACAGCTGTTCATCGCACCAAAGGCACGGTGGATTATTTTCACTCGGATCTTTGGGGTCCCGCTGAGGTAACTTCTAAAGGTGGTTTTCGATATTTTATGAGTATTATCGATGATTTCTCTCGTAAGGTTTGGGTGTATATGCTAAAACATAAAAGTGATGCTCTAAGGACATTCAAACAGTTTAAAATTTTGATAGAGAATCAAACGGGTAAGAAAATAAAACGTTTGAGAACGGACAATGGTATGGAGTTTTGTCTTGGCGAATTTGATAAGTTTTGCAGTAATGAGGGCATTGTGAGACATCACACAGTGACGAAAACCCCCCAGCAGAACGGTGTGGCTGAACGAATGAACAGGACTCTTTTGGAGAAGGCGCGTTGTATGTTGTCCAATGCCGGGTTGGGCAAAGAGTTTTGGGCTGAAGCCGTTTCCACAGTATGCTATTTGGTGAACAGGTCTCCGTCGACTGCTATTGAGTGTAAGACTCCGTTTGAGGTATGGTCGGGTCATAAAGCTGATTATTCCATGCTGCGTGTGTTTGGGTGTCCAGCTTATGCTCATGTCAATGAGGGTAAGTTGGAGCCACGTGCCAAGAAGTGTATTTTCTTGGGTTATCAAGCAGGTGTGAAAGGGTATCGTTTATGGTGTCCGGAATCCTCTAAGTTTTTGATCAGTAGAGATGTTACTTTTGATGAAAACTTTATGGTTAAGGGGTCTAAGCAGGTTGAAGGTGCAGTTGAGGAATCGAGGGTTCCAAAGCAGGTGGAGTTTGTGATTGAATCTTCTGGCTCAGGGAAGAATGTCAGTAATCAGCCAATTGAAGAGGAGTTCAAAAGTTCAGACACAGAGGATGATGTACCAGCAGAGCAACCACGCACTATTGCTAAAGATAGGCCAAGGAGGGAGATTCGACCTCCTGAACGGTATTCGGCTTATTCTGAGATGGTGGCCTATGCTTTATCGATTGTTGAAACAGTGGAGTATGATGAGCCTTCTACCTATGCGGAAGCTGTTTCGAGCAATGAGAGTGCACAGTGGTGTGTTGCTATGAATGAAGAGATTGAGTCTCTTCAGAAGAACCAGACATGGGAGTTGGTGGAACCGCTGAAAAATAGGAGGATTGTTGGGTGCAAATGGGTCTTCAAGCGCAAGCCAGGTATTCCAGGGGTTGAAGAGGCACGGTTCAAAGCTCGGCTAGTGGCGAAAGGATTCAGTCAAAAGGAAGGTGTTGACTACAATGAGGTATTTTCACCAGTTGTAAAACACAGTTCCATTCTCACTTTACTTGTAATTGTTGCTTGTTATGACCTTGAGTTAGAGCAACTTGATGTCAAAACGGCGTTTTTGCATGGGGAGCTTGAGGAACAGATTTATATGCGTCAACCAGAGGGATTTGTTGTTTCTGGTAAGGAAGATCATGTATGCTTGTTTCGTAAGTCTTTATATGGCTTAAAATAGTCTCCTAGGCAGTGGTATAAGCGGTTTGATACATTCATGATAAGCCAATCATATTCTAGGAGTGAATATGACAGTTGTGTGTATTTTCGGAGACTTCCAAATGGTTCATTTATTTATCTACTATTGTATGTTGATGATATGCTTATTGCTGCCAAAGGTGTATCAGAAATCAACAGGTTGAAGCAACAGTTGAGTGGTGAATTCGAGATGAAGGATTTGGTTGCAGCAAAACGGATTTTGGGTATGGAGATTAGCAGAAATCGAGTAGATGGCAAGTTGTTCTTGAATCAGAAGTCATATGTTCTCAAAGTGCTTGAGCACTTTGTGATAAGCCCCCGAAAATGTAAATAACGGGGCTTATCTCGCTCGTTGTGATCACACACACGTGCATTTTGTGCCTTGATATGATTGATTTTGCGCGAGTTGTGTTTTTGATGAGTTTCAGAAAATCGGAGCTAAAAGGCGCGTCCAAAGCTCCAAATAATCCCCGGTTGTATCCGGAAGTACCCAAAGTCCCGCAATGCCATGGAGGAAAATCGCCGAAGCTTAGAAGTCGATTCAAGGAGCTTTGGAAGGTTCAAGGAAGGCCCGGAACAAAGGACCAAGAAATCTAGAGTTATGAGGTTCGAGGAAATTCGACACACCGATGGAAAAAGACTCATTTCTCTCAAGATACAAAGGCTATGAAGATGAGGTCAATTGGGTTTGAAAGTAGACTCATAGAGCTTTCCAACGGTTCAAGAATCGCCTCATTCCGAGTTCGGACGAAGCCGGGGCGTGCCCGCGAAGTTGGGTCAAAAATCTGCCTGCAAGCAGTGAAGTCCTATCGATAGGAGAATTAGTCCTATCGATAGGAGAGGGATCAGATTGGCCATCTGTGCGCAGAAGAGTTCTCCTATCGATAGGAGAATAAGTCCTATCGATAGGACTTGGGTTTTTCAGCAACATTTTGCATCCGACCAAGGAAGAACTTGGGGGCTTTTTGGACATTTCAATTGAAACTTTGGGACTATAAAATGTCCCAAACATCAGAATTTTAGGGTATTCTTCATCTTCCACCTTCTCTCTCTACCTCCATTTTTGTTTTGCTCACTTGAGCTCCACCTTCTCTCTAGATTTTAGGATTTTCTCTTTGGATTCAAGGCTTTTGCCTTCACAAATGTTGTAAGTATTTCTCTTATCTATCTAAATCTTGTGTTTATTTTCATTTTCGTTATGTTTTCCTTAATCACGTTTTTCTCCTTTGTGTGTACTTTAAGCATGATTGAGTAGTGGTTTAGGCTTGGTTATGGGGTGAATATCACCCCATGACTTCGGTGTTTCAATGGCTTCTCACGTTTTTATGCTTATTGTGGGTTTGTGAATGGATTAATCACTCTATTTTCGGTCTAAACTTGGAGTTGTTAACCTCCTTGATTGGGTGTAGACAAATTACTTGGCACACACAATGCTTTGAGCTATGTCACTTTAGGTGTTCGACAAAATGTCTAAGAGAGTTTCTTTCCATTTACAAACCTCATTCTTGTGGTAAAGATTGGTTTTCATTGGGTGAGTTCAATTTTATGTACCAAAACTAGGAGTTGTTAACCTTTTTGATCTTGTGTAGGCAAGGGCTTGACTACTTGCCACACATGATGCTTAGAGCTATGTCACTCCAAGTGTTTGTAAAAATGCCTCAAAGAACTTATCCCATTGTTAAACCAATTTTCTAGAGTCAAAATGATTTTCATTGCTAAATCTTCCGAGTGAGAGCAAGTGACTTCGTCTCTCACTTGAGTTATAATCGAGAGCCATTGAATATCCCTAGTCATGGGTGGTATGAACTCAAGACCTTGCCGCCTTTAATTTATAGTTTAAAACATTTTCAATTGCATTAGAGGTAGAGAGAATCCCACAAACAAACCAAACCAAAAGGTTGGTCGTCCTAACGCCGAAACCCCTACCGTAAAGTAAACCTCTCACTAGCTCCGACCCCTCCCTGTGGATTCGACCTCGGACTTCCGAGTTATTATGCTTTGCGACACCTAAACCCTACGCTTGGGGAAACATCATTTGAAATACAATCCAAGGACGCAAGCATTTTTGGCGCCGTTGCCGAGGAGGGCAACAAATGGCGAGCTAGTAAAGAAGTCTACTTTACTCCATTGTAAGTATCCCACTCTTTTGTATAGTTTTTCTTATTTTCTGTACATTACTTGTTTTTTTTTTTAACGAGGCGGCGGAATAGCCCCTCGGAACTGTTTGTGGTGAGGTGGTGGTATAACCCCTCCAGCCTGCTAGTTATTAGTTTCATTTTGTTTTAGTTGTTGCTTTTAGCTTTTGTTCATAAGAAATCTTTAAAAAAAAAAAAAATGGCATACTTTGAAAGTTGCTATGGTGAGGTCTTACAAGATGTAACCAATTTCCATCAACTAGATCATGAGTCTTTTTCACAATGTTGGGAGCGTTTTAAATGTTCAATTTTCTCTTGGTCAAGGTTTATGTATGAGTTCGGGGATCTTCTAATTGTCTTTTGTCGAGGTTTAAATCCGTCAATATGTCAATTTGATTTGTGTTCTAATGAAGAATTCTTGGATAAAACTCCCGAAGAGTGTTGGGACTACCTTGAGGAATTAGCCAAAAAGCCCCAATATTGTGAGTTGACTGAAATTGGAATAGGGCAAGCCCTTAATGATACATTGGACAAATTTCTCGCCACGAAGCCAGCATGTTTAATTGATTTTGAGAGTTTGTGTCCTGTAATTGAGGAGGTGCCGCCTGTAGCAATTTTGAGCAATGAGCCACTAGTGTCTGATGATTCTTTCGAAAATCCCTTCACCATTGAGGTAATAGAACCATTGTTCTTTAATGAAGGGGTTATTCCAGCTCAAAAAGAAATCTCAGAAGTTATTTGGGATGATGAGCCGGATTTTGATTATGCTCCCCAAAAGGATTCAAATTGTACACTTGATATGCTTTTTCATGAGAAACCTTTTGAGGTAAATGTCACTAGCGCTCCCATTGAGTCTCCTCCACCACAAGAATTTCAAAGAGTCGAACTAATTGATTTTCTAGGTGCTGATAATTATGATTGTGTTTACAATCCATTTCTAGTAAATCTTGTCAACACCTTGAAAATAAATTTGGTTCGAAATATGCACTTGGTGGAACTACATTTTCTAAAGCGACTATTGCTCTCACTTTACTCTAAGTATCTTATCTTATGGCATGGTCGTGTACAATTTTTAACGGAGGGCTTGAAATGGAGTGATACGCTTGTACTAATAGCTCTTCGTAGTACGGCGGATTTTTGGATTTCACGTGAAAAGAGTGCAGGGCACTACTTTTGTTTTTAGTTTTGTTGTAGGTGGTCTGGTATAGCCACCTTGCTTCGGCAAGGGAGAAAAGTATTTACCCGTTAATCGCGTGAAGATTTGTTTGTTGGGAACTCGGCTATCACGGAGCGAGTTGGTTCTAATCATTTTCTCTTAGTAGGTAGTTGACAATTCAGTCTTTTGCAGGGTGACCATGCTACCGTACCAGCCTTGGTAGTTTGGGTCTAACTTAGCGGCGATTGCGGCATTCAGGAGCCCTAAGCAGGGGTGCGACGAAATGTCGCGGTTGTAAGGCCTACAAAGTCGTTGGGGATGGCCCTGTGCGACTAGCTGTGGTCCCACATGGGGCCGAAGGAGGGAGCCTTGGAAGCACTGCCAATGACGAAAGGAGTGAGTGATGAAAAATCCTCATCTTTGGTCGAGGTATTGGGTGATTGACATTCCACCCCGTCGGTACATTTTTGTTCCGCCCTCTCCTTACTTTTTTATCTCATGCTATGAGGACATAGCACATTTTGAGTTGGGGGGAGGGTTTACTTCGTGCTTTGTTTATATTTATAGTCTTGAAAAAAAAAAAATTGAAAAAGAAGAAAAAATTGAAAAATGGAAAATTGGAAAAAAAAAAAAATTGGTAAATCAAGGAATTTGGATATTTGTGTGTGCTTACTCTTAATTGATGGCTTCTAATTGGTGCTATGATGTTTGTTGTGTGAGACGGAGTCTTGATACGATTT
Source organism: Vaccinium darrowii (assembly GCA_020921065.1). Classification (NCBI taxonomy): domain Eukaryota; kingdom Viridiplantae; phylum Streptophyta; class Magnoliopsida; order Ericales; family Ericaceae; genus Vaccinium; species Vaccinium darrowii. The sequence goes on from CM037156.1 coordinate 23,303,177, forward strand.
CATGGATAGAATTAAGCTTGTGAACATGACATTAAAAGGAAACACTTGGTTAAGCCGTATTACCTATAGTTGGATAGCGGATGCTCACTTGAATTCATGTTTTTGCACGCGCACTGTCCCACTTGAGCATTTACTGGTTTTGAAATTGGTTCACGTGTCATTGATCCCTCGGTATGAATTAATTGCCTGTGAAATATTTGGAGCCCCTTTCCATGTAAAAAGAAAAGAAAAAGATGATGCATGCTTTATTGTTAATGTTTATCCGGGCGTTCATTGAGTAACCGGACAATCGGGGTTTGCTCCCACCGTATTGTTCGTGTCAAAAGATGGATAGACCTTGTGAAGGCATTGTTGAATGTGGTTAGCTTGGACCTCACCATAAAGCCTTTTTTACTCGAGCAATTAAGTCTGAGGGGTCTCTCAAAACCTGGCGCCCTAAGGCCATTTGGCTTGGGGATGGCCGACCTAATGCTCGCTAAAGGGGTCAACTAGAAAGCCCGAGAGGTCCGGGCATTGCACGACCACATAAAAAGAAGAGATTCATTCGAATAAAGGGAAGGGATGTGCTTAATGAAATACCGAGCTATCAATGGTGTGAGAACTGTTTTCAAGGTTGGTGAATTTCTTTGTGAGGTTTCTTTTCACACACATGCCACGTGAGAATTCTCTATCCAACCGTAGGTGAGAGGATTGATTTTTGTGCTAAATTTGATTTTGAAGTTCACTTGTTTAATTCTTTCTATGAATGAAGTATCTTGCCATTGACTTGCATGGCGGACATTGTAGTGCTATGTGAGGTTGACGGTTGGGTGTGAGTTACATATATAGTATCCGATTCCTTTGTGTTTTGTGGGTTGTCACTGCTGAAAACCCTCACGAGACTTCACTCGTTCTACCGGGGCCGCCCGGGGGTTTAAAAGACATATCCTTTTTAGTTTGTTTCCATTAGTGCATTTGTTTAGTTTGCTCGGGACGAGCAAAGTTCAAGTTGGGGGGTGTGATAAGCCCCCGAAAATGTAAATAACGGGGCTTATCTCGCTCGTTGTGATCACACACACGTGCATTTTGTGCCTTGATATGATTGATTTTGCGCGAGTTGTGTTTTTGATGAGTTTTAGAAAATCGGAGCTAAAAGGCGCGTCCAAAGCTCCAAATAATCCCCGGTTGTATCCGGAAGTACCCAAAGTCCCGCAATGCCGTGGAGGACAATCGCCGAAGCTTAGAAGTCGATTTAAGGAGCTTTGGAAGGTTCAAGGAAGGCCCGGAACAAAGGACCAAGAAATCTAGAGTTATGAGGTTCGAGGAAATTCGACACACCGATGGAAAAAGACTCATTTCTCTCAAGATACAAAGGCTATGAAGATGAGGTCAATTGGGTTTGAAAGTAGACTCATAGAGCTTTCCAACGGTTCAAGAATCGCCTCATTCCGAGTTCAGACGAAGCCGGGGCGTGCCCGCGAAGTTGGGTCAAAAATCTGCCTGCAAGCAGTGAAGTCCTATCGATAGGAGAATTAGTCCTATCGATAGGAGAGGGATCAGATTGGCCATCTGTGCGCAGAAGAGTTCTCCTATCGATAGGAGAATAAGTCCTATCGATAGGACTTGGGTTTTTCAGCAACATTTTGCATCCGACCAAGGAAGAACTTGGGGGCTTTTTGGACATTTCAATTGAAACTTTGGGACTATAAAATGTCCCAAACATCAGAATTTTAGGGTATTCTTCATCTTCCACCTTCTCTCTCTACCTCCATTTTTGTTTTGCTCACTTGAGCTCCACCTTCTCTCTAGATTTTAGGATTTTCTCTTTGGATTCAAGGCTTTTGCCTTCACAAATGTTGTAAGTATTTCTCTTATCTATCTAAATCTTGTGTTTATTTTCATTTTCGTTATGTTTTCCTTAATCACGTTTTTCTCCTTTGTGTGTACTTTAAGCATGATTGAGTAGTGGTTTAGGCTTGGTTATGGGGTGAATATCACCCCATGACTTCGGTGTTTCAATGGCTTCTCACGTTTTTATGCTTATTGTGGGTTTGTGAATGGATTAATCACTCTATTTTCGGTCTAAACTTGGAGTTGTTAACCTCCTTGATTGGGTGTAGACAAATTACTTGGCACACACAATGCTTTGAGCTATGTCACTTTAGGTGTTCGACAAAATGTCTAAGAGAGTTTCTTTCCATTTACAAACCTCATTCTTGTGGTAAAGATTGGTTTTCATTGGGTGAGTTCAATTTTATGTACCAAAACTATGAGTTGTTAACCTTTTTGATCTTGTGTAGGCAAGGGCTTGACTACTTGCCACACATGATGCTTAGAGCTATGTCACTCCAAGTGTTTGTAAAAATGCCTCAAAGAACTTATCCCATTGTTAAACCAATTTTCTAGAGTCAAAATGATTTTCATTGCTAAATCTTCCGAGTGAGAGCAAGTGACTTCGTCTCTCACTTGAGTTATAATCGAGAGCCATTGAATATCCCTAGTCATGGGTGGTATGAACCTCTAGACCTTGCCGCTTTTAATTTATAGTTTAAAACATTTTCAATTGCATTAGAGGTAGAGAGAATCCCACAAACAAACCAAACCAAAAGGTTGGCCGTCCTAACGCCGAAACCCCTACCGTAAAGTAAACCTTTCACTAGCTCCGACCCCTCTCTGTGGATTCGACCTCGGACTTCCGAGTTATTATGCTTTGCGACACCTAAACCCTACGCTTGGGGAAACATCATTTGAAATACAATCCAAGGACGCAAGCACTTTGCCATGCAGAACTCGAAGCCAGTCAGTACCCCTTTAGCAGCACACTTTCGACTTTCAGCAGAATTGTCACCTCAGTCGGAGGATGAGGAGAAATATATGTCTCAGGTTCCATATTCGAGCGCAGTTGGGAGCCTTATGTATGCCATGGTATGTACTCGTCCTGATATTTCACATGCAGTTAGTGTTGTAAGTCGCTATATGGGGCGACCGAGAAAGGCACATTGGGAGGCTGTGAAGTGGATACTTCGGTATTTGAAAGGGACTGCAGATGTGGGTCTTATGTATGGGGTTACTTCAGTATTTTGTGACTCTCAGAGTGCTATACATCTGACAAAAAATCTGATGTATCATGAACGAACCAAGCATATTGATGTTAGGTATCACTTCGTTCGAGAGATCATCTCACAGAAGCAAGTTGAGGTGAAGAAAGTGGGAACGGCGGATAACCCAGCGGACATGTTGACTAAACCGGTTTCGGTTGCCAAGTTCAAGCATTGCTTGGGCTTGGTTGGTATTTGCAGTTGATCGCCCCTTAGGGGCATTGTGGCGAGGTAGAGACAGAAGAGGGTCGCTATAATTAGTGATTTGGGTTCAGTGGAATTCAAGTCAAGGTGGAGAATTGTTGGAATTGTGCTTTGAATTTTCCTTTTTTGGGAGAATTCCAATTGTGTTTAGGATTTCCTATTGTGTTTAGGATTTCCTATTGCATTTAGGATTTCCAATTGTATTTAGGTTTTCCTATTGTGTTTAGGATTTCCTATTGATTGTGCTTCTTATAAATAGAGGCTTTTGGGGATCCTTTAGCTATCTCTCATATTGTGGCCTCTCCAGAGTTACGGATCATAGCCGGCTCTTTGTATCTCTTCTTCACCATTGATAGTGAACTCTCTCTCTCCTCGCCCGTGGACGTACCTCAATATTGGGGGAACCACGTATATCTTTGTGTCGTGTGATTGCTTGTTGTTTTGTTCGCTTTCTCTCAAACTTAGTCGCATTCATAGCGTTCGTTACAACAAACATGAATAATCATAAGGAGTATTTTCAAAGGCCTATATGTAGGATACCGTTGCATGCCAATTTTACGAAGGTAAATTCAACATCCCTGACCACTAAAATGACTAGTGTTGAAAAGGGTAAGACTAGACAGATTTGGGTTCGTAAAATTGATTTGGTCTCTAATACCGATGATGACCTTGACTCTCTAGATGCCTATAGTTCATCTGGAGAGGTTGATCTTGCCTTTTGAGGCTAGGTTGTGGATCCATAACCCAGGTTTAATTGATCATTTACATCTTCTAAATACCTAGAGTTGTGGAGTTTTAATTTCATGTTCTGTTTCGTAGTTATTTTATCGTTCTTTGAGTATTTCTTTTGTTTTATAAAAAATACCAAAAACATTGATATATCTAAAATTTCAAAAAGATTTATTTTTTGGTGACTTTATTCTGTGTCGAGTTACTATCATCAATTTATCATGAAGATGAATAGAGTATGCACATGTATTGTGATTTCACTCTTAGATGAATTTAGATGATGAGTGTTGCATGCTTCATTGCCGTATGTCCTCCACTATCTCACAAAAATGATAAATTGCTCCTTATTCACGTTAGTCTCATGTATCTAGCCGTTTTCTTGTGTTCATCCCCTTGAGATTGACCTATGGCTACTATTCCCATGTGGGTTTTAAATTTATCTTTGCAAGAGCCAATCTGTTAGTATTATATTGTTTACCTATCCGGGCGTTCATTGAGTAACTGGACAATCGGGGTGAGGTACTCTCCCTCTGAGTGTTCGCGTCAAAAGATGGATAGACCTTGTGAAGGTAGTATTATATTGTTTACCTATCTGGGCGTTCATTGAGTAACTGGACAATTGGGGTGAGGTACTCTCCCTCTGAGTGTTCGCGTCAAAAGATGGATAGACCATGTGAAGGTATTATTGGATCATTCGCTTAGTAACCGGGCATTGGGTATGAGGTACTCTTACTCCCAATATTCGCGTCAAACGGCAATGGGGTAAAAAAAGAATTTTAGTGTTTGTGCTGCTCTCTAAAAATTAAAAAGAAAGAAAGAAAAAAAAAGGAGGATGTGACTTTGAGGGGGAGTATTTAGCTTGCTCATTCGTTAATCACATTGAGGATCTAGCTCGGTTTGACTTCTTGAGGGGGAGGAGTCTTGAAACTCCTAGTATACATGAGAACCGACGAACTTAATGAGTTGAGCTTGATATGATCTTTGTGATTCACACACACACTTTATCATTCGGCCATGTTGTGTGTTGCATTCTTAGTCTGATATTTCTAAAGTGCGTTTCACAATATTTGTTCATATTTGTGTCTTGATGTGTGTGTTCATGGTTATTAATGATAGTGATAAGAGCAGGTGCGTCACATGAGATCCTCTTCCTTTATTTACTCACATTTTTTAGTGTTCCTTTTGTTATATAAAAAATGCTGTGAAAAAAAAATTAATATTCATTGTTTGAGGGAGAGTAGAATATCCTGTAAAACAAAAATTATTTCTTAATTGAGGGGGAGTTTCAGTGTTCTATGTCACTTTTCTGTCTTATTATTATTATTATTTTTATTTTTTTTTTACGTGGAGAATGTTTAGTGTTCTTCCACTCGCATTTATTGCTTTATGTTTTATCCTCTTTGCCCTTTGTCACTCCATGTCAAAAGGGGGGAGAATGTTGATAGGGGGAGTAGGTTGCTTGCTTATTGTTCTAATTTGGTTGGATGTTGAGTTTTATTTGCAGTTTCTCTACAACTCGATCTCAGTTTGTCTTTTGAATTCATTTTATGGAAGAGATTTTCATTGTAGTGTGTTTTGTCATGAAAGTGCCAAAGATACCAAGTGAAATTCCTATTTTGCTACCAATTAATTAAAGCAAATAAATAAGAATTGAAGAAAAACGATGAACACAAAGATATACGTGGAAAAACCCTAAATGGGCAAAAACCACGGGAAGGAATCAAACACTATAAAAATCATTCTGCGGTTACAAAACGACCTTACTCACAATTGAGACTCCTCGCAATTGACCTAAGATCGGTTGCCAACTCCTCGTTCACCACACCCAGTATTTGATTGCCGCTGCCTCGAATCCACGAGCCTTCCAACCGTTATTCCGGAAATCCACCGGAAGAAACTTGAACTTGATTGTTGATGTAAAAACCTCTTGAAGCTTTGATTAATAATCCATGAAAAAAATGCTTCAAGATCCACAATGAACACTCTTGGTGTTAATATATTGGAGAGCAAACAACTCGGTTCACTTTTCTTTTAGCCGACTTGCACGACCTAGATCCAAAAAGAACGATATATATTTATAGAGTTGCCAATCCGATCAATCGCCTCGTCAGCCGATTGATCGGAACATTGTAGATCTGACTTTCTTAAGATGTCGATTAACAACCCGATTGATCCTCTTATCAATTGGTATGCTCTGAAAACGCACGCTTCGTAACCTGCAACCTGTGCTAATATTGGAGATACCCGATCAATAAACCGATTGATCCCATGATCAATCTTCTTGCTCTAAAGGCACCAAATTGATCGGCAACAAAACGATGAAGACACTCACTCTCAAATTACATAATAAAACTATTCCTTCCACTCTAATCCTATACAGACTCCTACTTAGAAAATTACAACTCGATATCAATATGTGTTTTGTCACATGGAATTGCCAAAACAAGACGTGTCACACCCCGCTCCAACACAATCTAAAATGCACAAAATGGCATAACACTTGTCACCATCATGTACGACTTTTAGGCTACTCACAAAAATCAGGTACAAAGCTCAACCTTAATCTCGCCACTGAAGCAGTCAAAAGATTAAGTTTCACCAAAACTCCGCTGTCATAAAATAAACCAGGTGTTCACACCTTCTCAACAGCTGTACAGTCAAAAGTATTTAACACGTATTCAACCACCCAACACTCACTGACTAGCGAAAACACAAAACTCAACCTCTATGAACACCTGACTGGCACTCTGGCACTGTAGTGGACCGACGTATAGCTCAACTGGAAATCTGCAACCAAAAAGGTTACAGGAGAATGTACCTTAGCAACATAATAAATGGAAATGATAAGTGTTTAAATGGTTCGAAGTATAAACAACACACCAACACATTTGCTTAAACAATTTAGATGGATCACAGTTTTAAACATCACACCCACACTTTTATCTAAAAAACACAGCCCACCATATTTATTTCAAAAATGCAGCCCACCGGCTCATCTCAAAACATGGCCCACCGGCCCATCTCAAAAACACAGCCTATCGGCTCATCTAAAAAACACGGCCCACCGGCCCATTTCATCAATACACCTCTGCAAGTTTTGCAAAATATTTCACATTTTCTTTCACAGAATAAAATAATATCAAAACAATTTACCCAATGTGCCAACGAGTCGCCAACCTCACGACCGGGAGTTATGACGGTACCGTTACCTCGCTCACAGGCTCACATATAGTGGCGGTGACGAGGGCCATTCTTTATCACCAATGGTAGGTGCAGCCCACAAGCAAGAACTAAGCTTGCACTACGAACATTTGGCACAGCCCACGAATGCAAGTTGCCAACCTTGCAAACTAAAAATATTGGCTCAGCCCACGCTGCAAGATGCCAACCTTGCAACTTTTTGGCTAAAAAGCTGGCACTCAGCCAGATGGCACAGCCCACGAATGCAAGATGCCAACCTTGCAAACTAAACATTGGCACAAAAGGCGTAAAAATTCTCTTCCCACTCACCAAAAATCATTTGATCTATCACTGAAAATCATTTAATCCGTCCAAACACAATACTTTTAACATATACAAAAATCACAAGGAGAGTTTTCAAAACATCAATAATCACACCACACATTTGAAAACACCACATAAACACTACACACTTCTATTTATTATAGAGGCTGTACATTCTCACCTGCCACAAAAGGACAAACTCTGCTATCAACTTAACCTCCACGCACCGAAAGCATAACCACGACCATTCTTATGATTACATCACCTATAATAACAATTATATATCACCCATAAGCTCACTACTAAAACTCATGCCCAAATGCAAATGAAATGCATGAAAATGTATTCTACAACTCAACAGTGCTGCGCTCTATGAATTTTCAGAATTAATCTACTTATCCGATTCCCACGAAATTTTCACCACAAACTCCAGAATCACACTTCATCATCATATCCAAAATTCAGAATTTTCTGAGCTCCGTAACTATTTTTAAACAACCTCCAAACAGACCCAGAACTTGCTGAAAATTCCACGAAACAGATTTTTCTCCAACTTCAAACTAAAAACTGCTATTCTCCAGAAGGAATTAGAGCATAAACCATACATCAAATCGAAGGTATATGAGTCTAGTTTCAGAATCAAAAGACGGTGTGCCAATCGGATACCCACGCTAGAAGTTATAACTGTTTTCCCAAGGCATGTCAGTGCTGTCTGCACAAACACGAACCCGACAGCAGATTGATTCACGAATTTTCATATTTTCTGTACTTCGAATTAAACTCTGAAATTTTTACAAAAAGCAGAAAACATCCATGGGTATCCACTGTAAAAATCTCATAAAATTTCGACTTCTAGAACCATGTCTTAAAATTCGTCAAAACCCATGGCAGATGTGATTTTTCAGAAAACCAGTCAGTGAACCCTTCACCTTCCTTTCACGAATTTCATAAAAACAAACCCCAAATCACTCTTATGAGATGCAAAATCAGTGATTAACTTGTATATGAGCAACATATATCAAGAATTTCGGAAATCAAACTTCAATTCGTACCTTAATTTTGGGTTTTCCCCAATTTTTCTTCGTTCTTCCTCTTCCTCCTCCTCTTCTTCTTCTTCTTCTTCTTCTTCTTCTTCTTCTTCTTCTGCCGACATCCCTCTCTCTCTCTCTCTCTCCCTCTTCTCTGATTAATCATCAGCCCAATAAGGGAAAAAAGAGAAAAATATCTTATGCCCAAATTACACTTCACCCCTCCAACTTACATAGCTATTAGATTTAAGCCCAAATCTCATAATCACCCCAAGCCACACATAATTATTCCAAACCACTCATAATTCGCGTACACAAATGAGTCCGCTAATATCATGTGAAAACGCATAAAATATTTGAGATAATCCGGGTGTTACAAGACGACTCCGGAATTTGGTCCTTACAGGTGCTATCTTCTGCATCCATGGAAATGATTTCCTCCAGGGAAGGATGATCGAGAGGGGAGCTTTTGATTTTCTTGGTACTTCTTTCGAGATGATATTTTTCTTCGGCGGATTTTGGATCGGAGGATGAGATCGGAGCAGTTTCTGAGCAGAGCATTCTACAGAGATAAGGTCTCAACAACCGTAATGGTATAGAAATCGGGGTTTTAGAAGGTTTTGTATGTGCATATCTTCAAATTGTATCTTTTTTTTGGTGGAAGAAAATTTCAAATTGTTGTACTTGGGTAGAATTAATAGTGGTTATGATAAGGGAATTTTTTTATGTCAATTACAAGTTTGGCCTATGTCACTTATTTCATGCCCTATTTTACTGTTTTACACAAGTACAACTGCAATGTCAAGTTAGGAATTGTGCGTTAACTGAATTAGGTGAGGGTACCATTAGAATAAAATTACACAATATCAGAACAAGGAGAACACCAGAAAAGGAAGTAGCCTATGGTAGAGTGTTGAATTAGAATGGCGGAGGCGAGGCGGTCAAACATGACAACTTGGAACTTTCCTGGAAGTTGAAAATTAGGTGAGTTTCATGATCTTTTTGAGGGTCACTGGACCATGGAAGTAAAGACGTTTTCATTTGAAACTTCTTCTTTATTTCTTTATTTTTAAAATTTCTTTTCGCCCAGTTGTGGAGAATTTTATGCTTTTAAGGAATGTGGGGATATCAATTACGCAGTAGTACGATAAATTATTGAACGGCAGAAGGACAAACGTCCAAGTTTAGACTACTCTTATTGGCTAATCACAATAAATTATTGAGGAAGCAGCCAAGCACTGCTTTTTTTTTTTATAAATATGGTTTTTGTTTTTTTAAATGGGGAAGGCCAAGAGCCTGCTAAATGAGTGAGAGATATGGTGGAAGTATTGTTGCTAAAATCCTACGATACAATACATGATACATGTCCTAAGATTCATATCGTCTTCTTAGGAAAACGATATGCATCAAATTTCGTTTCCTCTGTGTTGAAATTCTACAATTACGATGGCGCCTATTATTTACTATAATAGTTTGGCGAACTATTTGGGAAAGTTAGCGGTACGGTTATAAGGTTTAATAGGTATCAAAGTGATTAGTAAAACAACAACTCCTTAGACCTGTGGACTAGGTTACTGAGCAGTGGACAAAGTTCAGACCGAACCACTATACACCTCTTTGTGATATCTCTCTCTTTACTCTTTCATTTGTTGCCTCGTTTTTAATTAATAATTTATCTCTTTACTCTTTCATTTAATGCCTTGTTTTTATTTAATTATTTATCTGCCAATTTAATATTTCTCATTCAGTTAGTAATTTTAAATTTGGGCATTATTGTTAGCAACCATATTCAATAACACATTGTATTGGACTTCACATAACGGGGTGCTTGGATGGGGGATATCTCCTCCCTATAAGTTTTCACCCCCTCTTAAGAGGGGGGCCCACCCATATACTCCGTTTGACAACCTTACTTGCCTCCCCTGATATGGTTTCACCCCCTCTACACTTTCCCTCTCCAAGGTTATACTCCTTGATAATTTTTGGGCTGCCCTCACCCTCCCCAAAAGTTATCCGGGAGTAGAAGGGAGCAATTTTTATGTAAACACCCCTCGTTGTCCCCTTCATCTGTGTTCATCTGAGTAGAAGGGAGCAATTTTGACACCATTTTTCTGTTGCCTTCGTCTGCGTTTGAACAGAGGAGTTTGAGTTGCGATTTTGTGGCGATATCGTGGCATGCCCAGCATAAGCTCGCCGGAATCTGGACCTATTATGGCCGGAAATTGCAGAGCAAACACCAAATGGGTTTGGGTTTGATCAGAAAGAAAAAAAAAAAAAAAAAAACAAGATTTCCATGGGCTGGGACCGGGTTTGATCAGGAAACAAAAATTGATTTCCTTCGTTTGATCGCATAGCAACCCAGCAATTTCCATGGTCGGCAGAACAAATTGATTTCCTCTTTTGAGAGAGAGAGAGAGAGAGAGAGGAGAAGAGAGGAGAGGAGAATGCGGCTGTGGATCGAAAAGAAGAAGAGGACACAGTGAAGTTGGGTTTGGAACTTGGAACACTTGGGAACCAGAGACTGAGGAATACTAACTAGGGGTGCACATACACCGGGCTGGGCCGGGTTCGGGCCGGGCTTATACTAGATAATAACGAGACTAGTGCATTCCCAAGCCCGACCCATTTATAATCGGGCTTTATTTAATTTGCCCAAGCCCAACCCAAATAAAATTTTAATTTCCCAAACCCGTCCAAGAAGCCCATTTATCTTACTAAAGCATAGTAATATAAACATAAATTAATCAATCACAACGATCACAATTATAATTCACAACCGTAATAATATATTTAAAGTTCTAAGTTGTTACAAAAATATTAAAAACATACGTATAAATTAAAGTGCAATCAAAATATTCAAAAAGTTGGGACTCTCCGATATCCATCAATTGTTATATATAGTATTTAAATAAGAATATTATTTAAATCGGGCCGGGCTGGGCTTCAGAGAAGTTTCCCAAACCCAACCCATTTATTAAACGGGCTTAAAATCTCAACCCAGCCCGGCCCTATGGGCCTAAATATTTATCCCAAGCCCTAAAAAAATCAGGCTGGGTTGGGCAGGCTGGGCGGGCTACCGGGCCGGTGTGCACCCCTAATGCTAACACGTGGTAGTATTTTTTTTCTTTTTTTCTTGTATTAGGAGCACTTGGGAACCAGAGACTAAAGAATCATAATTGTTACTGTACAAATTACAATTTAGCATTAGTATGCAATAGGGATTATTACCTCTAGGTATAGAAAAGAGATGTCTAATTACCAATAAGGTAAGTCATTTTTTTTAATTACCCCTAAGGTAAGTCACTCGTTTTTGGAGTTTAGGTTTAGGGTGCACTTTCCTATTATAGGGTTTTAGTGGTTTAGGCACTTTCATAGAGTACCCTAGGATTTTAGGCACTTTCATAGGGTACCCTAGTTGTAGGGTACCCTAGTCATAGGGGTACCCTAGAGTTTAGGTTTAGGGTGCACTTTCCTATTATAGGGTTTAGTGGTTTAGGCACTTTCATAGGGTACCCTAGGATTTTAGGCACTTTCATAGGGTACCCTATTATTTAGGCATTTTTATACGGGTTGGGGAGTTGATGGGAATTTTTCAGAATTGGGCTTGACCTGATTGTAATTGTGGGATTCAAAGGTGACCTGATGGTAAATGTCCCTATTGTATTATGCTATTGGCTTTACATACATTCAAATAAATTTTAAAAATTACACTATTAAACTTGATCTAGCATAAAATAATAATGTGGGAAAAATTGGTCATTTATCCATTTGTTTTATGATAAATTGGACGGTATGGAAAAAAATTTCAAGTGCAGTAATTTAAAAAAAAAAAAATTGGATGACAACCAACCATTCAAATGTACATATTTTTATATAAAAAAAATATTTTTTAAAATAAAATTATTACAAAAAATTAATTTTTCAATGAAATAAATTAACACAGCTTGAAATAGTCCAAATTAATTAAATAGATTAAAATTTTCAATTATATAATTAATTAAACGCATAATTAAGTTTGGGACAACACAAGGGCAAAAGAGTGATTTAACAGCTTTTTCCATCATCCACCCCCTTTTATTTATAAAACATCCAAACCAAGTCAAAAGTTATCCCCTTATTTAATCCATCATCCAAACCATTTACTTTTTTATCTCCCTTCCATAAACATCATATCAATGTGGGCCAACCCTCTAAAAATAATATCCCTTCTTATATGGGCCACTTAGCCAAAAATCCAAAACATTTGGCAATTTTAAAGGGAAGGACAAGGAACTTTTTCAATTGAACATAAAAACAAAAAATATTTGACATTTTTAAAAGGAAGGACAAGGAACTTTTGCAATCGAACATAAAGACAAAAAAAAAAATAGTGAGATGTTACTAATTTTTAAAAATTCTAAATTCGAACATAAAATTCAAAAAAATCTCCACCCCACCTCCGGCCGACCACTACCCCACCTTTGGCCGACCACTTCCGACGACCAAAAAATTAGTGAGATGTCACTAATTTTTAAAAATTCTAATTTCGAACATAAAATTCAAAAAAATCACCACCTCACCTCTGGCCGATCACCACCCCACCTTTGGCCGACCACTTCCGGCGACCAAAAAAATTAGTGAGATGTCACTAATTTTTAAAAATTGTAATTTTGAACGTAAAATTCAAAAAAATCTCCGCCCCACTTTCGGCTGACAACCACCCCACATTTGGCCGACCACTTCCGGCGACCAAAAAAATTAGTGAGATGTCACTAATTTCTAAAAATTTCAATTTCGAACATAAAATTCAAAAAAATCTTCGCTCCTACTCCAGTCGACCACCGCCCCACCTCTGGCCGACCACGTCCGGCGACCAAAAAAATTAGTAAGATGTCACTAATTTTTAAAAATTCTAATTTCGAACATAAAATTCAAAAAAAATCACCACCCACCTCCAGTCCAGCTGACCACCACCCAACCCTTGGCCGACCACTTCCGGCGACCAAAAAAATTAGTGAGATGTCACTAATTTTTAAAAATTGTAATTTTGAAGTAAAATTCAAAAAAATCTCCGCCCTACCTCAGCTGATAACCACCCCATCTCTGGCCGACCACTTCTGGCGACCTATTTAGTGAGATGTCACTAATTTTAAAAAATTCTATTTTCGAACATAAAATTCAAAAAAATCTTCGCCCCAACTTAGGCCGACCACCGCCCCACCTCCTGCCAACTACTTCCGGCGACCCAAACGCTACGCCAACCCCATCCCTTGGGTGCTTTTGGTAAAAGAGTTCCTGTGTGTTTGAAGCTTCCGAACACCATCACCTGTCTTTTCGATGGGCAAATTAATTGTAACAGAAAGCGAAAACTAACTCAACTATGCTATCTTACAAGTTCCACATGCAAATACAGCTTGCAAGGAAAGTCGGAGAAAATGGAAGATGTCGTCAAGTGAAAATTACCAAAAAATAATGTCCAAATACAACTTCCGAATACAAAAAATGATCCAAAACAATGTGACGCTTCACTAGTTTGGGTATGGATTGATTGGCATACCCAAACGCGCGCGCGCGAGAGAGAGATAGAGAGAGAGAGAGAGAGAGTACGGCGGCATCACCTCAAATTTGGGTACGAATTGATTGGCGGAGTTCGAACACCGTCAATTAGCTGGTAATTTTGCTCGATGAGGAAGTTCACCACGCAATTGCACAGCGATGATGGTCTCCGATGACGCCTCCACTCATCTCAGTAGCGGCAGAGGTGGTAGCAGGGTGGGAGGAGGTCGAAGCCGTCATTAGCGATGCTGTACAGAAAACTAGTAAATACTTACTAGTTTTTGGATGTCCTTCCATTAAATCTGAAAACATGCGTGTCCTTTTCTTGAATCTGAAACAAGGCGTGTCCTATCTTTAAAAGGGGTAAAAAATCTGGTATTTTTGACTAATTTTTCCTTCTTATATTACCCCCCTAAAACTTATCCACCTGAAAATAATACCCATGACCAATCAGGGTGTAAGGGTTTTGCTACAAACCACCCATTGAGCAATTGCATCGGGAAAAACAATTACAGCTGTTACGGCAAAATTTGTCTACGTGTGAGTCTACACTTGACGAGTACGAAGAGCTTTTCAGTTGGCTGCCTTGTAGTCCTTTATGTTCAATTTAAATGTCTATTTTGTCCTTAATAATTTTCCGTTTTCGCTTCAGCAAACAGGCAGCAACGCTTTGCTTCATAAAAAAATTTCTCCTCCCAACCCACGTGGCCCTCCCGAAACGAAGGACAATGAATGAGTACAAATTTTCAAGAAAAATCCCTTCCAAGAATAATTTTTTTAATAGATTATCAGTAAACTATGTTTACAAAATAAACCGTACAAAATTGTTCATAGTAATAACTCTTTGGACCTGTTAAGTCATTTTGTTTTTTTCGCGTTTATTAGTTTTGCATCAACTTTTTGTATATTATTGTTTCGTCTAGACCAGAGAAATTAAAAAAAAAATTAAAAAAAAAAGTGTAAAAAATTGTCTTTATTAAAAAAAATTAAGTTTGGATCATAATTTTTTACTTGTTTTTTTTTTAATTTCTCTCGTCGAGAGAAATTAATAATACACAAGAAGTTAACGAAAAACTAACAAACTCGAAAAAAATCAAATAAAGACAAAAAAATAAGTCATGTCTGACAAACAGGGCGGACACAGGATTACTAATTTGGTCTGGTATCTGAATTAGTTGAATATTTACAATTTTTTTTATAAGTATGTTCAAAATAAATTAAATAATTCCGATTATTTTGTGAAACTTTAAAACGAGTTCCACGCAAGTAGTTTACCCAAACCCTTTTTTTTTTTTTTTTTGTCAAACCCTTCTTGTATTGCGAAAAACAAATCCAGAAGATCCAAAAAACAGGTTTGCACCAATTGAGACTAGAAGCAGTCAAGTCAAAACGATTACTAGAATTTTGCAGAAAGAGTCCAAACGATTGACAAACCAGTGCGCTGAAGCCCCAGAAGAAAGTGACAGAATTATTATTATATGTTGTTAATTGCGTGCTTTATCTTAATTTCTTCCACGGCGTAGAGCACTTGTGCGGGTCATAGCCACGACCCAGTTCCTTTAATCAAAGAGGTTGTGCTGGTCAACTTCTGTACAGCTTTTCTAACCTTCCCCCTTCCTTATTTTGTCCAGCTCAGTGAGAGAGATTAACGAAAGAGAACATGATGCCTATAGTTTTTGCTCTACTGCTGGTCCTAATGCCTAGCAGCAGCCTAGTTACGGCACAACTGACGGTTCTCACAAAGATGTGCTACAACGAACCAAACTACACGGACGGTAGCAATTTTCAAACCAACCTCTTTCGCGTCCTCTATAACTCACTTTAATTACGTCGACGGCAGCAATTCCATCTTCTCCAACAGGACCGAAGGACACGACCCGGACACAGTTTACGGCCTGTTCCTCTGCCAAGGCGATGTTTCAGCCGCAGATTGCCAAAACTGCATCGACATTGCAAGCCAAACCATCTTAAGAGAATGTCGCTTCAGGAAAGAAGCAATCATTTGGTTAAATCAGTGTATGATTCGGTACTCGCAGATATCATTTTTCTCTGAAATGGAGACGCTGCCTGCTACGTGTTCGTATAACACCCAAAACATAACGAAGCCAGATAATTTTAATGAGACTATGGACGATATGTTTGCGAATCTGATCCCAGTTGCTACTTCTAACCGTATGTATGCGACCAACGAAACCGACATAGGTAATTCTACAAAGGTGCGATGCACAGTGCAGTGCACGCCTGATTTGTCACCGGCGCTTTGTAGTACCTGCCTCAATAAGATCTTGAATCCGGGGCATGTCTGCAGTGCCGGAAAATATGCAGGGTTCGTACTCACACCGAGCTGTAATGCGCGGTATGAATTTCACCAGTTCCTCAATGAGACTGCTGGGAGCAGTGGTGAGTAATTTCTCTTTAGTCCCGATTACCTTAAACTGTTAGGTCTGAGGTACCTATTTTATTTTTGTAATTTGTGACTCACTCATTCCTAACTCCTAACGCAGCGCCTATTAACAATTTTGGTTACCCCTCGTTTACATAAATACTTGTAAATAATTCTAAAGTGAGAATTAAATGCATATCCCCTTAATAAGAGTTTATATATCTATCGTACCCAACCTCAATATTTGTTGTGCTCAGGGATATCCAGAAACATACACACGCACACCCCCAAATATAGAGAACAATTTTTACGTGGTTCGACCTATCGCCTATTCTACGGGTAACGGATTTGTATTATGGACGGTTTACAATCACTCATCCATATATTATCTCAACCCAGTGTATACCCACCCAATCCTCACCAATCTATCATACTAAATTTTTGCCACACTTGTATCATCTCATAGATTACACATTCATCCTGAGGTGCGAGGGGAAAAAGTCATTGAGATTAATCTCAATCTCCAAACAAATCAAGTTATGAATCTCGAAGGGGAGCTCACACGGGTTAGAGTCTTCAATAGGTGTTCATTGAATTTAAGCCACTCCTTTGACTGCTCTAATGCCCACGTTTTCAACAATATCTCCATTCCATGGAAGTGCACAATTTTTACCCAAATTTTATACTACATGGGTTGTACCCACTGATGTGAAATTCCCCTATGCACAATCATGAGAGCGAGCAATTCCTATTTGCCCTTGTTGTATGCGCATTTGGAAATACCCATCTTTTGGCTGTGTCGGGATCTTCTTTTTACAATCATTAGACAGCTGTTAATCAAATGGCGAAACTTAGACAAAGATTGAAACAATACCATCTGTTTTGAAGGGAAAGATGGAAAGATGATTGCAATCAGTGTTAGTATATCAGCATCCGTAGTTTTCCTGCTGATTGGTTCTGTTATCTACTACCAAAGGAGAAGGAAAAGAACGACAGAAGGTAACAACAGTCTTCCTACAACTACCAATTATCGCAGTGTATGCTCTTATATTATGTAAGCTATAGCAAACTATACAGTCTTCCACAGAAGAGAAAGAAAGGAGTAGCCAAGAAGTTCAATTACTTGACTTGGCGCAGGTAAGAATTGTTAATGATTTCAACGCTGAGAATTTCGAAGGAGAAAGGCCGGTGAAGTCGCAGGACTTCCCTTCAGTTCAGTTAGATCTTATACTTGAAGCTACGCAGCAATTTTCTGAAGAAAATAAGCTTGGAGAAGGTGGATTTGGTCCAGTTTACAAGGTACTCTGTGTTGATGATCATGTTTTCTCTTGTCCAAATTTGAAAGGTGTTGTCACATTTTGGACAACGAAATCTAAATCTAAATCTAGAGCCAAAATTAAAGAAGCCTTTTGCACAACAATGCCGACACTCATGACTCTATAGATCGAAGGCTATGCATGATTAGGAAATTGCTTGCAGGGTACATTACCAGATGGCAAGGAAATTGCAGTAAAGAGGCTCTCAAGAAATTCCGGCCAAGGACTTCAAGAGTTCAAGAACGAAATATCTTTAATTGCTAGACTACAACATAGGAATCTTGTTAGACTATTGGGCTGTTGCTTGGAGGGGAACGAGTTAATGCTAATCTATGAGTACATGCCCAACAAAAGCTTAGATTTCTTCCTCTTTGGTATGGACTCTCTCCGAAGTTGTCACTCCTTAATTAATTACTCTGATAAAACATTTGCGATCAAACCAAAGAAGACAGTTCCTAATGAACTTGAATTTTTATGTTTCTTTGTTAGATTCAGCAAAAGCTATGCAACTAGATTGGAGTAGACGCTTTCTCATAATTAATGGGATTGCTCGAGGCCTTTTGTATCTACATGAGGATTCTCGACTTAGAATAATTCATAGGGACCTTAAAGTTAGCAACATTCTGTTAGATCAAGAAATGAATCCCAAGATATCAGACTTTGGAATGGCAAGAATTTTTGGAGGAAATCAAAGTGAAGCCAACACAAACAGAGTTGTTGGAACATAGTAAGCCTCTTAGTTTTTGAACTTATAAATGTATGCGTAACAATGTTATCCATATCTTCTAATAATTTTTTGTTTATTATCAATTACAGTGGATATATGGCTCCGGAGTATGCAATGGAAGGATTATTTTCTATTAAATCTGATGTTTTCAGCTTCGGAGTTCTCTTACTAGAGATTGTAAGTGGAAAAAAGAATAGCAGCTTTTACCTTTCTGCGCATGGTCACAGCCTCCTAACTTACATATGTTCCTATTGTCAAATTGCTCTATCTTTTAAACTAAAATTCATATTAATGATTAGTTCACATATACTTATAATTTCATTACTGTTACTTTGTCAACAGACATGGAACTTATGGTGCAAAGGTGGAGGAAAATTGGAGCTGATGGATCCCTTACTCGTGGAGTCATGTGTAGAAGCAGAAGTGTTGAAGTGTATCCAAATCGGACTGTTGTGCGTCTAAGAAGACCCTGCTGATAGACCAACGATGTCATCTGTAGTTCATATGTTGGGAAGCGATATTGCGACGCTGCCTCAACCAACACAGCCAGCATTCTCTGTTGGGCGTCTAGTGCTGAAATCATGCCAATTCTCACCAAATGTTAATGTCATTTCTATGAATGAGATGACTATTTCAGATGTATCACCTAGATAATTATACTATGAATTCTTTTTCATCCTCTCAAAAGATTCATCGATCAGCACTGTGTAGTAAGTGAAGATTTTCTGATTTCAAGATTCTAATTACAAGAATCAACAGAGAATTTTACAGTGAATTTTACAGTGTAGAGAGAAAGAAGAGGTGCGATGTAGAGAGAGAGGGAGAGAAACTGAAAATTCTATCATGTATTTTTTGTGTCTATGGACAGTTGGACTACAGCCCTTTGTGCTACTTCTGTTTTTTTCCCTATTTTGGTTTATGGAAGGGTATTAATGGGAATAGCCAGAAAGATGAGAGCAGAATACGACATGGCCGGGACAGTAGTAGAGCATGTAGTAACACGGAAGGGTATTACTGTTGATGAACATGGGAACGTCACCTTTGATGCTATTGTCAAGCAAAATGAAAATGCTTCAAAGATAGTGTATTTGCAGCATAGGGAACTTGTGCCCAAGATTTTGAAAGATGCGATGGAGGGAGAAGAGGATGAGGAGGAGGTCCAGAAAGAGATTGAGGAGACTATGATGCCGACGAAAGTGGAGCTAGAGAAGATTGTCAATAGGAGGCTGAGTGTAGCTTAGTCGAAGCATGTACCGACACAGTCAAATGATTCGAAGTTTGTTAAGTACAAGCCAAGCCAGCAGTCTGCTGCATTTAATTTGGGTGCGAAGGAGAGGATTATTAGGATGGTTGAGATGCCTGTGGACCCATTTGAGCCGCCAAAGTTTAAGCACAAAAGGGTTATGAAAGCCTCTAGTTCGCCACCTGTGCCGGTTATGCCTCTGGTTCGCCTCTGGTTCGAATTGGAAGAACCCAAAAGGGTATACAATACCACTTGATCAAAGATTCAGTCTTGAGAAGGGAGAAAAAAATGTCGCCGGCGTTTTACAAGGAGAGACTAATGACATTTCCTTGCTGCAATTAACGGCAAAAGCTTCAAGGCTTGGATTTATTTGTTTCCACTGGTTCTGCGCTTTTTGTTTTTCTATTTAATTCTCAGTTGATTTTATCTAGGGTATGCTTTTATCTTCCACTGAATTGTTGAACAAGGTGCATTTTAATTGGTAGTACATATCATGTTGGTCGTGGCAGTTTAAGCAAGAAAGGAGCTGAATCAATTCTTTAATCATCTATTCTATCCAAGAACCAAGATCTACAAACCATCAATTTCCAACTGGAAGCATTACAATAACAGAAGCTAGAGTACAAAAATCTCAAAGCGCTGAAGAAACAGTGATTTCAATTTCCAAATTATGAATAACACTTCACTGTTCAGATATTAAAACATGAAACTGAACACATAATTCATAACTTAAAATTTGAAATAAAACATAGCTCACATGTAAAAATATGGATTAATGGAGGCTGCATGCATCTTAAAAAAGATGCGTACAAGTGTACAAGGGGCATACCCCAAGCGGATACTGTTTCTGGAGCCTCACTACGCCAAATGTTGCCTTTTATGGCGGTCAAAAAATGCCACTAATAGTAGTAAAAGCATCACTAAAGCTATTTGCGGCACTTTTACGACAAAAGTAAAAAGTATAGTCTATGCTAGTGTTGTTTAAAAAAAACGGTGCTAGATAAGTGCCGGTAATAAAAAATGGCGCTTTTTGCGGCTCTTATAAAGTGCCGGTAATAATTTTGATGTCCAAACAGTTAAAACAACACTTTGCAATAAGCACCAGCAAAATAAGCAATAACGGCAATCTATATGCGCCGAAAATAGACGTGATTTTTAAACTAATAGTGGCTAGATATAAGCATCGGCAAAGATCCATTCGGAAACAATGCCGGCCTGAGGACTTATCACCCATATTGTCCCTGTAGCATCAAATTTTTCGATCTCAACACATTTTTCAATTAATTCAACAAATAAATATGCTCGTACCAACAGGTCATACAAAATAAAGTTCCATTAGATCGAATCAAGTTTCACTTATTGCCCAAAATGCATCATCCATGTACATGTCTAAATATTGAAGTTTCAAGTGTCAAAAGGATAGAAGTATGTAGCATTTACATAACTACAGAATATATACCAAAACGCGTCTCCATAACTCAATATAAGTTCAGTTCAGTTCATCTAGCTAGGTCTCTATAGTTATGCCCAAAAGTCAACCCAATATTCTTACTGTCATGCCCAAAATCCATCTACACACTCAAATAAGATGTCCCAAACATCAAGCCCCGAAGTCGTCCTCCCACTCTCCATTCTCCTCGACAGAATTGGAGCCATCCGGTGCACATTCAACATTGAATAATCGTGTCTCATTAGCCTGTTAGAATAAAAGTCAAATATCAATTTCATAACAAAGGTAACTTAAAACAAAATAAGCAACAAACTAGTTCATATGCTTGAATGTGCCCAAACTTACAATTATACTTTTGTTTCTTGAGAATGTTGGAAACACGTTAGTTTCATATTTACCAAGGGTCTTTCCCCTATATATATATACTACTATTTGATAGTTAAACACCTGTCTGCACCAGCTCCTATCTTGATGATATTTTACCTTCATTTAGCTTTCTATAAACAGGAGTTGTTTCCCTACTTTCTCATTACTTCTTTTAACCAACCAAGCATCATACAAAACCAAAAAGGTGTTGCCCAAACATGCGTCCAAGGAAATATTATTCAGCATCAAACTAGTCAAACCAAACCAAAGATGGTCAAAGGTAAAAATGCCCAAGAGAAAAATGCACTTGCCGAATCATTGGCAAGTGACAGTCATTCCACACTAAGAAAGAACAGGCATTCACCAACGGTACTCAAATTAATAAGACCAACATAAATTGTGACCATTATGGATGCTAACAATGCTAATTGATACGACCAACTCAAATTGTAATTAACTATCCAGATAATCAAAACAACTCAAACAAAGTTCATATACTCAGTCCTTTCTCAAAGTCCAATGAAAATCCAGTTCTAAGGAGTTGGGGCATCAACAAAATTGCTTGTGTCTTGAATACCAATTCAGGGACTGTTGTTTTTGTGTCTTCATAATGGTAATACATGCTTTTGTTATCCCTAATTCCATGTGTCCCCATGTGTCAGCTGTATCAAATAAATCAATTTGATAATCTTCTGTGCTGTACATTCCCTACATATATACAATATATGTCCATGACGCTTTATTATCCATTGATTTAGACAAATCATTGATGATTGCAACCCAAAGGAATAAGAAATTCCTCTGGAATTCAAAATAAAGAAATCCAGCGAACGTGTTTATTCCCACGTAGAATCAGACAACATTGACAGACTTTGGTAAAACAGCCGTAACTCCTAGCTCGAGACTCGAAATCGTGCACTGGTTTCTTTGCTAGAAACTAGACACATAGAGCTTTTCAACAATACATCCCACGCACCCTGGTTATGTCCGAGTGATAGCAGATTTGGCTGTAAAGAGGACCCAAAAATCTGTTCCTGCAGCGGTTTTCCTGTTATGAGTAATTATAATCGCTCGGCCGTAGCAAGGTTAATCGAACTCCATTTTTTATGTATGACCTATCGATTTGAAGAGGAAGAAGGTTACTTTCCAATGGTTTAAGTTTTATTATTAAATTTACGTTATTCTTTCAGTTATGGTCAGAACAGTGCGCCTAGGTCCTGAACTAAAGCGACTAAAGTCTAGTTTCCTATAAATTCTTGTATCTAATTACTTCGAGTCATCTTTGGAGTATTGAGATGCATTATTTAGGTCCTGAACTAAAGCAACTCGTCTTGTATAGCTTCTATTTTGCTTATTTTGTCTTAGGAGCTGATTATAAGGAACTACTTAGCTGACTTTGTTTTCTACTTGCGGACAAAATCTTAATACTGGTGCTACCAATCTCTAGTTGTACAGGTCATGTCATTTCTCTTAGTGTGGGTTGTTACATTAAATCTCATAAGTCAAGTAAGGCTAACACCATATCTTAACAAGGAATTCGACCATTCTAACAAATTCCCAATCCTCAACGATCCACAAATAGATAAACCTTCAAACAACAGCAACTCCATGTATTACTGTAAAAACAAACAGCTAGGTCAATTAACTTTCAATGGTTCAGTAGTACAAAGAGGTAGCCAATTCCCTAACAGCAGCCACCTACAAGCTATAGTACTGAATTTTGTACAAAGAACTAAAGTTAATTAACTACTTTCTTTTCGCTTAGCTTCCAAACATTTGACTAGCTTGCGGGCTATAAAAGTACTGAACTATATGATCTTGATCATATATGTGTATCTATACCTATATAAGACTGACTCGAATTTTCATACACAGACAGACAAAACATGTAAAAGCACCCTACAGTGTTACGTGCAAAGTACTAAAAACTATATGCATGCACGTATACATGCATACAAGTACAACATCGACATGTGGCAAACCAGTCTAAGACCTTGATCACAATATAGGATCAATTTGTCATATTCCTTTCCATTTTATGGCCCCACTATCTCAACTATAGACCGTAAGAAGGACAGTTTATTCTTATATGATTTAACTAACAAAATCCACAATCAACGATGTCTCATATCCTCTGAACAATTCATATAGTATTTTCTCTTCCTTAACGGTCCATACAAACAGCCTATATCATCTATCATCCAATACGTCAGATTTACAACAAGAAGGAATCCTTACTTGATTTTTCATACCATCTTACTAATCTCACAAGTGCCCCAAACTTAATATCTTCTTAGATAATTGTGAACACCCCGCGGGAATGTCCACGAGATTGATTGCGGTTTTGAAAACGGTTTTGATTGATTAAATGGAGTAGCCACCCAGGTTTGAGGACCGTACCCGAGAAACCTGTTAAAAAATGACTCTTTTGCCCTTGATATGGAAAGTATTTTACCGGTCTGTGTTTATTGAGATTTCTCGGGTCCGGGAGCCAGGTTACGAGAGGGGAAGGAATTTAAAGCACCCCTCTCGCCCGGTGTAACCACCGGTCTCTACTGAATGCTTAAGGGATTTTGGAACTGTTAATTGAATGGACTTTGAAAACATATTCATGTGAAAGCACAAAAAATGTATCAAGAAGATCAGTGAGATGCAGGTGGATCCTTGTGCAAAATGTCGTGAGTGAGTGAATGATTTATATGCATAGAACATTGAAACTTGATCAAATCATGCTCAAACTGGTCCAAGGTGCCCCAGAAACTAACCGTAAACATCAAACAGATCACACCTGGATAACAATTTGGGCACCTGGATTAGGCAGATCCAGGCGCCTGGATTGAATGCAGGCGCCTGGAATTGGGCAATCCAGGTGCCTGGATGGCCCACCAGACAGAAACTCTGAAACCTCATTTCCCACAGCAAACACCAAATGCAATGTATTTAGCTGATTCACACACACTCTAAATGATGTTTAGCAACACAGTAGCAAGCATGGACCTCAAACTCAACTCAAATGCATAATATGAACTTAAAAGTGACTTTGATTTTGAATGATTCAATGATGAGATACAATAATTAAGACACATTTTAGATTTAATATATTGTATTCATGCATGTAAAGTACTATTTAATTTGATTATACTTGTAACCAAATGAAATAGAAATGAGCCTATGCCAAAAATGCAATGTAAATGCTTGTATTGGACATTAACAATGATGGAGGTACTTATGTAACATGAAAAATTAACTAAATACTTTCAGTATTGAATGATCAGACCCTATAAATGACATATGGACTCATATGAACACCTCTTTCTCATGTAACCTCTTTATAAAGTGTGATTAACACCTCAAAACATTTTGAAAACTCATTATGATGAAAATCAAAACATGAGACATGGTCAAACTCAGATCCTTGCATGCAAATGAAGTACTATAGACAGATTTAAATATAAAAGAAGCAAAAACCATGACCAAGAGGAGAGATTCCAGGCGCCTACATTGAGTGAATCCAGGCGCCTGGACTTAATGCAGGCGCCTGGAAAGAGCTGATCCAGGCGCTTGGATTAGGCACTGATGCATAAAACAGATTCTTTCTTGATGTGACTCTCCCAAGCCCTCCACTGGTATAGAAGACCAGTAAGAACTTGGTTGAGTTCCCCTCAGGTCCTATATGAGCATTTTGGTAGATGAACTACCTTGAGAAGCTTGATTAGTGAACTTTTGGTGGAGGTTTGGATGTTTTTTGGTGATTATGTAAACTGAAAGAGGTCTTCTGGGACAGAGACAAACTGATTGTATTGGTTTTGGTTGAGTTTGATGATGGATGGTTGAGATGTGAGAGTTTTTGATGATCAAAGGGTGGGTTTTTAGGCTAGAAGTTGGGTTTTTAGGCTAGAAATGAGTAGAACAAGGGGGAATGGATTGGGGATGGATTTTCTGAGTGCATTTCTATAGCATAACAGTAAGGGAGTGAGGGAGGAACTGAGCCTCTTGCAAATGGAGGAAGAGAGGTGGTATAAATAAGCAAAGCAAGGTCCAAAAAGGGCCACTTGAACCCTTAGAGGATCATGCTAGGGGTCCAAGTAGGCCACTCTATTTTCCCTCCACTTTCTCTAACAGATTTCTACAGAAAATCCCCGAAGAATCCTTCAAGACGCTCCTCCCCACTCACTTGACCTTGGGGATCAAGTATCTGGAGAGAGTCCAGGCGCCCATATTGATCAAATCCAGGCGCCTGGATTCAATGTGGGCGCCTGGAATCATCCAATCCAGTCGCCTGGACTTGGAGACAACATAAAATTCCAAACTTTGAGGGGCCATTCCGGGTGCTACCGAACTCCGTTTTGCGCATAGTTTGAAGCGTTGGAAAGCTTGTCATGTCTATTTTCTAATCCAAGTGGTTTGAACCCAAGATGATTTTTACGTCAAAATCTATGACCATTTTGGTAAAACGGGCATATCTCCCTCATTTCAAAATGGATTGGGACATATTATATATCAAAAAAGAGGGTTTTGATTGTAATAGAAGGTGGTGCAAGATTGGGTTTATTTTGGAGAGGTTTAAGAGAGGTTTCCAAGTTCACAATCAAGTCTCGTGTGCTCTTATCGGGCATTTTCATCCTCGGGGATGCTTGACAAGTTTCTCGGGTCAAAATCGGGGTGTCTACAATAATCTTGGTTACTTGCACATTACCTTTTGTTCCTAATAATTCATCCAATTATAACCATGCTGGCAACCTAAAACTCAATCTTCTAGAATTTATTACCCAACTCTTAGTCTCTCCATATGTAAAACTAATCTCAAAAGCATTAAGAGTCTCAATAACTTAGAAACTTAACCACCAATTCTGATTACAATACATAGAGAAGTCACACATAACACCTATGGTTCCTCCGAGACCAGACAACTATTCCGATAAAATTTTCAAAACAACAAATCCTAAAGTAACAATTCAGATCCGTCAATTCTAATATGTTATATCCTATAACGTCTCAGGTTAATGAATCTCACATCTTAATAGAATTAACAATAATTTATGTTGTCCGCTCAGTAACGTACGCGTCAATTCCTTTATAGAGCATAAAACATATTAACTACAGACATATCGAGCAATGATAAATTATTCGTCCTACATACCCTCCATAACCATCTTCAAGGAAGGTATTAAGCTATTCCATAGAGAACAATTTTGGTAGTTACATTGCTCTTTTCATTATAAAGACAATCAGACAAGATCTTGGTTATTAGCACACTCCATAACCAAAAAGTGCAAAGTACCGGTACTAAATAATCAGAATGCTCGTTTTTTGTTCTTGTACGAGTACTTTGGCATTATGTTTGGGAAAGAGTACTAGTTTGCCTAAAATTCCGCACTTCTACTAGTTAGGTTTTGGTAAGATCAGACCACCCAAGAGGAAATACAAAATCAAAGCCTTGTTCTATTTTGAATTCACTAATCCTCGGATAGAACAGGTCAATGTTGACCAGCATGACAAAATCCTGAACGTTTAACGTCAAGAGAGTAACACATACATTTACACAAACACCTTGTGAACAATACATTGTTCAGGATTGAGACAACAATAACTAGTAGTATAGCATTCAAGGCACCACAAGGATTAGAGAACACGATTAGAGGAGGGAGGAGAAACACACACTGAGAGAGAGAGAGAGAGAGAGAGAGAGAGAGAGAGAGAGAGAGAGCTTACAAGGTTCTCTTATTGATTGAAGATTCCAGAACGCTATTTCCTTCTCTCAATCTGTGATGAATCGTTCTCTACTTGTGAAAGTGCCGATGGGAAATCCTGTCATGTTTGGGTACAGGTACGGAAAAAAAATTGGAGGGAACTAAGAAACCCTTGGCGGCAAATAGGATAAGTTTTGGCTCCAAAATTTATTTCTATCTTTTTACGGCAGTAATCCAAAAGTTCCACTAATGTGCATTTTTAAAGGCTTTTTTAAGGGTAGTAATCTAAAACTACCGCTATTGTGTATTTTTAAAGGCAATTTTAGTAACTGCCTCAAATAATACCCTTTTAAGGCATTTTTTTCAAGTACCACTACAAAAATTGCCGGAAAAAGTGATATTTGGCGTAGTGCCTCTGACATCCACAACATCTTCAAGCCTAATTTGTTATCTTTCTACTCTCTATTTACTTACTGCCCATCAACTATTTCATAAATATATCTCTTACTTCAACGATAGTCGAAATTAAGGGAATTTTGTGTTCCTATGTCAGACATTGCCTCCAATTTTGTGTTCATGTGCATCTAGGTTTCTCTTACCAGTCCAGTCTAAGGCAAGCCTTCCATGCTTCAATTAGCGATTCATAAGATATTTCTCTTTTGAGGTCTAACCCCAAGGGGTTGCTAAGTTTTGGTCTCAGGATGTCTCAGTATTTTGAAAGTTGTTGCTATTACTAGAACAAACACTGCACATAGTGATGAACTAATTATTTTTTTTCCCTGGTTCGCAAATCAAGCCCTACCATATCATGTATGCATGGTTGGGTGTTGCATGTTGTGAAATTTTAAAGTACGCGCACGAATTGGATTGAAATCAAGCCCTACCATATCATGTATGTACTCTCTCTCTCTCTCTCTCTCTCTCTCTCTCTCTCTCTCTCTCTCTCTCTCTCTCTCTCTCTCTCTCTCTCATATGTGTTTCTATCACTTTAACTGTATATACGTGCGAGCGAGTGTGTACACATGTTTGTTCATATCTAATGTCTCAATGCAATGGATGGGCGGTTTAGCTTAGATCATTAGAATCACTAGCCTACTACAGTAACACGATTGCCGGTTATCTTCAATTGATGGTTCGAAAGAGTTCGACAATTACTACTCTCTCTGTCCCAAATTGTTGCTCCTATTTACTATTTGGGATCCACTCCTGGTCTGAGAACACAAGGGCACTGCTAAATCCTATTTTCAAATAAAAATGGTGTTGTCAATTAATGTAGCAATTATGCACGGGCACTTTATCCATTCTAAAATATTGATTCATAAAGTAACATTACAATGGGGCTTTAGGCAGGCTGCATTGTAAACTTGAATTAGTGCTGGATTTTGATACATTGGAATATCCTAGTAACGACATGTATTGATTTCTTATGTTGCATCGGTCTTGGAGGGTGCACACTGCACAGATAAGCACAGAAGAGTGCGTGATGATGAAGGATCTCTTAATACCACTTGGCCGAGTTCCCCAGTTCTTTACCCAGTTGAATCTCTCTCTTTATACGTTGCAGTACTTTGTAATGTATGGCACAATTGGGGTTACGTCTCAAATTAAAAAGAAAGAGTACCCAAAATTTTCTCACCGGAAAGGCTCTTGCAGGTGTTTATTGGTCTTTTACCGAAGTTTATAAAAAGCTTAGAAATTATACTAGTTTTTTTTTTTTGCCAGACGATAGGGGGACAGGGGTTTGCTGTTGTGCAGTTTGTGCATAGCAGTTGTTGTGCACGATCCAGGTTGTTCATTGCTTGGATAGACGACCCAGAAATAAAACAAAATAGGAGAACTATTCACGCGAATAGCTTGCTTTCAATCCGAACCGTTAAAATTACCTATGGATGGCTCAGATTGTGCGTAGCAGCTGCACAGCAGCAACCCCAGGTCCCGATAGGACATTAGTATGTTAATATTGCTAGATTAGTATGAGAACCAACCACTTGTGTATATGTAGGAATCGAACCATAGACGACACGCTCCAAAGGAGTCCGACACAACTATTGGGCTTATAGTCCTATACCCCAAGGTTGTAAGGATTACTTTTCTTGTATTGCGAAAAACAAATACAGAAGATCCACAAAAACAGGTTTGACCAATTGAGAAAGGATCAGACTAGAAGCGCGGTCAAGTCAAAATGATTGACAGAGAGGTGATCTGAGGCTCTAGAAGGAAAGAATTGTTGTAATTGCGTGTTTTATCTTAATTTCTTCCACCCCGTAGAGTACTTGTGTGTGTCCACGACGGCACGACCCAGTTAAAGAGGTGGTGCTGCGAAACTTCAGTCACAACTTTTCTACGTCCCCCTTTCTATTTTTGTCCACCTCAGTGTGAGAGATTAACGAAAGAGAACATGATTGTGTAAAAAAAATTATTATTTTTTGAACTTGTTTATTATTTTTTTACTTATTTTTTTTAATCTCCAATTTGTTTTTTACATTATTTTGAAAAGAAAAAAAAGAAAACTGAAAAAATTACTTCCTCCTTCCCAAAATTTTTCCGGTCTGATAAAAGAGGACTTGAAAATAAGACAACAATTTCAAGAAAATTTCAATATTTTTAGTATTTTTTGTACTTTATTTTTTCAATTTCCAATTCTTTTTTAGTCTCTCTCTCTCTCTCCCCCCCTGTACATGGAGATTCTTGAGACATTCTTTGAGAGTTATGTATGGTAGAGATTATGTAGGGAATTTTATTATTTTTTGAATTTGTTTTTTATTATTTTTTTGTACCTTTTTTTTTTCAATTTCCAATTTTTTTTTTTTAAATAAAACTGAAAAAATTCCTCCCTCCTTTCCAAAATTTTTCAGTCCGATAGACGAGGACTTTTTGGAAGGAGGGAGTAATTTTTTGATTTTTTTTAAATACTATAAAAAACGATTTGAAAATTGAAAAAAATAAGTACAAAAAAAAAAAAAAGCAAATACAAAAATAATAAAATTCCCTACACAATCTCTACCATACATATATAGCTCCCAAAGGATGTCTCAAGAATCCCCATGTAGAGGAGAGAGGAGAGAGAGGAGATCTAGAGAGAGAGAGAGAGAGAGGTCGAAATTGGGAAAAAAACATTTCAAGGGGTAAGAGTGAGAATTGGGTCAATTCTAAGGGGAAAAAGTGTGATTGACGGATGGATTCCGTTTGATTATTAACGGAAGTTGACGGTAGGGGTGGAATTGATGACGTTTAAGATAGTCCAGGTGTTTATTTGACAAAATTAAAAGGTCAGGTGTTTATTTGTGATTGAAGTGAAAGGTGAGGTGTTTTTTTGAAATTTTCCCTTGAGATTAATCTCAATCTCCAAACAAATCAAGTTATGAATCTCGAAGGGGAGCACACAGGGGTTAATCTAATGCCCACGTTTTCAACAATATATACATGCCATGAAAGTGCACAAGTTTTACCCAAATTTTGGGTAATACCCACTGATGTGAAATTCCCTTATGTAAAATCATGAGAGCGAGCAATTCCTATTTGGCCTTGTTGTATGCACATTTGGTAATACCCATCTTTTGGCTGTGTTGGGATCTTCTTTTTACAATCATTAGACAGCTGTTAATCAAATGGCGACGACTTAGACAAAGATTGAAAGAATACCATCTGTTTTGAAGGGAAAGATGGAAAAATGATTGCAATCAGTGTTAGTATATCAGCATCCGTAGTTTTCCTGCTGATTGGTTCTGTTATCTACTACCAAAGGAGAAGGAAAAGAACGACGGAAGGTAACAATAGTCTTCTTACAACTACCAATTATCGCAATATATACTCTTATAATATGTAAGCTATAGCTAACTGTACATTCTTCCACAGAAGAGAAAGGAAGGAGTAGCCAAGAAGTTCAATTACTTGACTTGGCGCAAGTAAGAATTGTTAATGATTTCAACGCAGAGAATTTCGAAGGAGAAAGGCCGGTGAAGTCGCTGGACTTTCCTTCAGTTCAGTTAGATCTTATACTTGAAGCTACGAAGCAATTTTCAGAAGAAAATAAGCTTGGAGAAGGTGGATTTGGTCCAGTTTACAAGGTACTTTGTACTGATGATCATGTTTTGTCTTGTCTAAATTTGCAGCGTGTTGTCACGTTTTCGACAACAAAATCTAAACCTAAATCTAGACCTAAAAGAAGCCTTTTGCACAACAATGCCGAAACTCATGATTGTATAAATCGAATGCTATGTATGATTTGGAAATTGCTTGCAGGGTACATTACCAGATGGCAAGGAAATTGCAGTAAAGAGGCTCTCAAGAAATTCCGGCCAAGGACTTCAAGAGTTCAAGAACGAAATATCTTTAATCGCTAGACTACAACATAGGAATCTTGTTAGACCATTGGGCTGTTGCTTGGAGGGGAACGAGTTAATGCTAATCTATGAGTACATGCCCAACAAAAGCTTAGATTTCTTCCTCTTTGGTATGGACTCTCTCTGAAGTAGTCACTTGTTAATTAATTACTCTGATAAAACATTTGCGATCAAACCCAAAGAAGACAGTTCTTAATGAACTTGAATTTTTATGTTTCTTTGTTAGATTCAGCAAAAGCTACACAACTAGATTGGAGTAGACGCTTTCACATAATTAATGGGATTGCCCGAGGCCTTTTGTATCTACATGAGGATTCTCGACTTAGAATAATTCATAGGGACCTTAAAGTTAGCAACATTCTGTTAGATCAAGAAATGAATCCCAAGATATCAGACTTTGGAATGGCGAGAATTTTTGGTGGAAATCAAAGTGAAGCCAACACAAACAGAGTTGTTGGAACATAGTAAGCCTCTTAGTTTTTGAACTTATAAATGTATGCGTAACAATGTTGACCACATCTTCTAATAATTTTTTTTTTATTATCAATTACAGTGGATATATGGCTCCAGAGTATGCAATGGAAGGATTATTTTCTATTAAATCTGATGTTTTCAGCTTCGGAGTTCTCTTACTAGAGATTATAAGTGGAAAAAAGAACAGCGGCTTTTACCTTTCTGAGCATGGTCACAGCCTCCTAACTTATGTATGTTCCAATTGTCAAATCGCTCTATCTTTTAAACTAAAATGCATATTAATGATTAGTTCATATATACTTATAATTTCATTACTGTTACTTTGTCAAAAGACATGGAACTTATGGTGCAAAGGTGAAGGAAAATTGGAGCTGATGGATCCCTTACTCATGGAGTCATGTGTAGAAGCAGAAGTGTTGAAGTGTATCCAAATCGGATTGTTGTGTGTTCAAGAAGACCCTGTTGATAGACCAACGATGTCATCTGTAGTTCATATGTTGGGAAGCGATATTGCGACGCTGCCTCAACCAACACAGCCAGCATTCTCTGTTAGGCGTCTAGTGCTGAAATCATGCCAATTCTCACCAAATGTTAATGTCGTTTCTATGAATGAGATGACTATTTCAGATGTATCACCTAGATAATTATACGATGAATTTTTTTTCATCCTCTCAAAAGATTCATCGATCGGCACTGTAGTAAGGAATGGGATATAATTAATTTTCTTTTAATTATCAAATTAAACCAAAGAAGTACATAAAGACTTGGGTTAATCTACGTGTTTAATTGGTGTGTTTCTAGTTTTAGTTATAAAAACTTGCAGGTCCATATCCAAGTTTACATCCGGTACTCTCATAAGTGATAATGGAAGGACACTCCAAATAGCATTATGGTTCCACCATCACACTTGTGATATAAAATAGATTTAAGTCCAAGCATTACTCTGTTGGTATACTTGCACAGTTGCACCCTAAAGCCCTGCACATCTCTCAAGGACTAATCATTTATGAGCCCACTTTGAGTGATTATCAGCATAGCCCTCGGAGAGTGGATCATTTCATGTGCCCACTTTGGTGAACATCTTGTGGACTTCCATTTTATGTTAGATGCACTTGCTCCCATTACTAAACATACTTATTCCTAATTTTGGTTATGTTTGATTAATTGATCTCTAAAATGCTTATACTTCTCACAGTTTGGGGTGATCATTTTTGAACTCGCCATACATACTTGATATACTTGCTTTCATAACTTCATATACTCCCTTCGTTCCAAAAAGTTCGACATATATAAATATATATTTTTTGGCTATCCCAAAATATAGGGACTTTAAAATTTTCAACAAAAGAAAGTTGGTAAATTTCACTTCTTCCCTTGAGTTGCTTTTAACAATCAAAACAATAAGATCAAAAAAAGAGTAATTGAAAATTTTAAAGTTTAAAGTGCATTTTAAAATTTTGAAAAAGTTCTCTGATTACATTGGCGGCAAGATTTTCTACTTTCTGGAAAACAATTTAAATTCAAAACTTGATTAACTCCTATTTTATTAGAGTCAATGAATGAAGGGCAAACTTGAAAAGTTAAAAGTTTTGGGTAACATTGTATATCGTACATAAAATGTTGAAATTTAAAAGTAGGCCAAACTTTTTAGGATGGAGGGAGTACTTGTTTTTGTTAGACTGGCACTCCAAAAAACTTGCACATCTCTTACAAAATAACCATTTCATGCGCCTACTTTGAGTGACGATCTTTGGACTTGCCATATTGTTTCGTTCCTATTTGCCGTGTAAGTGTGAGCATTTGAGCAGGCGTGCCGGAACTTGTCGTCATTCAACATGTGTATAAGTGTAAGTTCCTCGATCCAACTTCTAATAAGAACAATTGTGTGTGACCCAAAAAGTAAGACCACAACAAAGTTTGTATTTTTTGGCTTAATGAAGAGGACTTAAAATTTTCCAACCGTCTGAAAAGAAAAACGAAACAAAACTAATTCAACTCTATTAAGTCCGATTACAAAAGTTAGAATGGTGGGTACAAGACGAAGGAAATGAAAGTAAAGTAGGGTATATAAACTTGATTTGACATGGAAATAAAACTCCACGGATTAAGTGGAATGGAAAATGCACTTGAAAAAACAAAAAATAAAATACTGGAAAAGCAACACACTTGTATAATAAGGAAAATGGTGGTGGCTTGCCACCATATGAGCGAAATGTCCAAAGTACCCTTATGTTTATATAATGAGAGATGATGTGGCTTTGTAAGGAGGGATATTCATGTCATCTTGATAGGTTTTGCATGATTATCGTATTGTCCTTATTACTAGACGTCCAATGCTATATCATTTTTTTGCCTGGTTTTGTCCATATGTTGAAGGGCATTTCTGAATTTTGGGGGAGACGAGTGTGAACTCATGGTGCTCTTTTTTCTTCTTGGCCCTTATTTCTGGGTTTTCCCTTTTTTTCTTCTTTCTCCACTTTGCTTCTTGTGACTTATTTTCGGCTACGTCCTTTTTTTTTCGTGTGTAAACTATTAGTAATTGGGACACCATTAGGTATTTCATAGATGAGTTTTAGTTGAGGGGTTTGGCTTGGTTATTTTATTCAGTTTTATTAGGAAAAGAATAACAAAATGAACCAAAGGGGGAAAGAAATTTCAGCTCAAGTGTGCACAATTGCACGGTGGAGTACCATTTGGTTTGGTCTCACAATCACAGTTTCACAAAATGCAATCTCTCTGTAATTTTTTTGAAAAAGCTTCAAAAAAAGAGGAATGTCTTGTATATTTAAAAAAATAATAATAATTAAGCTGCTCATCTCAACAACAATAAACACGCAATTACGCACGTAGCCTAACACTAATAAATTGACAAAAAAAAAAAAAAGTGCTGGCTTTGGTGTTGGAAGGTTCTTGTATTTTTAGGCTCATGGAAGAGTGAGAATGCCCATTTTAGTTTTCGGCTCACATTCCAATAGTCGTTTAGTGCTTTAGGCTCTTAACAGTGGGCAACCATGTGTCCCATGATCGCCATTTTTTAACCCAAGACTTGTTTAAAGCACTTCCCACATTCAAAACTAGTAAATCATGGACTTAAAATTGACCTCAAGGCTGCCAAGTATTCTTTATATTTGTGTGCCCACTAGCAAATCAAAGACCACATTTTTCTCTTACAGAACATATGTGTGTACCCACATGCATATGTATATATTCATGCATAGAGTGGAAAGTGATAAATTAGTGGGTCCATCAAATATGATCCAAATGAAAAACTATTTGGTGCATCTCACTTCACTTGGGCTTCAAACCCCATGATCCAAATAAAACTTCAGCAAAATAACCACCACATGGCACTCTGTAATTTGGTGTCATTTTTTGGTATAAACAATGCTCCCATCAAACGTTTGCTCTATATATATGTTTTGGCCTAAAAAGTTCATTGGCTTATTTTTTCGTCTTTATTTGATTTTTTTTCCGTGTTTTTTAGTTTTGCATCAACTTTTTGTGTATTATTGGTTTGTCTCGGCAAGATGAATCAAAAAAGTAAAAAATTATGATCGAATCATAATTTTTTTTGAATAAAGAAAAAAATAAGTCAAAAAGATAGCTTTTTACACTTTTTTTGATCTTATTCAAAAAATTGAGAGTTCTAGTCATAATCTTTCACCTTTTTGGATTCCTCTCGCCGAGACAAACCAATAATACTAAAAAAATCGATGCAAAACTAACAAACGCAAAAAAAAAATCAAATAAAGACAAAAAATAAGTTAAGTTGGCTTAATACTGACCTTGTTGCAATGACTTTTTCTTTATCTCACCCAAGAATGCTAGCATTCATCAAGGTCTGATAAGACTTTCTTCACACCTCTAGAGCAATAAGGTCGTCGTGTCCTTGTAGGCATCTTTTATTGACTAGGCACTTTTCGAGGATGCATTCTGGCCTTCAACATTTTTCTTTGAATTCAAAACTTGAAAAGAGTTGACCAGCTAGTGACTCACTATCTTCTTGTAGGCCACGCCTATTTAATTCTCAAATAGAGATAGAAGCCTCAACCATCCACTAAACTGAAGTGCTGAGTCTGCTGACACTGAATATTGTGAACCCTTCTTCGGAAAGAAGCTTGAGTCAGAGCCAGGATTAAACAAAGGGCTTGAATTGGTTGATGTTCATACCAATATCAAAGTTGGAATATTCAAATGTCGTCGTACTCCTAGAATGCTCGACATATTTGTTAAAAGGCCTATTTAAATAGCTATAGTATGCGACTTGTTTTAGGGCTGAATGTAGAGGAACCATAAAACCATTAAAGGCTTAGCAATAAGGCCTGAAAATATGTTTGAAGGCTTAAACTTTTGCTTAGAATGCATATAATAGTGACTCAGGCTTACTCAAAGAGCTCAAAAGGTCTTCGCCCCTAAGGGAAATGCCTACTTTAATTGTGATAAGTCCTAATCAATGATCGATTGGCCAAACATTTTAGATATCCTTATTCGGCCTACGAAGGACTTTTCTATACTTAGGCTGTCTTGAAATCACTTTGGCGGTTTTGTGTAAGCCAAGTACATAACAATCGTTATTGATATGCCAAAAGTTTATTGTGGGTGCAATTCTGTGAATCTAATGCCTAAAGTAGGCCTACCCATGTAATTCCTTTTCGCGTTTCTCAAAATGCTAAAAAGACCTTCATTTGGGGTGGAGGAGGATCTCTGATTATAAATCTCTCACTTTCCTCATCTTATTTTTGTTCCTCTTGTTCTAAAAGGATTTGATATGCAATTCAGATTTGCCCATACAGCTGATGGCAAAAGTGAATCATTCCCGGCTTAGCCCATGTTTGATTTTCAGGTTTTTGTCATGTATCGTTCAGATCTTTCTGCACACGCGAATCTTCAAGTGCCTGAATTGAGACGTTTACACTATTCTCCCCACAGACCATCCTACCCATGGATTCAATTCCTTGGGCTTTTTGGCCCCGGGTCCCATTCGGTAGCCTTTTTGCCTCCACGAGTGCAGGGCTTTTGGATGCTAAAACTTGAGAAGAGTTTAAAGGCTTGTCGTGCTTGCTAGAAGTTTATTTAGACACAGTCAAGCCTGAAGTTGAGCCTAAACGACTAAAAACTTTGATACCGGTGTTGGTGTAGGAGTTGGCTTCATATTTTCGAGAAAACTCATCGCCCTGATGAAATTCGTTTGGGATTCTTCCATCTCATGCTAAGGCACAAATATTAATAGGCTCTGATTTTTACTTTGCCTTTTAGTTGTCCCCAACTCAAGTGATGAGATAGTCAGTGCTTTTTTAAAATAAGGATCCCTTTTTGAAGCCATTTCAATTGTGATCCAAAAACAATTGAGTATAAGATTGTAATAACTGTTGTTTGATAATAAAATAATAATAATAATTAGTTAATTGTGATCCAATCAATAAATGCCATTTATCATCACATGAGACTAAATGACCCTTTTGCTTACTATATAATATAGCTTCATGCATCGAGTGGAAGTGATAAATTAGTTGGTCCATCAAACATGATACAAACGAGAAATAGTTATTTTAATATATAAAGTAAACATGTTATGAGTCAACTTTGAATGATCATCTTTGGACTTTAAATTTGTATTGGAGTATTTGTTTTGTGTTTTTGTAAGATTTACACTTCAAGAAGTCTACACATAACTCAAATTGAATGAAAGTCATATGGTTCTAGCGGTGCCAAATTTTTTATGTTTTCATCCCTTAAACTATCTCAATTTTTTCTCTGTGATCCTTAAACTATTACAACCCCTTATGTCGTTCCTCAACTATGTCCTTGCTAGCTATTGCGTACAATTGGTAACGGCAAGAGTGTTTTTGGACGAAAAACACTGCATGTGAGCAGTAGTGCGATCTTTCGCAAACATGAGAGGCTGAAACGCCATTTCACTCCTCAAATATTTCTTCCCTGTTCTCAGACTCCCCCCTCCCTTCTGTTGTCACTCTGTTTCTCTCTCCACGCTACTCCCCCCTTCTCTTTGTATCTCTCTCTCCTCAATCATTTAGGGTTTGGATCACTGCCTCTCGAACGTGACCAACGTCAACCAAAAAACACAAAATGGAAGCAAATCTTGTGTTTTGGGATGGATTGATTTAGGCAAGGGTTAGATGCAATCCCCAATTCTAAGTTTAGAAATCCCTATATTTTTTAGATTGTGGGGGTTTTAGTATTGTATAAATTTTGCATGTGCAAATTTGTAACTTGATCTCTGTAGTCAATGGATGTTAAGTTAGATTTTGCACTTGTGTTTGACTTTCTAATTGAGGCTAGCTTTCCACACAAGCAAATAGGGTATTCATAGTGGGTGCTTGGCGACGAAGAGGAAGATGGCATGGTTTTCGGCTCGGTATGTGGCTATGGGGTAAGAGAGAAGATGTTCTGGGTTTGGTATAATGGGTGCTTTGTTTTTGTGGTCTATTTATACAACAGCAATTAAGGCAAACCTATCTAGGTTTTGGCCCAGATGGGTGTGGGGGGTGATATACCTTATTTGCCCTTAATATATAAATTGTCGGGGCAGATCACATATGCCGCCCTTGTGCAGTGTTTTCTGTCCAAAAACTCTCTTGCCGTTACCAATTAGATTTAGTAGGTAGAAAGACATAGTTGAGGGATAATATAAACGGTTTAATAGTTTAAGGACCACATAGAAAACTTTGGATAGTTTAGAGGATGAAAACGTAAGTAACTTCTACGCATAATACAGTCTCACATCTAGGCTTGTCCATATGTAACCTCCCATTTCCCAAACGGGTCTTCCTTCGACAAGGACATGTTATAGGAGTCAATCATGGAAATAGTACACAAACTAATTCTTTAATGTCAAAAAGGAAAAATCACCTACACATTCCAAAAAGGCCCCCGTTAGCCCATGAAAGTGCCTAAATCATTCAAACCCTATGAAACTGCCTAAACTCTCAAACCTAATGAAAGTGCCTAAACCTAAACCCTAAGGTACCCTATGAAAGTGCCAAAAACTCTAAGGTACCCCATTAAAGTGCCTAAACCTAAACTCTAGAATACCATATAAAAGTGCCTAAAATCCTAGGGTACCTTATGAAAGTGCCTAAATTACTAAAATCCTATAATTAGAAAGTGCACCCTAAGTGCCTAAACTCAAAATGCCTAGACCCAATATACCCTACCCCAAAGTGGCTAAACTCCCTAAAATTGAACTCACCTCCAAAATGCCTAAACCCACCATAACCTATCCTAAAGAGCCTAACCCCCTTAAAATTGAACCAAATCCTGAAATTATACTGGAAAAATTAATTTTGTCCCAACCAAAACCCACGCATGAGAGAGAGAGAGAGAGAGAGAGAGAGAGTGACGACTGACGGGGTCAGTAGCAAAATTTGAACCTGTCGCTTTCAACTTTCAAGAGTTTAGCCAGTCAACGACAAAGTGACGGGCTAGGGACGTACCGCTTTTTGTTTTGTAATTTTTTTATTATTAAGTGTATTTTTGTTTAGTGTTGTCCTTAAATCCTAAAAAATTTTACATCTATGTATTAAAGGCTTTAAAATAAATAAAGCTGAACTAAACAACTTTTAAAGGTGCAAATTTGGCCCTTATGGCCTTTAGGCCAATTTTCTGTTCCCAAACAGGGCCGTAACAGCCCGTTTGGATGAGGGTTTCACCCCCTGACTAAATTATCCGGCTTCTCCTCATCCCGGTCCCACTCCTCATCCAAGGTTTGGGAGCACCAAAACTCCCCCCGACTAAATCATCCGGCCTCCTCTCATCCCCCTTCCCCCGGACTAAACATAAGCAGGGGGGGTGCTTATGTTTAGTCCGGGTTCTCATCCGGGACCAAAT
Source organism: Vaccinium darrowii (assembly GCA_020921065.1). Lineage (NCBI taxonomy): Eukaryota > Viridiplantae > Streptophyta > Magnoliopsida > Ericales > Ericaceae > Vaccinium > Vaccinium darrowii. The sequence continues at coordinate 23,343,094 of CM037156.1, forward strand.
TACCTGACTACCCCTCTCGGAACACCCCCACACAAGCACAATCCACCATTGTTAACAACATTCAACCCAAATTTTACAAAAAAAAAAGTATTTTACAAATAAAATTTCGGATTAACAAAAGGAAAACCCAGAAAATTGGTATTTTTTTTTACCTTGTTAGACCCAGAAACTTTCTCTGTTTCCGATCGCCGGAGGAGGATCGCCGTCGTCAGCGAGTGGGAGAGGATGTCGGATCATCGTCGTCATCGTTGGTAGACTTTGTTCTGTGTTCGTTCAAAACGAAGCAGAAAGAAGAAGAAGAACAGGAGAAAAAAAAGAAGAAGAAGAGAGAGAGAGTAATGTGACGGTGTGTGTGGGTTTAGTGGTGTAAATGAGAGTGACTTTTTTTTGTTTTTAATAGGGCCGGTGGGTGCCTGAGTAGGTAATGGATTGGAACAATTTTTTTTTCTTTTCTTTTTCAAATTGTTAATGCTTTTAACTTTATAGGAGTATAAAAAAATATTAAAAGAATTTTTATTTTGGTAAGGCTAACAAATAATAATTTTTGACACGAGACTGCATAATTTACTTGATTAGTTTTAGTATTTATATAATTATTTAAATGCATAATCTACTATATGCATTACGAAGGGTAAAAAAGTCTTTTAGCATGATTTTACATCATCCACCCTCCTTATCCTCCATTTTCTATCCCTCATCCAAATCATATACTATTTAATCCCCCTTCTTAAAAGTGGACCCACCCTTCTTATTTAATCACCCCGACTATTTTATCCTCCCTTGCTATTTAATCCCTCTCAAACTAATACGTCATCCAAACGAGCCGTAAGTGCCTTCCACAATCACCGATAGTTTGAATGGGAGTCGTTTGCGCCTTGTTTTTCCAACTCTGAATTGAAAACCAGGGTTTTGGTAGAAGGTCATGGCACTCAGACGATTAGCCACTGTAGGCTCGGCCTCCACCCCTATTTCACGTTTCGCATGTCCAAACCCTCGAATTTTTTTCACCAGAAAACCCAACTCTGACTATCTTCATCGTCAACATTTCTTTGTATCTACTACGACAGACGAATCTACGTCGAATGTTGGCTCTATTACTACGGGTACGTTGATTTAACCGTACCAGATTTAATGCACTAAATTTTTAGGGTTTGATCTTCTTCTCTTGGCCGTGGTTCTTTGCACGGCAACTGCTTGTGAAATTGTCTCTAAACGACCATATCGGTGCTTTTGCTTAAAATCTTCAGATTTAGCTTCAGCGTTCACATATGTATGTATAAGAGCCTACCCAGTCCTTAATTTTTTCTCTGTTGAAGATTCATTAAAACTCACTCCAGTCATTGACTCAAACCTAATGAAATTTTGTTTTATTTATTTGACTCAAATGAAGTACCCCATCCTTCTCAAATTATGTAGCAATAGACGGACACGGACACAGATATCGACATGTGACACAGGATTTCTAAAAAGGGTCACGGACAAGAGGGTACACTGCAAAAATAAATAAAATAAAATAATATATTTTTATTCATTTATACTGATAGAAATATAGTTATATGCATAAACACAAAGCTTGAATATATACAAACAAGCATCATATGCATCAGTATCATATTATACTTTCAACTCCAAATATTTGTGGTGATACACATTTATTCAATCCCAAACGTGTCCCTCGCGTGTTCACGCCGTGTCCCCCTAAACAATTAATTAAATTTATGGGATACATCACGTGGCGTGTCCCATAGGTATTGAGCCGTGTCCCCAACGTTTCCCCTGTCGGACACGGGGACACTCTCGCCTCTATGAGTGTCAGTGCTACATAGCTCTCAAATGTATGACTATTCCATTAGGGATTACTCACGTTTATGCGTAGATTTGAATTTGCCCATTGGAGTGGTTCACATTGAATTAAGCTTTATCAATTTTTAGTAAAAATTTGGTTTATAAGGCCATAGTCTGACACATAAGGTGTGGATCAATAATTAAATTTTCCATTTTTTCACTCCTCCAGTACTCACTTTGGTATGCATGATATGGTTACTGTATGCAAACTGTTTGATAAACTCTTGTAAAAGAAAAATGCACAGCATTTAGTGTGTCAGTGAAACGAACTTTGTTAGTTTGCTTTGTATTTATATGCATGAGTTGGTCTTAATATTCTGATGCACTTGTTTATTCAAGATTAGAAAATCACCAAGGGTTTCAGAAATGGCATAATGGTGGTGGTCTTTTCCACAAGTCAGCCTGCATTGCTGCAACAGCAGTTATAGAAATTGGCGCTGTAGTCCATCCGGAAGCTGTCATCGGTGCGAATTCTCATATTTGTTCAGGAACTATTGTTGGTCCTTCCGTTACAATTGGTCAATCAACGAAACTAGGGTAATTCTCTGCTGTTTATCTGGATTCATTTTCCTATTTCCTAGTTAGTTATTTTCATTGTCCAATGTCATCAGATTGCAGTTATCATTGTTGTGGAGTTATGGTAGCCACTGTGGAGAGGCTATTCTTTTTAGTCTCTTAGATTGTTGTCTACTCATTCTTCATCGAGTTTCCCATGGTTGAATGAATATTCAGGATCTTAAGACTAACCATATTTTTTATGGCTGGAGCTGCAAGTTGGGCATGCATCCACATACATTTTATGCTCTGTTGTAACAATATAGTTGGCTCGTGTTTTTAACTACTCAATTTTAATGAACTACTACATGTCTTATAGGTATAATGTTGCCCTCAGTAATTGCGCATTAGGTGATTTTTGTGTTATCCACAATGGAGTGTGCATTGGCCAAGACGGTATGTCTAGTTTATAAGCAGTATATTCTCTGGGAGTATTTCTGGTATCGTTATAACTTCATAGGTTTCCTAGTAGATCCCGATGATGTATACGATTTTTGTGTGCTGTGGTTTCTTACGGACCCACTTTATACTGTTGCTAATGAGACTGTGTGAGTATTCATTCTTGTCATATGACTAAGATTCACGTTGTTCCCTTGCAGGTTTTGGTTTCTTTGTAGATGAGCATGGGGACATGGTGAAGAAACCTCAAGTCAGTTTGTTTAAAAGTGTTCTATTTCAAAGTTACTATCTTTCATTGAGATCTTTAGCAGTTACCAACTTGATTTTTCACACTGAGGTTCTAAGAATGTACTCATGTAATATTGGCACTTATGTTGGATGGTTTACTGTTTGGTAGATCATTACATAAGAACCCCAAAATATGTAGGTACTAAAGGCCCTCGTGAAGTTTATGCTACTATCCCAATTTTGCTTCCAGTCATTCTTGAAAGTGGCAGGCTACGTTATGTTTATTAGGCAAAATCTCATAATTGAAAGAACAAAACACAGCCTAGTTGTCGGTTGTGAAAATAGTTAAGAGTCATAATGCTCCATGGAACCCCATTCTAAAATGATCTCATTACAGGCATCCTATATACATCACTTTGAACTATGTTCAAGGATGTATAATAGGATTCTATTTTATAAATAGGATTCTATTGTTAAGTTACCATTAGTCCCAAAAGCCTAAGTTTAGGAAATTGGCCCAACAATGCGTATTAAGCTATCAAACAGCCTCCCTCACGTGCATGCAAATTTTAAGAGAGAGCAGAACAAAATATGAATGGGAGATACAGGATGCAAATAGAGAACAAATGAAAACAGACAGACTGGAACCCAAGACCTCTCGCAACCAGAGCTTTGATACCATGTTAGGTTCCCAACAGTCCCAAAAGCTTAAGTTGTTAGGGAATGGGCCCAACAATGCATATTGAGCTATCTAACATCTATAACAACTAAGTACATAGCACAGACACATCGTCGGAGGCTACGTACCAGAGCCGGACACTTATCGCACACCAACACTCTGCGGACACTCCTTGGACACATGTCTAACACTCAAATCCAATGTGTCCTATTTTTTCCTGTTGTTATTGGTTCAGACACTCTCAGGACACTCACATTACATGTCGTGGGTGTTAAACAATATAGGAGACACTTGTTAAAGTTTGGAAAAGTCTTTTCTTTTTTGTGACTTGTGATAGTTTATCAATTTTATGGACAAATACGTGGTGAAATACTTTTTGGTGGAATACTTTTGTGTGTAATGATAAATATGATTTAAGGTATCTATGGTGTTACATAGTCATAATTTTTTTGGACGAGGGGCAAGAGGGTAATTACACTTAACCCACTCAACTAGGCATGCTGACTAGTGAGGGAGCAAGAGGTCTCTTTTAACTCACATACACGAACCCAAACTTCTCGATATGGGAAGCCAGCCCAAGAGCCTAACTGATCTTACTTATTCATAATTAAAGCCTTTTTTTATTCATACAACTGAATAAGTAAGTATTTTTTAACACATCCTCAGTGTGTCATGTCCTCCAGTTTTTTTGAAATTTGCGTGCCAGAGTGTCAATGTTGTGTCCATGTCGGTGCTACATAGACAACGGATATGAGAAGGTTTAACTTCTTGATTAGTTTGACATATAGATTTAATTGACGCTGAGATATCGAACATATATCTAATGCGTCTTATTGACAATAAAGCACAATTGTAGCCATCTTCTTGTATCTGGAGTTTTGGAGTTGTAACTATGATATTTTGATGTTCATACTGCAACATCATGTTCGTGTAGGTATTTTTATACCCATGAAATGTGTATTATTATGTGTAAAAAAAGGGATAAAATAGTTATGCAAGAATTTTCTTGGTAGTGAATTATCTGCACTTTATTCAGGAAAAAATAAGTAGTTATTCAGTAATTGAATATTGCAGTTCCTTTAATTTTACTCATATTGCTTTTGTAATTAATCGTCATCTTCGTGCATCTTGTAACTAGTTCATTTTAATCTTTTTTTCGGGTTCCCGTAAATAGATCTTGAAAGCAATGATTGGGCACCATGTTGAGATAGGTGCAAATACATGCATTGACAGGGGCAGGTGAGAGTGATGTTACCTTTAATTACGTCTTGTGTGGTTGCCATAAATATTTCATAATTAGATTTAGGGTACTAAGATGTTTTAAAAGAAATTGCAACTGTTTTTATGCAGTTGGAGAGATACTACAATAGGGGATCATGCAAAGATAGATAATTTGGTTCAGGTGCGGCTTGATTTCCTTAATTTCTAGTTTACTTGTTCTTGGATTGAAATTTCCAGTTTAAATACACTTTGCAGATAGGCCACAATGTCATTGTTGGAAAATATTCCATCGTTTGTGGACAAGTTGGAGTTGCTGGTTCAGTAACGTATGCACCTTCTGTATTTAACTTTACATGTTACTTTCTAACATCATGTTTCCATCTATCATCTGCTATAGTTTCTATCTTTTATACTTGGTCATCTTTCAAGTTTGGTTTTTTGCTCTCTTAGCATTGGCGACTACGTAACTTTAGGTGGACGGGTAGCTGTTCGTGATCATGTCTCCATTGCATCAAAGGTATTTAATTTATTAGTTGACATCGAGACATCTTGCAGCTTTAATTATGATCTACCCTTATTTAGAGGTTTATGATTTATACTAAAAAATTAATTTGGTAGAGTAGCATGACTCTTCAAACGAATTTTTCTTTTATCCCTTGATATGTGATTCGTGTGAAGACATAGATGGTGGAGGTGAGCACCATCAAGTTGTGTACGCATTATGTGAACCTCTCCAAGACCCCTCCCTTGGGCAAACTTCAATTGGTAATGACGATTGCACATGCAGGTCCCATCGAATTCTAAAAACTGACAAATAATGCATTGTACTATGTTTTTGAATTTAGGACTATATTTTTTTATTTAACCCCTTAAAATCAAGAAAAAGAATATGTATTTACGATAATGAGGCCATTCTAGACTTTTCTTGTCCCATTGGAGTTGAACGTATCGTTTTGCTTACCTGAGTTAGTTAAGTAACCAAGACAAATGAATGCAAGTTAGTGACCGGTGTTTTTCTTTAAATTGAGAACACTACAATGAATTAAATTTTAATTATTTATGTTGTGTAATTTCATTTGGTATATATCAGCTTACCCTTGTTTATTGAACGAAAGTACTGTAGTCGCCACTGTTTCTTAAGCCAATTAAGATGGTTCTTGGCCAACACCCAAATGGCCTCGAGCAAATACTGATTGATTGGTTTTGAAATACATAATTTCATAGGAAAGTAGTTTAAAGCACGATGGCATATTGTGATGGAACTTTGGATGTTGAAATCAGACAGAATATATTTCTCATCAAATGATCGAGATATGACTCTTTTTCTGCATTTCCTTTCCGCTTTCAAATTTTGCGTCGGCTACGTGCTTTAAAAATCGAACGTGATTATCTCATAGTATATTTTTGTAGCTGCCTAAATAAAATTGTACTTTGGTCATAAATGGCATGACTATTGGCTTTGTTACCTCTAAGTATTCTAGATTTGTCCTAAAATGATATTTGCAGCAATTCCAACGTTACCATAACAGATACATGTGACTATTGTCCAATGTCTTTGCTTTGCTGCAGTCGTACCTATCATGCTACCTTACTCTCCATTTCTTCAAAGTCTGCTGTAATCTAATCTTTTTCTTCTTACCTGAAATCTTCCCATCCGTTCCGACCTGTATCAGTTCAGCTGTTGCATTAGATATTGCACCGACTAGTTTCTTCCACACCTGTGCTTTGGCATTCTCATGGTCGAATATTTGATTTGTCCTTCCACTTCTTTGGTAGAAAGAAGGTATCGTTTTCTTGCCAACAATGTCTCTCTCATACTAGAATTTCAGCAGTGTGTCACCATAGTAGATAAGGGAGTGTGGGATTGTGTTTTGAATTTGAAGTCCAAATGAGATGGTTCCATTCTCGCCTCCATGTGGATTCACGACACAAGTTGTGTTTCTGTTGTCAGTGGTTGGGACAGAAAACCGGATAATTGCGTATGTGGGTTGTTTGGGGTGTAGAAGTAGCCATAGGAAGAAGATAAGGAGACCTAAGGCCACCACAATTTGGAGCAGCCATAAGGTGAAGCTTTTGGTTTGGCTCATATTTCTTGAGGAGACTTTGAAGTGTGAGGCCTTTTAGAGCATCTCCTACCCATCTCCAAATCTCCATTTTGGAGAACCTATGTCCTCCAACCCATCTCTATTTAGGGTCTCCAAAATGGAGACTCAACTCTCATCCTCCATATTTGGAGAATCTCCCACCAAATGGAGACTCATCTCCATTTCTCCCCTTTCTCTTAAAATCACTATTTTATCCTTTGTATCAATTGATAACAAATTAGAATACCAACCATATCCTAGTTACTTTTTGCTAAATATTCTTCAATGACATATAACTTTTACATTATACACTCAATTTTTATAAAATTGATATCATTGAAAAGATATTAACAGTATCTTCAAAATGAGCCTAATATTAAATAGATATAAATACACTTTGAAATTACCTTAAATGTAAATTCAAACTATTTCAACTCATAATTTTTTTTTTCATTTACACCACTAGCCTCCTACCATCTGTTTGTGTTTTTTATTTTTATTTTTTTCATTTACTTGAACATCAAGAAAAAGAATTCATGGAGAAGGACAAAAAATGAAATTATGGAGAAAAGAGCTCACGCATCCAACTCCTCTGCTTTCAGTCATGGTGATTATAGCTATTTCAGCCAATACCAAAATGGTGGCCTTTCAGATTATTAATACTATTTTTACTACTACCAATAATTAATTTAAACACAAAAGGAGTACTTTGATTGAAATTTGAAATGGGAATACAAGTAAAATTTTGGAGGGAAATTTGGGAGATGAAAAATGGAGAATTGGGGTTGGAGTTGTTGATTCTCTATATTTGCTTTTTGAATAAAATATATTTCTGAGTCTCCAAAATGGAGAAAGAGTGAGAGTAAAATATATTTAGGCGTTAAGGGGTCATCTCTGAATAAAATATGGTTACACGATAAACAAGAGTTTGCGAGTAACAGGTTAAGGCTATGTTTGGACTTTGGCTTGTATTCGTGAGAACCTTAAAAAAAAAAAAAAAGAGAAGTGAAGTTAAATTTTGTTTCCTTGATATTAAGAAAGTGTTTTTTTTTTTCTTTTGTACTTCGTCATATCCAACGATTATACACAAATTACCCAACATATAGAAGATACTTCTTAGATGATGGCCTTGAGAAAATGTTGACGACTTCTATTTGACCACACCAATATTGCGATTGTTAATTTGTCTCAACGTTTGTGTTTTGTGAGTTATTACCTTCTCTCACTTTCTCGCAAATTAAAGACCACTGTAGCATATTCTGTTACGTTCCTTGTTAGGCGTAGTCAGGTAGAGTACCCTTATGACATTGTTTTGACCACATTTTTTTGTAAACAGAATGCATGAAACCCTAGAGCATTTAATTCTTTTGGACTACTAACTTTATTTCTCTGCTTAATGGATTATAACTCTCTTCAGAGTGCTGACCGAGTAACAACCGTGAATTAATCTCTTGTATAATTAAATTTGATTATAAGTTTATGACTACTTGTATTATATTGGACCAAAGTAATTCACTGCATTGGCTTCAGGTACGGCTAGCAGCTAATAGCTGTGTCACCAAGGACATCAATGTGCCTGGAGATTATGGTGGCTTTCCCGCTGTGAGTGTCTGTGTATAGATGTGTAATTTCGTATGCAAGTATGTGTTCATAGTTTCATTTGAGAGAACTGCTACATCTGCCACACCAAACTCTGTTTGTTTCTGTTTCAGAAAATTTTAAAAACATTTTTGAAACACTAACACATCATTGTTTCAAGTGTGAGCTAATATTTTTTTTAGGAATTCTGAATTACTGCTTTGGTGATTCCTTAAAAGTGGGTTCTTTTCCATTAACTTTCTTTAATCAAGTTTCAAAAAAGCCTAAATGAAACCAGTTGTATAAATAGATTCTGAAACAGCTGCTGTTCGACGTCCATGTACCTAAATATCATGTTGTTGCTTGTGCATGTCTAAGCAATGTTTTCTGTAGGTTCCCATTCGTGAATGGCGAAGGCAAGTTGCTACCCTACGTCGGACACTGAAGTAAATCATTCATCGGAAGTCCAGAAAGATGAAGTCAAGGGTTTACCTTGTATGGTGCGTTGATTAGGACCCCTGATGCTGTATATATGGTGTTGTGAGGTTAAAGCTCTGTCCAATGAACAACGCCAGTTGATAGAAGAAATTTCGCAACCATTAGATTAGACAGTTAAAACATAAGACTTTCCAGAGAGTATTTCTCATAGCAATTCGTGGAGCATGAGTGAGATTCTTCCTTATTTCTCTTTAATACTGCGGGATTTGCAACTTTCTTGAAACTTATGGACGGATGTTTGACTTGCAATCTGTCTGTCTCGTGGTGTTTTGGTGATATATTTAACATGCTGCAAGAGAACCATGAAGAGTAGTCCACTTGTCTGGTGCTAGTCCAGTGTAAAGAGGGGACTTCGTATCAAATATGAAATCTTCGTGATTGCAGGCCTACTAGTTCATCAAATATGAAATCTTCGTGATTGCAGGCCTACTAGTTCAATTTAATTCCTTTTGTTTTCGTTCTTTTAGCTCTTATAGGTACTAATTTGATGTACTTCCTCTGTGCTTACTGCTTATCTTCTCTCCTACCCTCCACTCTTTTTTTCCACCTTTTTAAAAAAAAAAAAAAAAAAATCAGCTCCTGCCCTCCACTTTGTTCACTATCTTTCCCTTCTGTTTGGTTATCGTTTCCCATATCATGTTTTTCAACGGTTTGTGTTTACTTTCTGGGTTTCGAATGCATAATTTTTGACAAGTTTCAAATGTTGTGGAATCAGGCTAAATGCCGAAGCAGATCTTGCGGGATGTTTTGCTGGAAATGAAGCAGATGCTAAAAGTCACAAAAATATGCATAGCATTATATACAACTTTGGGTCTCAACTTCGTAACCTTGAAATTCTACATTGGTAAGGATTTCATACTCGTCTTACCATGACATTTACAGGGATTCGAAACTTAAGGGACACATGACTACAGTTAAAATTCTTTGCTCTGGTAGTAATTCTCAATCAATGTAACCTTTCTTTCTCCATTTCTTGGAATTTTGATTCAACTTAATCTTCTTCTTCTTCTTACCTGAAATCTTCCCATCTGAACCAATTGGCAGTTTACCATGCAAGTTAATCCGTTTATGCTTACTCGTAAGACCCCAGGTCCGATACCTTACTCTGGTTGCCACGGCCACCTTCAGTTCTGCTGTTGCATTTGATATTACACGCACTAGTTTCTTCCACACCCGTGCATCCGCATCAACATGGTCAAATATTTGGCTTGAACTGTCCTTTTTCTGGTAGAAAGAAGGTATGGTTTTCTGACCTAAAGTATCCTCCCCATAAAAGAATGTCAGCAGCGTGTCGTCAAAATGAATACCCGAGTTTTGGTTAGGGTTTTGAATCTCAAGTTCAAATGACGCAGTCCTATTGTCGCCATCTTGAATCACCGGAGAAGTTGGGACTGAGAATTCCATAATCGTGTATGCGGGTTGTTTCGGGCGGAGACTTAACCATAGGACCAAGACGAGAATACCCGTCAGCCCCACTATTTGGAGGACCCATAAGGTGAAACTTTTGGGATTGCACATATTTGCTGGGGATTGGGTTGAGGGGAGGTTTTCAGGCATTCTTGGGCTTATACTGAACAAGAATGTGTAGGAAACAGATTGAAACTTCAAGTTGAAGGTTGTTATGGTGCAACTGCGCAGTGGGTTCCCTTGATGAAAGTATAGAACATCAGAAAGTTTATGCTTTTCTTCTTGGTTGCCTATTCACTTTTGTGTAACGCGTGATGAGCTTTAAGTTTGTTTTCCGTATTGGCATGTTTATTCTTTTATATGGGTATCTTGACTAATTTTGGGACCTTTTTGTTGGGTCCACTGATGTGGTTTTTGAGTTGGACTAGGGGAGGGAATTTCCGACATGAACCCAACACGAATTTAGTGAGTTAGGGTCGGGTTTTTTTGACACGGAACATGAATATGACACGACATGATAACACGAAAAGCTGAATAGGTCGGGTTAGGGTTAAGAGAATTCTGACATGAATACGAGATGACATGACACGCCACGGGAATTTATGAAAAGGACACGATAATACAACACGAACCCGACACGAGGTTAGGGTCAGCTATTTCTGACCCGAAACACGAATATGACACGACACGATAACACGAAAGCTAAATGAGGCAAAGTATACCAGAGCTTATAGTCACATGATACCAGACTTGCTTGGATTAGGATTTTGGAACACTCAAAGGAAGACGATTAAAAATACTCCATAAATTATCCAGTGGGCTTATGAATTCTCGGGTAGATGGACTACAAGATAGGGAGGCTGCTAGACATCTTATGGATCAGGACCAACTATTTTATGGGCCAAGTGCGCTGCTATCGAAATACCTCTAATTGCCACCCAGAAAATAAAGCTGTTTCTAGGAAAATAACTAGAAAACCAGACCAGTTTATGCCAGGGTACAGTGGGATGGTGAATCCCCGGGGCCCGTTTGGATAGGGGATATCTTACCCGTATAAGGTTTCACCCCCTCTTATCAGGAGGGCCCCACCCATATCTCCCGTTTGGCAAATGAAATGAGCTCAGGGATAACTTTTGACCCCTTCAAATCTAATCCCTTTGTGAGGGCTTCTCCCGGATAATTTTGGGCTCCCCTACCCCTCCCCAAAAGTTAACCGGCTGTAGAGAGGAGGGCTTTAGACGATTTTAGCCCTTCTCATCCCCTTACCACCCTGCAGCTGGTCATCTCGTCTTCTACAACAAAGTCCTTTCATGGCACAGATAATTTTAGTTTGTCACCTGAATTCCACAGCGTCGGTGACCGACAATTGTGGCACAACATAGTCCTTGCACAGCTCGCCCCCTTTGCATCATCAACACTTCGATTTGAGCAAATTTTGTGTGCCGGACGGGTACCGCCTCGTGGTAGCCGTTGATGCATCCGAGCCGTCCAAACATGTTTTGGACGACTCAGATTTAAGGGTGGCATTTTTGTACATTTAGGGGCAAATTTACTCTAACAAATTTGGGCCATCCAAAATATGTTTTGACGGGTTGGATGCGCCAACGGCTACCACGTGGCGGTACCTATTTGGCACACACAATTTTCTCCTTGGATTCGGAGGAAATGTGGACCTGGAAGTGAGAGGAATACAAGAACCAATTTGCAAGAACCAGCTGCAAATTGTGGCCCATAATAATCCAGAAGATACCAAGTAGGGTGACAATTGTCATGCCAAAAGTAGAAGAGCCATCACCAATTACGGATTTAACAGAAGGTTTGACTTTTGATCGGCGGTTAAGAAGCACCCTCAAAGTCAAAGAACAAGAGCAGGGAATATTCATAGTCCAAATACGATGATGCTTGATTCCTATTTATAGCTTGGTACAAATGGCCTAGTAATCTTAGAAGAACTTTTCAGTAAAAGGGGCACAAACATTTGTTGAGCAAATACTCTCTCCATCCCATTTTGTTGGTCCCTCGTGGCAAAGTTGGAAGTAGGGGGACAAGTACTGGCGGTCGCCACCACGTGGTTTCCAATACAATTATTATATAGAAAAAGATTTATCTCGGAATTATACATGGATTTGGCACCACTAGATTTTTTAAAAACTTTCACCCTCTAGTTAAGTACTCCCTCTGTCCCTTTTTAAATGATACCTTTGAGAAACGTATATTTTTTATAGCCGTTAAAAATGCAAGTTTGCAGCACGTTTTTAAATTTTTTTGGCACCAAATTAAAGTCCTCAATGAGCACTTTAATTGGTTTTAAAAAATTAAAAAAATTATATAAAAAATTATTTTTAAGAGATTTGAAATTGCACGTATTCCGATAGGGATCACTTAAAACGGACAGAAGGAGTATATATTTTCGCCAAAACAAAGACAAATTTCTGGCTCCGTCCCTGCCTCATCGGGAATTCAACTATTTGAAAGAACATAATTATTACATTGTACTTTAGTTCACTTGACAATTTTGTACCTTGATGTAATATTTTTTTGAAATCCTAGCTTTAGTCAAGGTAGGAGAAAAGGAGTTAAGGTAGGAGAAAAGGAGGGGCAAAATGGTAACGTTGCATTACCTTTATGGAATTTTTTTTTAAATTGACATTCTTTCCGGGACATCTCAAAATGAGATACTGGATTATCATTGTGGGAAGGAGGGAGAGTGATTTATCCCTCCTTTTTGTTTGGGGGTGTGTTGTAATTTTGGGGATGCTTTTGTTGGCTTGGATGAGATTTATGGTGAATAATTTCACAATAGCTTTAACGACCAAGCAAATCTCCGGTGACTCCAAAGATTTTTCGGACGGTCAACCTAGGAACCATTACGAAAGCCCCTTCGGAGTATGCATATTTGGCGACGGTTTGATAGGAAGCTGCCACCTTCCGCCACCTACATACCACCGAAGTTGCCGCTTCAAGGCTGTGTTTGGACCATAAATTGTGTGCAGGATTTTATGAAGTTGTGTAAAAAAACAAGAGAAACTGTAAGTGCTGATATAAGCTACATAATAATTGAATATTGTGTCAATTTCCTCTTTCTAATGAATGAATCTCTTCACGAATTCAATACAACCAAAAGTTAGGTCCAGGGAGGCTGCAATCACCCAAACCAACAAGATGTATCTGAAAGATGGAAGCATTATGGTAGTGATGTGGAACAAGTAGCGGTTCAATTTTGTGATCAGTTAGACCGGTCAAAACCCTAGAGGCCCAAACAATATTTAATTGGAAATTACTTTTTCTACATCAGGTAGATAGAGCCATATACAGGTGCTAAAATTAGATCAATTTTTACTAATTTCTTTTCATTAATATTATTTTTCAAGTTCTCAAACCGTTATGAGCATGCTTACGTGCCCCAATCAATAATGTCACACAAAAACAATGGGATGGAGTAAGATTAGAAATTGTGTAATCAGGAAAGCATAATGGTACTGGTGATACGGCCATATACATATCGGTCGCTACCAAACTGTATCGTCCGATACATAGATAAAAGTTACTTAAAACTCAGTCTATACATATTCCTCAAGTCTGCAATATTCAAAGAAACCTAAACTTACACTTTGTGCTAACTTATGCGATTTAGCTCTACATTCGTCTCCCCAACCATCCTCCCCTGCGAATCAACTCTCACAAATGCTTCGAAATCCATCCGGCGCTTATTCGTCTCCCATCTGATAATCCGGTACCGAACTCCAGTCGTCAAACACACCCTCAACTCCACAAACCCATGGCCAATCCCTCTCCAAAACTGTCGATCGGTGTTTACTAGCCCACCGCGAGAAAGACTCTCCTTGTGGGGTTGATAGAAACCAGGAACAGTAAACTTTCTACCAACAGCAGCACCTTTGTAAAGCAACGTGATGTAGATATCACTGTAGTGGATTCCCATACCTTTGTTGGGGTTCGAGATTGTGAGAGTGAAGTTGAGGGAAGTGCTCATGACGACTTCGCCGCCGCGATGAGAAGCCGACGACGAATTCGTTCCGTTTGAGGATGGAAATTTGAAATCGGAAATGGCGAACGAGGGGTTTTTGGGAATCAGGCTTATCCATGCTACTATGGAGGCCAAAGCCAAGACTAGAACAACTTGGAAAATCCACCAGTAGAGTGCAACTGGTGTTCTTGAGGTGTTTCTGTGAATCATTTTTGTGTTTTTTTTGGGTGAAACGGAAAAATTTGAAGAGGTGGGTAGAGCAGGGGAGTAATGTTTTTGGAGGTGAAGAGATGTTTATAGTAGGAAGAGAAAGAAGGTGCATGGTTTTTGTGCGTATTGGTGTCCCAAAATACTGTTTTTTTTGTCCTTTTTTTTTTTGGAAGCATGGGACGGTGGTCAGCTTTTTATTGGAACGATGTGTTCTTTTTATTGAAAAATTGGCTTTATCTTGTAATTTATAATGTTTTATGTAATTTTAAAAATATTGTCTTATAGAAATAATCGAGATCTATCAAACAATATTCACATTTGATATAAAATTTATTATCAATTTAAAAATATCACTAGTTTTTTATCCGGTTACAATAGAACGAGGGACAAACAAATCCAGACGAAGGGAGTACTTTCTTGGAGCAACCAGACCAGTTGTCAAAAATGGTTGAAAATGTTGTCATTTGTCAAAAATGACGAGCAAAAATGAGTGTCGAACTCATAACCAATTTTTATTTTTCTAAAATACATAATGACAAATCTTTTGTCAAAAATAGCAAAACGTATGGCAAGTTGTCAATTTTTTTGGCAAAACGACAAATGGGTGTAGCCCCATTGCTACTTTTTTTTTGTTGGTGAAATGACACTATTTATTGTTAAAAAATTAGAATCACAATGAAAAATGACAAGATACTAGTGCGGATGCTCTGACAAATGTAATGTATTCATTTTTTTGCACAACCAATGCAGCAAATTACCTTTTTTTTTTTTTTATTTTCTTTTCGTTTTAGTTAGTTTTTGTTTTCTGAATTCTGGACATAGCTTAGAAGTGAGCAAAAAATGAACACTTAGTTTTATTTTCTTATCATATTAATTAATTATTTGTTTTTGTTTTCCACCTGCAAATCTAGATTTTCAACATAGCTGGAAACTCAAGCAAAAAGTGAACAATATGCGGTGGAAATCCTCTGTATTTTGTTTAAAATGAACCCTTTTTTAACATGCTTTTTGACTTGGCACAACCAGAGAAAGATAAAAGGCAATTTAAATATTAAGAAAAGCAAAAGGAAAAAGAACTAAAGTGATACAAGGAAATTCCTTCAGTTTTCTTTATGGTTAATTTTCAATCTGCACAGCCAAGTGAATTATTCTACGAAATTGTCTCAAATTCAAAATTGACTCAACGTGTTTTACGAGATATGTCACTCTATCACAATACATTAATTCAAAAATTGACTTATGTCAATTTCTGAAATAATCTCCTAAGCCTTTAACACAATCCATTTCTTTGAACAACTTTTCAAATGAAGAATGTCCTCAAATGATTGGACAGCGCACTCTATGTACAACAACTAATTAAACAGTCAAACAATGCTACCACCTACAACACACTTTTAGAACACAGCGGTAAACACAATTACGTTCGGAGACGTTCTACGTTATGGGTCCATATGCTTTGAACGGCTCTGGACTAGTTGTGTTTTACGTTTGTGTCTGTAGACATTGTTTTTTTATAAACAATCAGTAGGTGAAATAAGTCGGGCATCTTTTATCTCTGTAAATCGCCAAGATTGAACCATCTGGGCCCACTCCAACATCACAATTGGCGTGCATCTTGTGGCGCTTGCTATCCCAGGTGGTCACCTTGAATCGGATGGTCGACGTTAATTGAAGACGGAAAATCACCACCCCTTCTCTCTCTCTCTCTCTCTCTCTCTCTCTAAAGACACTCAGAAACTTCACACTCTCAGCAATATTTCTCACCGCCAGTGACTTACTTAACCGTTGGAGTGCCTTCCCGAACCACCACGTCCGGGCTAGGCGTTAACATGGGTGTTGCTTGTGCAGGTCTTCTTCTCAGACGAGTTTGCTAGGGTTTAGGCGATGTCTCTTGTCCCCTTTACCCTTTTCACCCGTTCCAAAAGGTTCAAGAAGGTCAATCGGAGAAGCAAACCCCACATTGACTTAATGTGGTTTACACCATATTTTACTCTTTTACAATACATTAATCCAAAAAACTGACTTACGTCAATTTCTGACTTATGTTTGACTCAAGTCAGTTTCTGGATTAAGTCAGCTTCTTGAACAATCCTTAAGCCTTTAAGACAATCCATTTCTTTCAACAGTTTTTCAAATGAAGGATGTCGTCAAATGATTGTACAACACACTCTATGTACAACAATTAAACAGTGGAACAATGCTACCACTAATACACACATCTTTAAGACACAACTGTAAACACAATTACGTCCATAGACGTTCTACAGGTCCATATGCTTTTGAATGGCTCTGAATCATTAGGTGAAATAAGTCGGGCATTTTTTATCTCTGTAGATCGCCAAGATTGAACCATCTGGGCCCACTCCAACATCACAGTTGGCGTGCATCTTGTGGCGTTTGCTATCCCAGGTGGTCACCTTGAATCGGATGGTCGACGTTAATTGAAGACGGAAAACCACCACCCCTTGTGCAAGATCATTCTGGAAGTCCATCCAACGCTGGTTACTCACCGTCAACGTCGCCCCGCTCAGTACACCGTAAAGCACCGTAGTATTTTTCGACCCCTGGTAAAATGGAAACAACAAGGATGCCCCACCAATGTCTTGATCCTGATAGTACAAAGTCACCTGCATTGCATCATAGTAAATCCCAATATGTTGGTTCGGGTTACGGTCCGTTACGTTGAAGATCACTTGGGCGTTTGCGAACCCGTTTGGCTGTGCCAAACCCGGTATCGAAAAGTCCCCGACGTAGAACCTAGGCCTGTGTGGGCGTAGACTGAGCCATAGAACGAACACGATAATGCCCGTAATCAGAAGCAGAGTGACAAACGTTCCGCACACTACTTTGGAGACCCTAGCAGGGAGACTCTCTCTCACGCGCCGCATGTAGTAATGGCGCGTGTGGTGCCTCCCGAATTGGGGGTCCTCTTCGTTTGTATGTACCGGTAACTGGCCTTGAGAGTGCATTTTTTTTCTTGGGCTTTTCGGGCGAGGGTTCGAAATTGGAGAAATGTTATAGTCAAGATTGATGAACAGAGCTCTACGGTGCGGGCTTAAATATATGGTATAAGGGGGTGCAAAAAGGAGAAAAGGTGACACTGGGGGTTTGACGGTTTGATCGGGAAAGAAAGGAATAAGTGTTGTCTATGGTTTCCTGTACATACGAGGTATATAGCTTGCCTACAGTGCATGGAAGAATATATGCCAAGTCTAACTAAATTTATGTGATGTGGTATGACAGGGCGATTTCAGAATTTTTATTCACCTTCGTCAAAAATACATAGCGTCTATGATGAAAAGTCATATGCAAAAAGAAAAAAGGAGCCGTCTGATTCCCTTTAATTTTCTAGTCTTTTATACATAAATTTTATTTTTTTCAGTGCATTTTTTGAACCCAGCAAGATTAAGCGACCTCGCTGGTTCTATGGTGCAGTTGCCCGTGGTGGTATGTAACAACTTAATTTGTTTCAAGAACAGGGCAAGCCAGCCAACTATTCAAGCAAAAGTAAAGCTTTAATTAAGTTGGCTTCAACAACTTATAGAACCTCTCTTGCATTTGCTCACCGGCTTGCCTCATAGTAAATTCATTTTTTTGGTATGGGATATAATGCAATTGATAGATCCTTTATTTGTTTGGAAGGATTGATGATAAGATTGGATTAGCAGGAAACGTATAGGGCCTACCTTGCAAGGGATTATTCCCCTAATCCCATGGTAAACAAATAAGACGGTGGGATTGGATTATGGCTCGGACTAAGTGGGGCCAATAATCCCTCGTATAAGTCACTTTTGTATCCCACCTTTTTTAGGATTATCTAACCACTTCGATCCAACATCTAATATTACTATTCAAAACCTTATTACATCATAACAAAAAAAAAAGTATTAAACTAATCCCATTAATAGGTATAATTCGATCACCGACTAGGGGTTTACTCGGCTCGATTTGGGTCTGCTCAACATTGAGTGGCTTGCTTAGGAGCCAGGCCATACATTGCCGAGCACACGGGATCACCATGAATATGTCCAAGTTGATCCACAATCCAGAAAGCAAAGGCTATTAACCTAGCCGGTGTCATCCTTATCGATACTCTTGGATTCATGAATCTCGTCCTAACATATGACTCAACTTCTCAAGTGGCTACATAATCTTCTCACATACAATCAGGGCAGGTACTCAACTAAATTGCTTGAGTTTTACATTACTCTCTCAACAAGCAAATTGACTTTTGGCATAAGACGGGTGTTAGCTAGCACCATATCAGTATGTAATTTTCTCTTGCATGCTATCGACACTGACTACGCAGGAAAACGTTCGTCACCCAAATGGTATTAGCTTATCCCCGTTTTCTGATCCCTCAAAACAAACAGGCCAAAGAGTAATATTGGGTTTTCTACCGTGAGTGTTCAACTCGTTTTAGGCTCATAACCCGTTTCATGATTTACTCCACACCATTAATCGGGCAAATAGTAAGGCTTCAAGGCCCAACCTGTTTATAAATTAGTAGTGGGGTTTCTTCAAACCCAGTTTATATTTTGGGCTTTTCCAATATGAAAGGGCTTTAAGGGAGCACTGGTATTCAACCCAACTAGTTGCAAAGGGTGTTACACCTCATTCTATCTAACTGCAGCTACACAACCATTTGCCAGAATGCCTTGATTTCATCACTAACGATTTCTCTTTCTATTTTTGCGAGCGCTACCCTGTAAGTATGTAACACTTAAACTTTCAACCCAAACCAGTAAGGAGATAACTATTCCTTTTAAGTCTGGAGCTGTTTCAATTAGCACTGGGCGTCGTATCGAATTCGTGTCGTGTTGAATCGGGTTTATGTCAAATCGGATTTGTGTCAAAATGACCTGCTTAACTAACCATGTCATAAAAATTGAACGCTAACCCGACCTGCAGTTAATCTTGTCAACCCAAACACGACACGGATTGACACGATTAACCTGGAATCAACGTATTTAGCCGAATTTGACCCGAAAACGACGCGAATTGACACGATTAATCCGTGTCATGTTTGAGTTATGCAGGTTGAACCCAACCCGACCAATTTACTAATCGTGTTTTCGGGTCATGCCATATACGTGTTTCGTGTCGAAAATACTCAACACTAATCCGCTAACTTCGTATCGTGTTCAGGTCGTGTTATCGTGTCGTATCATAAATTCCCACCCCTAGTTTCTTCAACCCAATTAATGGACTACTCCAAATAATTTCAGTGACCACCTTTTTTATGATTAAAAAAAAAAAAAAAAGTATTCAGTGTATCATTGTACTAATTGACATTGGTCCAAAGCTCCGAGGTTAGTTTAGTTATTCTGGGGGAGGGCTCAATGTGGCAAGCAGGACCTGTCTAACACCACTAATTTAGCGTTATTTTCACATTCCACTCCCGAATGCTCCAAACTGGCGACGGTTCTCGAAGCCATTTCCTTCGTTGACAATTTTGATTTCCATAAATAATCAAATAATTTAGCACGTAGATCGCTAGCTTCACAACTCAGGTCCAACTGAATGTGGAAATTATGACGATCTCACATGCCTTGGTCTTCTGCTATCCAGTTGGGTAATTTTTTTCACTAAAATTCGTTAGAAATGTTAAAACCCAAGGCTCGAGAGAAAAAATTAATTCCTATGTTTCAGCAGCAAAGCCGCAAAAGTTATCCGGGGAAAATGTTCGATGAATTTTTTTTGTAATGATTGGTGCGACATAAAATGAGAGTCGACGAAAACTATTTCCCGCTATTAACCGGAAATGAGTTTATTTTGCGTTAGTTTTCTTCCACTGTTTAAAAAATTAGCTCATTAAATATATGTAAAAACGTGATCGATTTTCGTCCCTAAATTCACATGAACAAAAATTGATTGATTTGATCAAGCCCTCATCAATTTTCATGGTGGACACAAAAATTATACTAATGTGACACATATATTTAAATAAAAGATATTTAGCTTAATTTTGAAGGGTATTGATAAAACTGTTTTACTTTTGAGGAGATTTACATATGCACTTAATTTTTTTGAAGGCTAAATGCTGCTCCCTTTGTCCCTCTTGACATGTTTGACTTCGTAAATTCAACGTTCTGTGGATATATATCCTCATTACACTTTAGAGCATTGTAATTTTCTATAGGTACCATTTCTGGTGAAATCATCATTCCACTTTTACGCAATAACTTTTCAAAATGAAATCTACTCAAAAGGGTAAAATAGAAAATGTATCAAATTTTATCGACTAACATTTTAAAATGGATGCTCATCAAGGACAACTCAAAAGTGGAATACTAGACCGTAAAAAAGGAAAAGAGGTACTCTCTCTGTCTCTTTTTACGTGTATTACTTCGTAAATCCAACTTATTAAAGAAATATCATCATTACACCTTTCACATCAACTTTTTTCTCCACTTTACACTTTTCACATCAACTTTTACCTCTATTTTTCAAAATTATTCTCTATTTTACTTATTAACTCTTTACTCACTAACTCTTTAAAAGTGCAAAATGATAAATGTACAGACTTTTAGCCATTAACTTTTCAAACTACACACTCATTAAAAGACAACCCATAATGAAAATGTCTACACTAAAAAGGGGACGGAGGGAGTAAAATTTTTAATCTAAATACCCGAAT
This sequence comes from Vaccinium darrowii, assembly GCA_020921065.1. Lineage (NCBI taxonomy): Eukaryota > Viridiplantae > Streptophyta > Magnoliopsida > Ericales > Ericaceae > Vaccinium > Vaccinium darrowii. The sequence goes on from CM037156.1 coordinate 23,364,423, forward strand.
GCATATGGAGTACTCTTATGGAAACTTATCAAAAATTTGGGGGTACTGTGGTTCTTTCACTGCCACTAACCACCCACCATGTTGAGAATATAAATATTAAAGTTGGCCTTCCCTCTAACAAGTTTAAGCTTTTAGATGAGTTGGTTGTTAACAATCTTAAGGGTTTATTTGGATTAAGTAATCAGGGGGATGAGGAATTGATGTGATATTTAGTCCATGGTTAAGATGGCGTATAAGGGAGTGTGCTTGCCCCGACTAAATCATCACATGACTAAATAGTCGGCTTTCCCCATGACTAATTATAATTAAGCAGGGGGAGGAGGGGGTGCTTATATTTAGTCAGGGGTGTTATCCCACCCCATTTTACCTCCTACCTATGATGATCAATAAAAAATTAAAGTATTTTCGCACACTTTTTTTTTGCACCAAATTAAACTATTGATGGAGATCTTTAATTCGATACCAAAAAATTTGAAACATTTTATACTTTAAAATTTTACATTGTCACTTGTTTGACAGATTTTTACATCATCTACCCTCCTTATCCCCTTTTTTAATCATTCATCCAAAAGCATGGACTATTTAATACCCACTTCTTATACTCCCTCTGACCACTGTTTCAATGGTATTTTGTGAGCAGCCACTTTGTGCATTCATTGTCAAAGGTTAGGTCTGTCTCCAATCCATCTATTTCAGTGGTATTCTGGGAGTAGCCACTTTGTGCATTTATTGCCAAAGGTTAGGTCTGTCTCCTATCCATCCCTCGCCCATACCCCCAATTATTGGGGACTTAATGGGTTATGTTATTGTTGTTATTGTTGTTCTTATACTCCCTCTATCCCTTTTTAAGTGTGTAGCTTCGTAAATTCAACTTATTAAAAAACATAATCATTACACCTATCATATCAACTTTTACCTCTATTTTACACTTTTGGAAATTATCCTCCACTTTTTCCTGTTAACTCTTACCCACTAACTTTTTAAAAGAGCAAAAGGATAATTGTATATACTTTTACCTATTAATTTTTCAAAACACACATTTATTCAGGGACAACCCAAAATAGAAATGTATACACTAAAAAAGGGACGGAGGGAGTATGTCACATAAATGTGGAACCACCCTTCTTATTTAATCACCCCTACTATCTATTTAATCCCCCCTTACTCTTTTATCCCCCAAAACTAATACGCCATCTAAACGGGCCGTAATATGGTATCAAAGTGGACAATAAATCCTGAGTTCAAACCTCACCACCTACATAATGATTAAAATTTAAACGTTTTTATGTGAGCTCAATTGACTACACGTGAGGGGGCGTGTTGAGAATATAAATAATAAAATTGCCTCTTCCTCTAACAAACTTATGTTCTTAGATGAGTTGGTGGTTAGCAATCTAATACACAAGCACCAACCACCGTTACCGCAGCCACAAAACCGCCATCATTTTGGATTTTTCACTCACATAAAAAGTGTTCCCCAGAAAGCTGCGGAACCAAACGTTGCAACTCTGTTTAGAACAGTAGTAGGCTGTGCATAATCAGGGGAAATTCTCATACTCGTTACATGTATAGATGTACTAGTTCTTAGAGTACCACATAGGAACCATGGGATCAGTTGAATCTCCCTATACTAGTTCCAGCACCGTCCTTGACGCAGTTCACGTAAACCCATGAAACCCATGTGCACATAAATTCGAGTACCATTTAAGTAACTAAATCCCAGAAAATCCTCCAGTTTTATACAGCTTTGTAGAGAATCTAAGACCAATGAAAGATTAGTATTTTAATCAACAACATTACTCTTCTACCTTCTTCAATGATTTGTTTTTTCCCTATAGTTTGATATCCAATGCAATTTACGCGTACCTAACTGATTTGTAAATTCTGAAGTTAACGACCCGGGAAACTGGATCCAGCTTCCCCAATTACTTCTATCAGAATGCAGATATAAGAGCTTGGTGCTTACAATCTTGCACCCATCAGTTCGAATAGAAAGAGCTGCAAACTTCTCCTCAATGGAGGCTTTTCTCTTGGCTCTGCTTACACTAACACTACTAGTAAACAGTACATTTTGCCAAAATCTACAAATACATTTCTACAACACTTCATGCCCACAAGCAGAGATTGTTTCAAAGAATATATCGACGCAGTTTTTTACTGCAGATCCATCTCTTCCGGCTGGTTTGCTCCGTCTACAATTTCACGACTGTTGGACTCGAGTAAGTGTTTCAGCAGCCTCTTCCAACATTATCTCTTCCCTTCTTTCGCTCTACCTTATTCAGTTACACAGTTACACTGGCTGTATGTTCATATACAATATTCAGTTAGTCCACTTTCGACATTCCGGTCATGTTTTCAAGGACTTGATGTTTCAATTCACAATGGGTCTCACGGTTTTGAAAATTTCGTATTATATAAAATTAATACAAATTCTATCAAATAAGATCCGTATTGCATATTTTTAGATATTCGTATTGAAAGATGTATACAATTTTTCAAGGAGTAATGAAAGTGGACCAACAAACATGGATGGAGCGAGTACATGTTCGCGAAATTTACATTAAGCACAAATCATCATCTTTGAGCAAATGGTTCAAATAATTCATAGTATGGGAATTTTGAAGCTACTTGAATGCGTATGGATTTTTGTTCGCGTACCATACAAGTGGTTAAAAAATCCTCATCACATACGGTTTAGGTCACTATCCTATAAGCGATGAATAAAATTGGACTCTAAATTTGATCTCATTACAGGGATGTGATGGATCTGTTCTGATAGACTCCACAGAGCAGAACATAGCAGAAAAAGAGGCTCCCCCAAATCTGACCTTAAGAGGATTCGAGGTCATCGACGCAATAAAAGCAGTGTTGGAGAAGGAATGCCAAGGGATTGTTTCATGTGCAGATATACTGGCAATGGCGACACGAGACGGCTGTGCCTTTGCCGGAGGATCGGCCTATGATCTAAAAACTGGGAGACGAGACGGAACCATTTCCATAATGAGTGAAGTTAATATGCCTGGACCTTCTTTCTCTGTTTCAGAGGCTTTGGCGAATTTCGAGGCCAAGGGTCTTGACTTGGATGACCTTATTACTCTACTAGGTAAGATTATAATTCAACTTACGTTGTTAGGCTAGGCACATTACACCAGAAATCAAATAAAATGCCTTTTAACTTGGAGCATCTCCATTAGTTGGAGCCATTTGACGAAGGTTGTACAAAGCTTATAGTCAAATAAAATTTTTTGGCTTGATAAAGAATCCAATGTGTCGAGGAAATGTACTATTTTGATGCTCACAAGTCAAATTTTTACTTTGACCACGGGTTTTGGGACAAAATTGTTAATGCTCCTAAATCAACTGCACTAGCTGAGCTATTTTGACAATGGCAAAAAATATTCTTAGTAAGATATCGTGACAAACTTCAACAGAGAGACAACATTGCTCCACTAGTACAATATCGTTACGGAAAATCACCTTTTTATGTTGAGTGTTGACCATTGGGATCGCATTTCATTGTTGTTTAACATCCTCATTTCGCATTAAATCGTAGAGATGATCTTAGCAATTTCTGTTAAGGACTTAATTGGGAGTAACGTTTCTTATTTTTATTTTTTTCTAGGTGGTCATTCAATGGGGTTCGCTCATTGCGGCTTTTTCTTGGACCGCCTGTACAACTTCGATGGATCCGGCCAACCTGATCCGACCATAAGCCCGAACACCCTTCAAACCCTGTTGAATGCCTGTCCACAGTCACTGGAATCGAATACTAACGTAAGCTTAGACCCTAAGGTGTTCATCAATCAAGACACCAGCACACCCTTCAAGCTTGACTCATCTTTCTATCAAGCAGTGCTTGCTGCAGAAGCAGTGTTACAGTTGGATCAAGAGCTAGCATTTGGTAACAGCACATTACCTGTAGTCAACGATTATGTGGCCAAACCCGACAATTTTCGAAAGAAATTTGCCAAGGCAATGATCAAATTGACCGAGGTGCAGGTTAAAACTGGACAAGAGGGGGAAATCAGGCTCAACTGCAGTGTAGTGAATCCTGTCGGGTCGCCGAATTCAGCCCCGTCGCTAGCCCCGTCGCCGAATTAGTATTATTGAGGACTACTAATTGAGTGAAGAGTTTTTTCCTGTAGAAATGAAGGCTTTGGATGATATCCTTTTGCAGCTGGCTTCTTTCTCGTCAATCGAACATCCAGTCCGATTTTATGTGACCCTCTTACAGATAACACATCCCGATTAACGAACAGAAGCCAATTATTATTTTCTCATACTATTCATTTTTCAATTTTTTGCTTATATGATAGAAGTAGGAAGTTACATTATACTTCACTTGTAGTTGCTCAGTTTTATTGGATTTAGAGCTACTGGAAAAATATGTTATCTTTATGCACCCAATTTCCATTTAATTATTGCCGTAGCAATGTTGGAAGATAACTTGGATTTTTGCTCCACATTCCTCTATTTTCCATTAGAATGTTTAACCCATTTCATATGACTGAACAAATGAAAAGTTCCTCCCCCAAACAATTAGACAAGGTCTAGTTTTCCGTTTGATTTTAACAACTCAGTTGCTAAAATCAACCATGATTTTAACAAATGAGTTCAGGTGCTAAAATCATAGGTATTTCAAATCACAAAATTAAGTGGTTCCCTTTATTGTTTTTCGATTTTTTCACACTGAATTAAAGTGCACAAGGAGTACTTTAATTTGGTGCGAAAAAAAATTGAAAAATGATACACGGAACCACTTCATTTTTTGATTTCAAAATCATGATTTTAGCACCTGTTAAACTCATTTGCTAAAATCATAGTTGATTTTAGCAAGTTGCTAAAATCAAACGAAAAGCTAAGCCTAAGGCTTGTGCGAAAGCATGATTCATGCTTAGTCGTTGGGCTTCGATGCCTTGTACTAGCACATCGCATAAGTAATAGCTGAAACATGACTCATATACTCTGGGACCCATCGCCGGCTCCCGTTCGCTTCCCTCCCAACAATTTTAAGGATTCTTTGAAAGTCCTTTTCATCTTTCCCTCGTAGTACGTGTTTGCTATCAATCTCTCGCCAATATTTAGGTTAATTTAAACGTGTAATATACATTGACTCTAAGTTACGGTCTGGGTTGGTACTAACGAGTTCACATAGTGTGCAGGAGCAAAGCTCGTGAGAGGGATCATCTTCTACCCCTACCACTCAATTTGAGTTACGGAGGAACGACGGAGAATTTTAATACTTCACCAAATCGAGGGGGGGGGGGGGGGGGGGGGGGGGGAAACTATGGTGAAGAAACTTGATTATGCAGTTTCATTAGTACATTTGCAGCTAAAAACACGAGAAAAGTAATCTTTAACTGACAGTTTTTGATTTGGTGTACTCCCTTTGTCCCTTTTTAAATGTCCCATTTAAGAAATGTTTATTTTACTGTACGTAAAAAAGAGTACTTCAGTAGATTTGTTTTCAAATTTTTTTGCACCAAAGTGCTAATTATATTGAGAAATATATTTTTGGGGCTTTTAAAATTTACATATTCCTATAATAGACACTTTAAAGGGGACGAAGGGAATAATGATAATCCATTTTGGGTACTTATGCTCTCAAATGATAGTAATGACTACCACATGGAAGTTTTTTATCTCAATTATTTTTAACTATGCAAAGTAGATTAAGAGCCCATACGAAAAAGTTCGCTTTAAGCCCCACAAAACTCAGAGCCGGCCCTTTAAAGAAAAAGATGTAGTATTTTTAATCTATATACCTGAATGCATATGGAGTACTCTTATGGAAACTCATTAAAATTTGGGGGTGCCGTGGTTCTTTCACTGCCACTCACCACCCACTATGTTGATAATATAAATGTAGTAAAGTTGTCTCTCCCTCTAACAAACTTAAGCTTTTAAAGGAGTTGGTGGTTAACAATCTAATGGCCCATTTAGATGGAGTATATTTTTTTGCACCAAATTAAACTACTAATAGAGATCTTTAATTCGATATTAAAATTTTGAAAATTTTTATACTGTTCGTTTGTTGAGTTGCTTTGCAATTTCCTTCGGATCAAAAAATACTTTCGTGCATAATTTTTTATTATTTTGCGCAAAATTAAACTACTAATAGAAATCTTTAATTCGATACAAAAATTTTTGAAAAAAGTTTATACTTTAGAATTTTACATTGCTCGCTTGTTGGCTTGTTGAGTTGTTTTGCTATATCTTTTGGATACTATGTTATATTATATATGAAGGTCGCTTTGTGTTATGCTTTATGCTAATTTGAAGGTGAGAGAAAAGAACGAAGGATTTTGTTTTACATAAGTGAATTATTTTTATTCTTGTTCACAAAATACCTACTAATAGTTTAAAATTAAAAAAAATATTACAATGAATTATTAAAACTCAATTGTTACAATGAATTATTATAACTCAATTATTGAAAAGTATAACAAAATCATAAAAAATATTATACTTTTGTGGCGGCAGTAGCAGTAGCAGTAGCGGTGGTCATCGTAATATTATCAAAAGTATATGAATTAATGATTTTTGGTATTTATACAATCATTTAAATGCATAATCTAAGATATGCATTATCAGGGGCAAAATAGTCTTTCGACAGATTTTTACATCATCTAGCCTCCTTATCCCCCGTTTTAATCATTCATCTGAATCATGGACTATTTAATCCCCTCTCGTTATTTGTCACATCAATGTGGGGTCAATCTTCTTATTTAATCACCCCTATTATGTAATCAACCATTACTATTTAATGCCCCGAAAAATACGCCATCCAAATGGCCGTAATATGGTATCAAAGTAGGTAATAGATCCTGAGTTCAAACCTCACCACCTACCTAATGATTAAAATTTACCCCTGTTTAGCCCTCTTATGAATGTGAGCTTGGCTACACATGAGGGGTTGTATTGGGAATATAAATAATAAAGTTGCACCTTCCTCTAACAAACTTAAGCTTTTAGATTAGTTGGTGGTTAACAATCGAATACACCAGCACCGACCACCGCTACTGCCGCCACAAAAACGCCATCATTTGGGATTTTTCATTCACATACGAAGTGTTCCCCTGAAAGCTGCGGAAAACAACTCTGTTTAGAACAGTATTAGGCTATGCATAATCAGAGCAAATTCTCATCCTCATTATAAGTACTGGTTCTTAATGTAGCATATAGGAACCATGGGATCGGTTAAATCTCCCTAGTCCCCATAGTAATTGCAGCACTGTCCTTGACGCAGTTCACGTAAACCCATGAAACCCATGTGCACGTAAATTCGAGTACCATTTAAGCAACTAAATCCTCTAGTTGTATACAGCTTTGTAAAGAATCTAAAACCAATGAAAGATAAGTATTTTAATCAACAACATTACTCTCCAACCTTCTTCAATTGTTTGTTTTTTCCCTATAGTTTGGTCTTCTGTGCAATTTACGCGTACCTAACTGATTTGTAAATTCTACAATTAACGACCCGGGAAACTGGATCCAGCTTCCTCAATTATTTCTTTGAGAATGTAGGTATAAGAGCTTGGTGCTTACAATCTTGCACCCATCAGTTTGAATAGGAAAAGCTGAAAACTTCACCCCAATGGAGGCTTCTCTCTTGGTTCTTCTTACACTAACACTAACACTACTAGTAAACAGAACATTATGTGAAGATCTACAAATACATTTCTACAGAACTTCATGCCCACGAGCAGAGATTGTTGCCAAGAATATATCGCATCCGTTTTTTACTGCAGATCCATCTCTTCCGGCTGGTTTGCTCCGTCTACAATTTCACGACTGTTGGACTCGAGTAAGTGTTTCAGCAGCCTCTTCCAACATTCTCTCTTCCCTTTTTTCGCTCTGCCTCATTCAGTTACACTACAATTTTTTGGTAAAGACGTGCATATACGCCCTTCGTCCGTGTTTGTTGGTTCACATTCCGGTCATGTTTTCAAGGACTATATGTTTCAATTTACAATGGGTCTTATGATTTTGAAAATTTTGTATCATATAAAACTAATTGAGATTCTATCAAATAAGATCCATATTGCATATTTTTAGGTATTCGTACTGAAAGATGTGTACAATTTTCCAAGGAGTATGGAAAAGTGAAAGTGGACCAACAAACACGGATGGAGGGAGTACATGTTCGCAAAATTTGCATTAAGCATAAATCCTCATCTTTGAGCTAATGGTTCAAATAAGTCATAGTATTGGAATTTTCAAGCTACTTCAATGTGTAAGGATTTTTGTTCGCGTACCATAAAAGTGGTTAAAAAATCCTCATGGTTAAAAAATCCTCATCACATAAGGTTTAGGTCACTATCCTACAAGCGATGAATAAAATTGGACTCTAAATTTGATGTCATTACAGGGATGTGATGGATCTGTTCTGATAGACACCACAGAGCAGAACATAGCAGAAAAAGAGGCTCCCCCAAATCTAACCTTAAGAGGATTTGAGGTCATCGACGCAATAAAAGCAGAGCTGGAGAAGGAATGCCAAGGGATTGTTTCATGTGCAGATATACTGGCAATGGCAACACGAGACGGCTGTGCCTTTGCCGGAGGATCGGCCTATGATCTAAAAACCGGGCGACGAGACGGAACTATTTCCAAAATGAGTGAAGTTAATATGCCTGGGCCTTCTTTCTCAGTTTCAGATGCTTTGGCGAATTTCGAGGCCAAGGGTCTTGGCTTGGATGACCTTATTACTCTGCTAGGTGAGTCATATAATTCAACTTATGTTGTTAGGTAAGACACATTACACCGGAAATCAAATAAAATGCCTTTTAACTTAGAGCATCTCCATTAGTTCGAGCCATTTGCCGAACGTTTACAAAGCTTATTTTCAAATTTTACTTTTTTTTGGCTTGATAAAGAGTCCAATGTGTTGAGGTAATGAGGTAATGCACTTCACCATTGGTTGTTAAGTGGCAAGTACTGAACTTTTGGCCAACAATTGGCTTAACAAAATTGGCAAAGATAGCTTTTGGCTCACCAATGGAGCTACTATTTTGATGTTCACAAGTCAGATTTTGACTTTTACTATGGGTTTTGGAACAAAATTGTGGATGCTCTTAAATCAACTGCACTAGCTGAGCTATTTTGATAATAGCAAAATAAATTCTTAGTAAGATTCCATGACAAAGTTCAACTGAAAGGCAACATTGCTCCACTAGTGCAATATCGTGACGGAAAATCACCCTTTTATGTTGCGTTTGGACCATCGGGATCATATTTCAATTAGATTTTCGTGATAGTGATGCGCTTCCTATAGCAAGCTACAATTTTTGGTGTAACATTCTCATTTCGCATTAAATCGTAGCGGTGCTATTTTGGGGAAATGTTTCTCATTTTCTTTTCTTCTGTTCTGCTTTTAGGTGGTCATTCAATGGGGTTCGCTCATTGCGGCTTTTTCTTGGATCGGCTGTACAACTTCCAAGGAACCGGCCAACCTGATCCGACCATAAGCCCAAACACCCTTCAAACCCTGTTGAATGCCTGTCCACAGTCACTGGAATCGAACACTGACGTAAGCTTAGATCCTAAGGTGTTCGTCAATCAAAACACCAGCACACCCTTCAAGCTAGACTCATCTTTCTATCAAGCAGTGCTTGCTGCAGAAGCAGTGTTTCAGTTGGATCAATCACTAGCATTTGGTAACAGCACTTTAACTACCGTCAACGATTATGTGGCCAAACCCAAGACTTTTCGAAAGAAATTTGCCCAGGCAATGATCAAATTGACCGAGGTGCAGGTTAAAACTGGACAAGAGGGGGAAATCAGGATCAACTGCAGAGTAGTGAACCCTGCCGGGTCGCCAGCCCCGTCGCCGAATTAGTATTGTTGAGGACTACTAATTGAGTGAAGAGTTTTTTCCTGTAGAAATGAAGGCTTTGGATGATATCCTTTTGCAGTTGGCTTCTTTCTCGTCAATCGAATGTCCAGTCCGATTTTATGTGACCCTCTTACAGATAACACGTCCCGATTAACGAACAGAAGCCAATTATTATTTTGTCATACTATTCATTTTTCAATTCTTTTGCTTATATGCTAGAAGTAGGAAGTTACATTATAATTCACTTGTACTTGCTCAGTTTTATTGAATTTACAGCTACTGGAAAAATATGTTATCTGTATGCACCCAATTTCCATTTAATTATGGCTGCAGCAATGTTGGAAGATAACTTGGATTTTTGCTCCACATTCCTTTGTTTTCCTTTGGAATGTTTAGCCCATTTCATATGAGTGAACAAATGAAAACTCCCTCCCCCAAACAATTAGAACAAGGCCTGTGCGAAGGCAGGATTCATGCTTAGTCGTTTGGCTTCAATGCCTTGTACTAGCACATCGCATAAGTTGTAGCCAATAAATGACTGATATACCCCGGGGTGCATCGCCGGCTCTCATTCGCTTTCCTCTCAACAATTTTAAGTATTCTTTGAAATTTCTTTTTATCTTTCCCTTGGAGTACGTGTTTACTATCAATCTCTCGCCAATATTTAGGCTAATTTAATCATGTCATATACATTGACACTAACTTGACATGCTCAAAACCTTATCTTGTTCGGATTCAAGTGTCAAAACCCGTATTTTATTTTTAAATATTTAATTTTAATTAATCACTTGACAATCTGATGCATGAACAACTTGTTTAACCCACTAACAAAAAGGAGAATACTAAATAGGTACTATCCTACAGTTCAAAAAAATAGGTACTATCCTAAGCACGAAAATTATAAGACTAAAGGAAAAATTAGCCAATAATAATTTGCATGTGGTGCCTCTACATAATGCCATTAAAATTTCCCTCTATGCGTTGACCATGTATTATTTTAGAAGATCAAATATTTTACTCTGTGGGAAATTTAAAAAGAAAAATCAACACTATTTTTTAAGATAACAAAACTATGGGCTATGGGTTAGCATCGCTACATTAACGGTGGCAACATTTCTTGTTCTGTTGGAGTCGTGGTATTTTGGTTAAGGGATTGACAAAAAAAAAAATTGGTTATCCGTGTTCTTATCAAGATACAAGTGTCCAACATGTGTCTGTTCCAGTTAATTTTATGTTAACGGGTCGTGTCATATTCGTATTCGTGACACAAACCCTACAGATTATTATTATGTTTGTGTCGTGTTCGAGAGTCCGTGTCAAATTTCTGTCTCCCAACTCTAACCTACTACTCCTAGAAGGCGCGGGAATGGATGCTGCTCGGCGGGCGAACCCGCAAAAGGTGGGGTAAACCCAGTAAATGGGCATCAAATTTTGGTCAAAATTGAAGAGCACAGTCTACAAGTTCGCTGCAAGTCTAATTAGCACTCGATACAGCTGATCCAAGCCATGTTTGCGGTTGACTTCCTCATAGAAAATCATCTTCATGTCGTGGGAAAATGGTGCCAAATAAAAAATAACAATTGCAGCTGGCTTAATTCAAATAATGTATTATTAGGGGATCAGACTGCTACCTTATTCAAACATTCAACTGATTTGGATGATGATTGAAGAGTAGGGTTTATCCAAATCGCGGAGCTTGATCCGCTAAACCCACGCTATTATGTATTGATAATGCCCTGCAAAACTTTAATAACGCAATACTTTTATTTCTTCTAACATTAGTCAAATTTTGAAAGCGCTTTGGACACAAATCTTTGGATACGCGGGTCTCCAGCCATTCGACTTGTGTGGTTTACAAGTACATGGTGAGATGTCCACGTGCATCAACGACTCTATATTTGTATCAAGATACGTACTCGAACGTCTGTGTTCATCTCACTACTAGTACAATTGTTTGCGGAGTCTATCTTGATCATCGACTCGTAATTTAGGCATACTTTTGATTATGCTAAAGCCATGGATATGTTAACCAGTAAAGATCAAGCTCCTCAAGTAGAGGCACGTGCTAGTGGTGCAAGATGTACAAGTGGCTGAGTTTTGTTGGAAATTATCAAAATAAATGGGTTTTTTATTTGGGTTTTATCAAAATATTCCTTGTGCCTTTTTAGAAAGCTTTTTGTTGTGTTTTGGTTTTGTCTCACATTGGCTAGTGAGGAAAAATTTGAGTGGTTTATATATGGGAACATTCCTATAATGTTCACATAATGTTAAGTAGCAAGGCACCTATGGTGTTGCGCACACTCATACGCACCCGCGCCCGCTCGCGCGCGTGGGCGTGGCAGTGGGCTCTGTGGCGCTTTGATGGCACACTTAGCACATCGGCGCGAGGCGCCTTTTAGGCGTCCTTTCTTATTGCCACTTGGCGGTAAGGTGTCGCTGATGTGGCACACGGGTTGCTATCTTGCGAACAGAAGGTTAGGTATCGATACCCCTGTTAGGTGTATCGATACCGGTGTGTTAGCACGCGAATGTCAGATCGCGAACAGAAGGTTAGGTATCGATACCCCTGTTAGGTGTATCGATACCGGTTCGTTAGCGCGCGGATATCAGACATTGGTTCATAAACAGATGCAACTCAAGACGGAGAGTTGTGACCCAAACTCAAGTCTATTCACTAAGGGGCGTGTCCTAAAGTGAAAGGGTACATTTGGGTCTATATATAACACCCAAATTACATTCACTAGATATACCGAATTCAAGCCTTGTTACTCTGCCAAAATTTCTACAGATCGCTTTCTTGTTTTGCTGTACCGTCACTCTGCAGAAACGGTACCTGCAATCCCTTGGTTCGTTTGATCATAATTTCGACTCGGTATTCTGTCTGTCCTTCGTTTGTGCGGACGCAGGCAAAAGATCATTGAATTGATCGGGCTTCGTTGTATCCTCGGACAGATTCGCTATCAACCCGGTGCACACCTAACGGTGGGGGCGAATACTGTTTTCGGAAAGCGACATAGTAACGTGCCTCGAAGCAAGTTCCATCATCAACAAGTTCAGTTTCCCGAAGACTCCCGGATTTTTGCACCAACAATTAAGTTTGTTAGTTAGGTTATTTGAGCATGCAAGTGCTGGCATGTTGTGCTGCCTCTTAGTCATTTCGTTTGTTGTATAAGTACTCTGTAACTAATTCAGCTTCTTCTTCCGATGAAAAAATCTCTTTTGAGTTTGGAGATAGAAAATGTTTAGGGTTCTTAGTTTCTTAAATGTTGTTATAAAGATCACTTTGCTCAAGCACGTGCTAGTGTTGCAAGTTGTACAAGTGGATGAGCTTGTTAGTTAGGTTAGTTAAGCTGGCAAGTGCTCACAAGTTGTGCAGCCTCTTATACACTTCGTTTGTTGTATAAATACTCTATAACTAATTCAGTTTCTTCTGATGATGAAAATAATCTCTTCTGAGCTTAGAGAGAGAAAATGTTTGCGGTTCTTAGTTTCTTGAATGTTGTTGTAAAGATCAAGCTACTCAAGTAGAGGCACGTGCTAATGGTGCAAGTTGTACAAGTAGCTGGCAAGTTGTGCTACCTCTTATTCATTTTGTTTGTTGTGTAAATACTCTGTAACTAATTCAGTTTTCATTGTTTGAATATGCAAATGGATCAATAGTTGAACCATCTATTGAAACCCTAGACTCATCTAGTAACAAAATACCAAATCCAGCACATATAAAATGAGATACAATTGATCGCATGCTTTTGTCTTGTCTGATTGCAACCCTAACACCATCTTCCCTTCCACATATCATTGGAACTCATCGTACACATGAGGTTTGGTCAAAATTGGAGGAGAAATTCAGTCAATTCTCACGTACACATGTCATGGATCTTAAACGACGACTTTATAGTCTCAAGAAAACTACACATATGGAATAATATATGGATAACATCAAAGGTCTGTTACAGAAACTTGAAGCTTTTGGCTCTCATAAGGATAATGGAGAAGCAGTTTTTCACACATGTAATGGCTTACCTGATGAGGTCTATCGTACTTTCAAGCAAGCTATGAGAACAAGGGCTGAGGTTACACCCCTTACGTTTAGTGCATTGTATTATGTTCTTATGGCAGAAGATTTGTGTCAAAATTCTTGTGGATACCACTATGATTCTTGTTGCCCAGCATCATAGTGCCTCATCCTCAAGCACATCTTCTCATGCTCCTAATTCTAGATCTTCAAACCCCACATTGTAAACTACTTTCCCATCTGTTCCTACAGCCCCAAGTTTCCAATTTCCTATTTAGTTTGGTTCCCAAAGACCTCAGCTTGGGAATGGTAATGCATCATTTGGGTACTCCAATTATGGGGGAAATAAAAATTACAAGGGTTACAGATTCAAAAGACCAAGGAATAATTTTCCAACTGATTTTCCTTTTGCACTAGGGAGTTGTCAAATATGTGGAAAGTTCAATCATCAAGCAAATAGGTGCTATTATAGATAGGATCAGAACTACAAACCTCCTCAGTTTGGTACTCCGGTTGTTGGATCTTCACAGTTTTGTTTCAGGACCACATTTGGGCCTTTCTCAGCAGCATCAAGGCTTCTCTGCACTACAGAATTATCCTTCTTCAGGATATAAATCCTCTGGATTTTGCGCACAGGCTCTTATGGCTAGAACTGATGCTTTTAGGAACTAACATGTTCCTTTATCTCCTTATTACCCATCTTATCCCTACACACCCTATCCGATTATGCTTACTTCTTCACATCCCATGCAACAAAAGCCTTCTATTAATCAACATCCTCACATTGGTTCATCAGGGGCTTTTCACATTAGTTCATCAGGGTTACATCTGTTCATTCATCCTCTCATGTGCCATGGTACTTTGACTCTAGAGCTACTGCTAATGTAACTTATGATGCTACCTAAATCTCTGTGCACAACTTGCCCGCACTTGCCAGCTCAACTAACCAAACTAACAAGTTCAGCCATTTCTACAACTTGCAGCACTAGAACGTGCCTCTACTTGAGCAGCTTGATCTTTACTTGTTAACACGTTCACGGTCACGTACATAGCTAGCTTAATCAGTTTTGGTGCTTGTGGTGGCTCAATCTTCAGGTTCAACCTTTCCTCAACCTTCTAACCCACCGGAACACTTTTGACCTTGCGTTTCCGTTTGATCTTCCCTCATGTGCATGCATGAAGCAACGAACCAAACTGGACCGTAGAAGTCCGGCAAGGCACTCAAATGATAGTGAGAGGAAGAAGAAGAAGGAAAGTACAAGAAGAAGTTTTGGGTTTTAGAGTTTTGAAAGATGTACCCTTTAGGACTATCTTGTACGTTTTATAGTGAGCGCTTAACTTGTTCTCCAAGTACCGTCGTACCTAACATGCGCAGTGAAAATTCAGGTGACGTTAGTCATGACAAAGAGAATCCAAACGGTTACATGCGCAAGACATGAACTACCTTTCCAGCCAGTAACAAGTCGACACGCATCATAACCAGTCGCCTGACGTCCTTTATGACGTATAGAGCTAGATGACGTCCTTTATGACGTATAGAGCTGGATGACGTCCTTTATAACGTATTGGGCAAGTTGGTTAGATGCACATGCACAAGCTGATTCCTGTAAATTACACGGGTTGATCCAGTCAAATTCTGGCAATGTCCTGTGCCCACTTTTAAGCGTTCGAATACACGTGTACAGATCCGGATCTATTCCTCGAATCAGGTCGTTCGATCAGGAATGATATTGTTCAGGCATGCTCGTGGATGAGCTCTTATGCTCTTTGTGTCCTTCTTGAGCTTTTTGACCAATTTAATCTGACCGTTTGGGTTCTAATCATTCGACCCGGCCACTATAGTATGTATATCTATCAAAGATCCGAACCGTTAGATGTGTTTAAAATGTGTTGTTAAGGTCCACCGCGAGGATTCGTCCAAAAAAAATACTCGGAAGGGCTTCATCCGATTAGTTTTTGTTAAAAACGCTATATCTAGCGTTTTTAACAAAAACTGATCGGATGAAGACCTTCTGGGTATTTTTTTTGGACGAATCCTCGCGGTGGACCTTAAAAACACATTTTAAAAACATCTAACGGTTCGGATCGTCAAAATTCAGTTCGGAAAGTGAAAAAATTGCTTGGTCCTCACTTTATTTCAAATGAGGGATCCCTCATTAGAAGTTGATCCTATATATGTACACACACACACACACACACAATGCCGATCTACTAAGGACTCCCTCAAATAACCTATTTGCGGACTTCTAATGTAGGTCGTTGGATTAGATCCAACGGCCAGGAAAAGGCCTCCAATCTCGCGGGTCAATTGGCACTTAACTGGGTAAAAAATTAATGAACCGGTCCGGGTCACCTGTCTAAACCCTTTCCCCTCTCCCTTTTTCATTTCAAACGTGTTTTTTCAGATTTTTAGAGAGAGAGAGACACACAGATGATTGGAGAAGAAAACAACGATCGAAGAATCGAAGAAGACCTGGTGATGTTTCTCTCTCTCTCTCTCTCCATCGATGGTTTTTATGTGTCTGATTTTCACTTTGTTTGAACCATCAAACCCTAGGTGGAAGAACACGATCAGAACCCTAGGTCGAAGAAGATGATCAAAGCTCACACAAATCGAATCAAAGGTCTCTCTCTCTCTCTCTCTCTCTCTCTCTCTCTCTCTCTCTCTCTCTCTCTCATTTGATTACTCTCAGAAAACCTAGTTTGTTGCTTTTTCTGCAGTTAGAAAATGCAGTTGTTGGTGATTCTGTTGGATAAAAATTTTGGGATTGGTCAAATGTGGAGTCTTTTCATTTTGCTTCTGCTTCATAAAAAAGGGAACATCCATCAACTGCTATTGAATCTGTTGAACATCTCTTCCTCCATTGCAAAGGGAATGTCATAGGTGTTACCCCATTCTATTTTGGGGAGTACTGAGTTTGTATCTGCAGAACCATGTGCTTTTAGGTGGTGCTTGTTTGTGTCACATTCTGCCCAAGTCCCTAGTCCATAACAATGCTTCAGAACTTTCATGTGTAAGCGACGTCTTTTTGTAGCATCTGGTATCAATGGGTATGCCTCAATTGGACAGTGTGAAGGTTCAAAGACCATAAATTTTTTTGATATTTACAAGACGTCTAGGATTTTTCGGATACTATATCTTATGTAAGTGGGATCTAGTATGCTTCTTGTTTTTTTTTAGCAGGCTTTGATGTGAAGAAAAACTTGAACTGAATTATGGCATGATGCCATAATGGTTGGATGCGGGATATTGCTTGGATTGACAGCAGGTTTCTCCACAAGCAAGACGGTGATAGAGATATCGCATTGGTGTGTTCATCTCATCTAATTGATCTGAACCTGTCTATGAAAATGTTGCTACCAATTAAAAATGCTCAAGTTGAGTTCATTACATTAGTTTACTGTGTGCAATTTGTTGCGGTTTGTGAAGGCAATTATAATGGTAGCTTATAACTGAAGGGGTGTCATGGGTCAATTTTTGTGGCTTGCAGAGGCAACACGGAAAGGACTAATTAATCCATGCTTCTGGAACGAGGTTCTTAACTAGATAATGCAGAAGAGCACACAAGAAATTACCCTTGTTCACTGCATATGCTCCTTTTGCTCTGCCCCTTGCTCCTTTTCGCTGGAAATCTGGAAATGTTCACCGGAAATTAGGATTTACTCGCTGGAAATCTTAACTTGCTTGCTGGAAATCCGGACTTGCTCGCTGGACCTGTTCGCAGGAAATCTGGAAATTTTCGCTGGACTTGCTCGCTGGAAATATGGAAATTTTCACAGATTTGGAGATGCTCAGTGGAGTTCTTTGGACTTATTTTTATGTACTTGGTTTCAGCTTTTATGAACCTTTGTTAAGAACCTGTGTACTAAACCTATGTATTTTGATTAGTGGAGTAAGTTGACTTTGTTAAGGTTTAACTTTAGGGAAATGCTAACGGGTGCCATAGTGCACCCGTTAAGATTACAAAAAAAGTACAAATTAAAAGTACACTTGTACTTTAACGTACAAGTGTACTTTTAAAGTATACTTTTGTACAAGTAGGACCCACAAAATATACTTTTGTACCCTTAACAGGTGGGTGCACTATGGCACCCGTTAGCATGATCCTTAACTTTAATGTGTTGTTTTTTAGTTCCAGTTTGGTAATTACAGTAGCATAATGATTTTTGTTCGAAATCTGTTGGGAACCCAAGCGCCTAATTTTTGTTCGAATTACAGTAACATATTGATGAGGCAAATTAGCGAGGCAAGCCACATATTGATGCTCCAAGGCCATGATGTTTGCTTGGATAACGTGAGCAACTAATTTGATCCTATTTTTCAACTAAAAAGAGAGAACAAAAAAGGGTGTTTGAATTTGCCCCAATTAGGCCAATTGACAGTTCCAGAATTGGGTCAACCAGTTTCATTCTACGGTAAAAGTCTTGCCACTGCTGGTCTGCCCATACACAAATGCAGTCCCTGCAAACGATGCTCGCTGGAAATTAGGACATGGTCGCTGAAAATCAAGCTTTTTAATAGCTTGATACCCACCAAAATACGTTGCAAGCTTAGTTTCTTAGTTGAGGCCTCACAAACAAAAACAAGTACTTCAAATTTTTTTGTTGTTATTACACCGATATTTTACTGCAATAGAACCAACACCAATCGGACCAAAAATGAACCTCCTTGACATCAAAAGAAAGGTCGATCAACAAAAACTGAGAAATTTACAAGGTATGATACACATTTCCAATTAATGGACCTAAAATGGCAACAAAAAAACAAGTAATTCTTCAAAACACCTTAATACACGCCATGTATCTACATCAAGCATAGAATTACAGTAGCATCAAACATCAGAGCAAAATAATATCTATCAGACCAAGGTTCGAACATTAGCCTTGCGTTCCACCATGAATTGATCTTCCAACGGCGTTGCTGAAGTAGAAGCATCAACACTGACTTCATTCTCGGTTCGGCTTCGTCTAATGTTCTTTCCGAAGTAGCTATCTTCATGAAACTTACACCCATTAGGCCCCTTGCACAATCAATTGGTGATCGAGTAGCATATAACTGACAGAAAAAATGTTTACTTTTTGTGTTATTGTGATACTAGAACGATGAAAATCATAAATGGCAAAAATCATAAACAGATAAAACTTGAAAATTGCATGAAAGATAATCAAGGCTTAGAGTTAGACGATATGTCCTTCAGACAAATTCGTAAATTCATCTATAGGTATGAATGCAAATTTCATCTATATGTAGGGTTTTCAAATACAAAAATCAGGGTTTTCAAATTAGGTATCTAAAACATTTTTAGAGAAATCTCGCCAAAACAGAGAAATCGACAAGCTAGGTTTTCTAAGAGTAATCAAACGAGAGAGAGAGAGAGAGAGAGAAAGAGACCTTCGATTCGATCTGTGTGAGCTTCGATCCTCTTCTTCGACCTAGGGTTCTGGTCATCTTCTTCCACCTAGGGTTTGATGGTTCAAACAAAGTGAAAATCAGACACATAAAAATGATCGAGAGAGAGAGAGCGACGTCACCAGGTCATCTTCGATCGTTGTTGTCTTCTCCAATCGTCTGTCTGTCTGCCCTCTCTCTCTCCTCTCTAAAAAATCTGAGAAAACACGTTTGAAATGAAAAAAAGGGATAGGGGAAATGGTTTAGACAAGTGACCCGGACCGGTTCATTAATTTTTTACCCAGTTCAGTGCCACTTGACCCACGAGATTAGAGGCCTTTTCTTGGCCGTTGGATCTAATCTAACGGCTTACGTTAGAAGTCCGCAAATAGGCTATTTGCGCGAGTCCTTAGTAGATCAGCATTGTATATATATATATATATATATATATATATATATATATATATATATATATATATATATATATATATATATATATATAACAAATCACAGTGGTTTTCAAATTTACACATTTTCTCTACATAAATCAGGGCCCTTCATTTTTTGACGGCTGAGATTAGTTTACTTTCCCATAGATCCCACCCCACATACCACTACACAGAGAGGCCCCTCTCTCCTACTTTCCCCTTTGAAATTTGAATCGTGAATCAAACCTCTTCTCTCTCCTCTTTCCCATCTTTAACCAGATCTTCTCCCTTTTCTCTCTTCGTTTCCACCGCGCTCACCATCAACAACCACCCAACTACCATCTCTCTCTCACATATTTCTACCATCTCTGCTGTCTTTAATTTCAAAGCATCTCTCTCTCTCTCGCTCTCTCTCTCTCTCTCACACACACACACACTTCGAGCAGGCATGGTGAGGATCGATCCGGCCAATACTGCTAATTTTAGCCCCAACCTGTACGGTCGTATTGCGGTTGCGACCTCATCAGAAATCCCCTTTGTAAGTTTTTGCTAATATAGTTTCTGCTTTTGTAATGCTCCTGGTTGTCAGGAAATAGATCCCAATCCCCAGTGATTTAGGTTTGGTTTTCTCTATTTAGGATTTGTGTTTGTATTTTGTTCCTGTTTTGTTTTTTCGTTTCTAATTATGGTATAACTCCTAGAGCTCATGTCCATAGTTTAATCAAATTTGGGCATTATTGATTGTAGGTTTCTTGAATATTGGGAAAGTTCACATGTTACATTTTTTTCCCTTATCTATTAATAGCGTATTTTTCTTAGTCTGTTATTTGGTTCACATGCTATTTTTTTGCTTCAATATTTGGTGTCAATGATCCTAGGTTTGTTGACTGTTGGGTTTCTTAATGACTGCCCAGTTTTTTGGATTTGAATGTATTAAGTTCAACTAGCCATTTCAGCTTGGGAATGAATCGATCTATTGGCTAATTGTGATATTGAAGGCAAGTTTTTCTTCATTGACATTCACCATTAGAAGTAAGGGATAATATGGTAATCTACCTATGACGGTTGAGTATTGAAATTGCAATATTCAAGATAAGCTTTTCTTCATTGACATTCACCATCATAAGTCATGGTTAATATGGTAGTCTACTTATGGTTGTTGAGTATTGAAATGATGCAATTCAAATTCAAATTCATATCAGTGAATTTACCCAAAAATTCATATCAGTGAAATCCTTTTTCTCACATGCTAGAAACAGAAAGGGACATTGTAGGCCTATTTGAGTTGCAGACATAACTCGACCTTGATATATCATATCCTTTTCATATTATTTTTGGTGAAATTTTTATGTTACTTTAACAGTCCTAAGACATTTTAGTGAGGTTGAGCTATTTTAGTGAGGTTTTTTAGCAGTTTAGTGAGTTTAATCTATTTTTCACTTTTTAAATACATGCAAAGAGCAGAGGAGAGAATTTTAGAAATTTACTTGGCTTAAAGTTATAATTTTTTGTCTACAATGCTTGCATATAAAAGTTATCAAGTTTTTTTATAGGTCCTAAATATTTTTTCAGATTTAGTCATAGCAACAGGTGATGATGTTTATGTGGATCCTCATATTTTCTTGAGGATTATTGCATCATGGGATTGTCAAGACTTCGACTGTTAGTTCAAGTAATGTTTTTTTTTGGTCTATGATGATCATTATTTTAATTCAGACAATCATGTCAAAATCTTTTCTTTTAGCTTTGGGTGAGGGTTCTAGCTTTGGTTTTTTCAGCTATGAAATGGGTGATTTGAGTTGATTTGGACTTTTATTTCGTGTCATTTTTCCAGCTGTTAATTGGGTGCTTTGAAGATAAATGGAGCTTCATTGCAATAGTTGGTAATTGTTGGAGTGTACACTCCATGTATCATGGTGCTCTGTTGTGTTGTGATGATATCTCTATCTCATGGGGGGCCTATAATAATTTTGTCTGATAGTTAGGATGGGTTCATATACTAGACTCAAATCCAGCATTTATTGAAGGCAAGTTGTTTCTTTCTTACCATCACAATAATATTTTTAGCCATTTTACCTCATTGATCCTTTGCTTTACCTAACCTCACCCCATCCATATATCGTCATAGTATTCAAAGTCTAGATCTTTTAGCCCTTTTTCCTCATTTTTCATTTCCTAGATTGGTTCTCATTTAAGTTTGTGTATGAAAATGGTTTGGCTTTGTGGTTTGTGTATGAAAAGGAGCTAATTTGCAACATGTTTTTGTTTGGCTGCAATCATAGAAGTGAAAGAAGGGGCAGGAGTAAGTTCTTGGCACGAATATTTATATTGGTATGGAGAGAATGCAACGGAATATTTTTGGTGTATTATAAAAATGTTATGCATATTTTTGGTGTATGCATAACATTTTTTTGGTGGGTGTATGTATTTTTTTTAAGTCAAGCAAGGTTGTACCTGTTTTTTGATCAGCAAAAAACTAAGCTAGGGTGTATCTTGAAAGTGTATGGCATTCATTTTTTGGTGTATATATGGAACTGATTTTATGTAACGCTCATTGCTCTCTCTTCTTTTTTAATAGTAGAATGACACTTCTTATGTGTATACTTTCTATTTGTGCATACATTTTGCCCCCAAAAATTTCATTTTGTTTTGTGATCACACTTGGAACCATATTGAATAATGCAGTGTTCGAGCCATGTCTTCAAGCATGGGCAATTGCTAGATAATGGAACATTGATAAAGGCAGTAAATACTGAGGTGTCAAAAATGGATCCCAATCCTTCATTCGGTCAAACTACGTTGCGCCATGCCTTTAGGCACAGGCATTCCCGTGTATATATATATATATACACACCACACTTCTAGTCCAAGATCCCGGATTTTAAAAAAATCCACACCTCATTGATCCGAGCAGTTTTTCAACGATCCGAACTGTCCAATGTGCTTAAAAGGTGTTTTCAAGGGCCTCCGTGAGAAATCATCAAAAAAAAATACCGGGAAGGGCTTGATCCGAGCAGTTTTTCAAGCCCTTCCCGGTATTTTTTTTTAATGATTTCTCACGGAGACCCTTGAAAACACCTTCTAAACACATTGGACGGTTCGGATCGTCGAAATTCGATCAGGAAAGTGGAGGTCCGGGTTTTTTTAAAATCCGGGCTCCCTGATCGGAAGTGGACTCATGTATATATATATTATTGACTTTAGAAAAAAATTAAAGTAACATACTAAAAATTATATTAAAAGATGTTTGTCATAATCACGTACAGTACCAAGAAAGATTAATTTTATTAATCTATCTACTTAAGTGAAGCATCTTGAATTGTGATGCTATATCGTGCACTTAAAAGCATGGATTTTTTAATCAACATCAAAACTTCTACGAATTTCCTGCTCAATGTATGAGATCAAGAAACTTCCCAATAATCATCCTCCACCCTATTTCTCCATGAGTTCATAATTTAAAATGCATGCTTCGAGTTAGTATAATAGTATGAATTAATCTATCAACAAGAGAAAAATTATGGACTTTCGTATTTTATGTAACACTTTACTCAACTCTGAAAATTGTAGTCAAATTTTGGAACTCAGGATGCTCAAAAACATCAAGATCTAATTTAATTTTGAAGTCAAATCTCAATTGTAGTTTATCTTGCGCTATGAAATCAGAAGAATGGAGAATTATGGGGTGTCTTTTTAGGAGTTGACGATTCTACAATAAAATCTCTTTCTTTTGATAAAGGAAGAGTTCTTATTGCTACCGAGTCTAGTTCTATTATTGATGAAAGAATTTCTCTAGAGATTAATGGTGTTTTGCTTCATGTGAAGATTTTGGAAGATCAAAATTCCATATCCCAAGTTTGGGAAGAAAAGATGGATGAAAGATCCCTTGTTATTTCTAGTGAGAGTTCGGACTCTATGGATATAGATTCTTTGGTTGAGGAATCTCTAGTAGGACAAGCCGAGAACATAAAACAGTGTCCTTCTAAGGTTACGGCTCTTGGTCAAGATGATGATCATATGGATAATAGCAAGACAAAGGACGACGGTAAGTGGGTCACGGTAGATGATGAAGTTTCGATTGAGAATTTTAATTGTGAGGAGGCGGCAGACTTTGGGAACTCTGATTGCGATGAAGTGGATTGCTCAATAGCTAATGGAGTGGGTAATATTGATGATGACAGTCAACCAAATTCTACAAACGGGCTTGTTGCAAACTCCAAGCTTTCAAATTCAATCGTTGTTAAGGATGCCGTTTTAGCTGTTACCAACAAGGAAAAGAAGGAAGTGGATTTTGACCAAAGCTTTTGGAATCTTTTCGGAGTGGGATTTTTTTAATGAGAAAGATGTTCAGGGTATCCAATTAGTTGTGAAACTCAATCCAATTGATGATGTGGGAGATAGAAAGGAAAAAGGAAGCATAAAAGGATTGAAGATAAGTTGGGTTTTCCGAAATCTACGAAGAAGGGTCGTCGGAAGCAGAAAAAATGTGTTGTGTTCAGATCTGCTATTGCTGCTGCTACCTTGTCTGTTTCTTCTGATGGAATTAACCAGTTTCATCTAAATGCGGCTCAGGCTTCTCGTGTTATGGATTTTATCGCGAACACCTGTTCAATCCTACAACGCAAACGCCCCTACGGATCTTGGGAACAATGAATCACAGAAAAAGCAAGCAAATAAGTGCGTAATGAAAAACCGGAAGGAAAGCAAGACACAAGATATACGTGGAAAACCTCAACGTGAGGAAAACCACAGGAGCCACACCAGTCCACTATGAAATCGAATCAAAGAACACAAGTCTTCTCACAATCTCTCTGAGATTGGTTTTCTCTCGCCTCTCTCTATTTTTCACGCTCTGAAAAACTGATACACGATATTACAAAAACCCGCAGCCGGCCGAAACCCTAAAAAGACATTTAAGGCCTCGGTAGCGCTACAGGGAAAAACCTGTAGCGCTCCAAAACACTCTGGTCAGAAATTAGGTCCTAGGTAGCGCTACACCAAATCTATGGTACCGCTACGGAAAGGTTATCTGCAACTCCCAACAATCTCCCACTTGAAGATAACCTGAAGCATCCGCAAATAAACAACTGCAACCCAAATGATCTCAATCAAAACATGGACGTAGTCATCTGACCCCTCTTGGTGTGACTCCAGGCCCATCATCTCTTCAAGCATGAAGGCCAACTGAAGTTGAACACAACTTCAGTTTCTGAACAGTAACAGACTTGGTCAACATATCTGCCGGATTTTGATCCCCCAAAATCTTCTCTAGCAACAAATCCCCATCCTCCAAAAGCGAACGGATAAAATGGTACCTCAAATCAATATGCTTCGTCCTGGCATGGAACACTGGATTTTTGGCAAGGTGTATAGCACTCTGGCTGTCACTGAAAAGAACGCAGTTCTCTTGCTTCAAACCCAACTCCTCCAAGAAGCCCTTCAACCAAATCATCTCCTTTGCAGCCTCAGTCACGGCCACATACTCAGCTTCTGTCGTGGATAGTGTCACTAATTTCTGCGGACGTGAGACCCAGCTCACTGCTGTTGAACCCATAGTATAGATATAACCTGTGGTACTTCGCCGCGTATCCTGATCACCGGCTGTAAGGACCCATAAATTTGCATAATTTTTCCGGAATAATATTGGGTAAATGTGAGGAATTGAATTTTTATTAAGAGAGGTCAATGTGATAGTGGGAGAGTGCATTTGGGTGTGTTTAATATGCATTTGAAAGTCTAGGGGTGAAAGTGTTAAGAGGTGAGAGTGTATAACACTTATTGTCTTGCATTTTTACACAAAAATCAGCCCCTCTCTCTCTCCACCAGCCATAGCTCTCTTTCTCACTCCCCTCCTCCATTTTTGCTTGCTCAAAGCTCCAAAATTCACCAAACCTTCAAGTCACCTTCAAGAACCCCACCTAAAATCACCTCCTCTACGCGTATTGAAGCTCGTATTGCGTTTGTTTCGCACCAAAAGCTCATATTTCGGGTTGGAGCTCATTGGAGGCTAGGGCTTTCATTTTCTCACTCAATTCAAGCTCAAATCTTGAGGTAGGAAGACAAATTCTACTCCCTCTAGTTGTTTTTATGTGATGTATAGCACATATCTCACTCTTGTTCTTGAATTTCATCAAAAACCATGAATTCCTCCTAAGTGGGTTTGTTTGAGTTTGATTTTGTGATCTATGAATTGGTGTATTGTTTGATGCAATTGGTTGTTGATATGTCCTCCTTTGATGTCTATTAGTTGTTCTACATCTCAATTTTTGGCCTAGAACCTCTTATATGCACTTGGGTTGAAGCTTCTTGTTTTGAGAAAAAGTCGCAGAAATTCTGGGTTTCTCCAACCGGTTGGGCAAAAACCTCCAACCGGTTGGGCGCTTCTGAGATTTTCGTTTGAATCTGTCTCTGCCCAACCAGTTGGGCAAAAACCACCAACCGGTCGGGCAACACTGAATTACTATATTTTCATCCTCCATCCTCCCCTTGAATATTGGACACATCGTACATCCCTCCAACCATATTTTGGTAACGTTTGGGTAGCACAACGAGTTGGTTGACCCTTTTTCAACGAAAACGACTACTTTAGTTCAAAATGTAAAGTTTTGAGATGAGTTTTGAATCGAAAGTATTTTATGGATAAATGTGAACTCTAGGGATCACCCGTTTGGTGTCCCTAGCCACGGGTGCACGGAGCCCACGAAATCCGGCAGGGGTGCACGGAGCCCATGAAATCCGGCAGAGGGATACTTCCCTATTAAAATGTATGAATGTTTTCTATTGAAATGCCGGTCATGATGTATTTGGATTAACTTGGTGAAAATTTGCTTTCGATATGCGAAAATGTGTAACTTGGTAACTACTTGAACTTGGGTTGGATATTTTAAACGTATTTTGGGACACTTAAACATAATTTTGGACACTTGGACACATTATGGAAGCTTGGATACACTTGGTTACTTCGTGGTCGAGTTATAGCCTTCCGTTCATCCTAATCTCGTACTTTGGACGTGTCCCTTATATTATCCACATTCGTGTTGCACGCATCATGTTTATACACCTAGCGTTGGTAGAATAGTTTTCCTACTGGGCTAGTGAGCTCAACCTATCAATTTTCAGGTACACGGCATGGAGCATGAAGTTGGATGCGTATGGATTGACATTTGTTTGGAGCTCACACATGCATGAAGTTATTTTCCCATCTTGTAACATATTTTTGGAAAGATGGTTTTGTAACTTCTATAGTTTATCTTTTTGACTATTGGCAATGTAATAACTTTTAAAAATGTTGTACTTATGCATTCGGGCTATGGTCGTTAGTAGTTAGAACTTGTTATCCGTAATGGTGAGACTTTGACGTGTTCCACGTGGATTTTATTTATTTTTGGATTATTAAATTTGAGGGCGTGACACCGGCAAAGTCTGCATCCACAAATCCCTGCACTGTTAATTTCCCTTTCCCAAAACAAAGTGGCAAATCAGTGGTACCTCTCAAATATCGCATGATCCACTTTACTGCTTCCCAATGCTGTTTCCCTGGATTGCTAGCAAACCTGCTCACAACTCCCACTGCATGGGCAATGTCTGGTCTAGTGTTCACCATCGCATACATCAGGCTACCCACGACCGAGGTATACGGAACCTTGGCCATGTACTCTCTCTCTATCTCTGCATCTGTCTTAGGTGATTGCTGCTGAGAAAGTTTGAAATGACTTCCCAAGGGTGTGCCAACTGCCTTAGCACTCTGCATATTGAACCTTTCCAGAACTCGTTCAATATACTCAGCCTGACTCAACTGCAAGGTCCCCTAAGCCTTATCTCTGCTGATCCTCATCCCAAGTATCTGCTTAGCTGCACCCAGATCTTTCATAGCAAACTCTGTTGCCAACTGTTGCTTCAACCTGTTGATCTCCTTAACACAGGAACCTGCTACAAGCATATCATCTACGTAAAGCAACAAAATGATGTAGCTAGACTCAAACCTCTTGAAGTAACAACAGTGATCCCCATTGCACCTTGTGTAGCCACTGCGCTGCATGAAACTATCAAACTTTCTGTACCACTGTCTGGGAGCCTGTTTCAAACCATACAGACTCTTCTTGAGCCTGCACACCATCTCTTCCTTGTCTTTCACAATGAAGCCAACAGGTTGTTTCATGTAGATTTCTTCATCCAAGTCCCCGTGAAGAAAAGCAGTTTTAACATCTAACTGCTCAAGGTAGAGATTTTCAGCAGCAACCAAACTCAACACCACTCTGATAGTGGCCATCTTCACAACCGGCGAAAATATCTCTGTATAATCGATCCCCTCCTTCTGTTGGAAGCCTTTTACAACCAATCTTGCCTTGTACCTTTTCTTGCCATCACTCTCCTGCTTAAGTCGAAAAACCCATTTGTTCTGCAAGGCTTTCTTTCCTGCGGGAAGCTGAGCTAACTGCCAAGTATCGTTGGAATGAAGAGAATCCATCTCTTCCTGCATCGCAGTCTTCCACTTAGCTGACTCGGAAACCTGCATAGCCTCATCATAGCACTCTGGTTCTCCACTGTCCGTCAAAAGCAAGTAATCTAGCGAAGAAATGTATTTCGGATTCGGCTTGGGTACTCTGGCTGACCTCCTCAACTCTCTGACCGCTGAACTAGTCCCTGTCTCTGGAGCTACCTCATCTGAAACTGTCCTGTAACACCCCGGATTATTTCAAAAATATTTGATACACATTTTGGAGTACTTATGAGAATGTTATTGGATAAACCGAGACCGCGGTTAGTCTCAAGGTAATTTATTGGAGCCATGGTAGAATTTTTAGAATTTTCTGAGTTGGAATCTGGACTGCACGGTCGGAACGGGGCTTGTTTCCGCGGTCGCGGGAGTTCCAGCCGCCTGCTGGAAGTGGAAATTTTCTTAATTTGGGAGTGGGTCCCACCCCACCCCCAAAGTCGTTGCTCTCTTCTCTCTTTTCTTCTTTCCTTTTTGTTTTTTTCTCCTTTCATTCCATTTGGTGGAGGGAGTAATCAGAGAAGAGAGAGAGAGGGAGACCAGAGAAGAAGAAGAAGAAGAAGAAGAAGAAGAAGAAGAAAATAGAGGAAGGAGAAGGAAGAGAGACCGGAAAATTTGGGAAAAACCCAAAAATTAAGGTACGGATTGGAGTTTAATTTCCAAAATACTTGGGTTATGTTGTTTATTTGCAAATTGATCGAGTATTTTGCATCTCATAAGAATGATTTGGGGTTTGTTTTTACAAAATTCGTGGAAGAGAGTAAAGGTGTTCACTGACTGGTTTTGTGAAAAACCATATCTGCCATGATTTTTGGCGAATTTTAAGACAGAGTTATTGAAGTCGGAATCTTATGAAATTTTTACAGTAGATACCCACGGATGTTTTGTGTGTGGTGTAAAAATTTCAGAGTTTAATTCGAAGTACAGAAAATATGAAAATTCGTGAACCAATCTGCTGTCAGGCTCGTGTTTGTGCAGACAGCACTGTCATGTTCTGGGAAAACGATCATAACTTCTAGCGTGGGTATCCGATTGGCACACCGTCTTTTGATTATGAAACTAGACTCGTATACCTTCGAAACGATGTATGGGTTGTGCCTTAATTATTTCCAGAGAATAGCAGTTTTTAATTTGAAGTTGGGGAAAAATCTGTTTTGGGGAATTTTCAGCAAGTTCTGGGTTTGTGTGGAGGTTGTTTAAAAATAGTTACGGAGCTCAGAAAATTCTGAATTTTGGATATGATGATGAAGTGTGATTCTGGAGTTTGTGGTGAAAATTTCGTGGGAATCGGATAAGTAGATTAATTCTGAAAATTCATAGAGCGCAGCACTGTTGAGTTGTAGAATACATTTTCATGCATTTCATTTGCATTTGGGCATGAGTTTTAGTAGTGAGCTTATGGGTGATATATAATTGTTATTATAGGTGATGTTATCGTAAGGATGGTTGTGATTACGCCTTCGGTGCATAGAGGTTAAGTCTATGGCGGAGTTGGTCCTGTTGTGACAGGTGAGAATGTACAGCCTCTATAATAAATAGAAATGTGTAGTGTTTATGTGGTGTTTTCAAATGTGTGGTGTGATTATTGATGTTTTGAAAACTCTCCTTGTGATTTTTGTATATGTTAAAAGTATTGTGTTTGGACGGGTTAAATGATTTTCAGTGATGGATCAAATGATTTCTGGTGGGTGAAAAGAGAATATTTTATGCCTCTTGTGCCAATGTTTAGTTTGCAAGGTTGGCAACTTGCATTCGTGGGCTGTGCCATCTGGCTGTGTGCCAGCATTTTAGCCAAAAAGTTACAAGGTTGGCATCTTGTAGCGTGGGCTGTGCCAATATTTTAGTTTGCAAGGTTGGCAACTTGCATTCGTGGGCTGTGCCAAATGTGAGCAGTGCAAGCTTAGTTCTTGCTTTCTGTGTGGGCTGCACCTACCATTGGTGATAAAGAATGGCCCTCGTCACCGCCACTATATGTGAGCCTGTGAGCGAGGTAACGGTACCGTCATAACTCCCGGTCGTGAGGTTGGCGACTCGTTGGCACATTGGGTAAATTGATTTGATATTATTTTATATTGTGAAAGAAAATGTGAAATATTTTGCAAAACCCGCAGAGGTGTGTTGATGAAATGGGCCGGTGGGCCGTGTTTTTGAGATGAGCCGAAAGGCTGTGTTTTTGAGATGGGCCGGTGGGCCATGTTTTGAGATGAGCCGGTGGGCTGCATTTTTGAAATAAATATGGTGGGCTGTGTTTTTGAGATAAAAGTGTGGGTGTGATGTTTAAAACTGTGATCCATCTGAATTGTTTAAGCAAATGTGTTGGTGTGTGTTTATGCTTCGATCCATCTAAATACTTATCATTTCCATTTATTATGTTGCTAACGTACATTCTCCTGTAACCTTTTTGGTTGCAGATTCTCAGTTGAGCTAGACGTCGGTCCACTACAGTGCCAGGGTGTCAGTCAGGTGTTCATAGAGGTTGAGTTTTATAATTCTGTCAGTTAGAGGGTGTTGTAGAATGACTATATAATGTGAGGTTGGTGTGGTTCAGTACAAGTCTAATATGGTTGACTGTACAATTGATGTGGAGGTGTGAACACCTGTTTATTTTTATTGGTTCTGCTGCGAGCTGTAGTCTAATTTTGAGTATTATTTTCGTGAGAAGCCGGAAAGGCGTACAGGTGGTGACAGGTGTCATGTCACTTTGTACAAGTTTTATTTTTGCCAGGGTGGGGTGTTACAGTTTTGGTATCAGAGCCTAGGTTATAGGTTCTGTAGACTTTTTGAGAGTGTGGCACTTGTGGTGGACCATAGGCGGTGTTGTTCCGAGTTCTTGAGTCTAGGTAAAACCTAGAATGTTGAGAAGAGTGTCGCAGGGGTGAGGGTAGTGGGTGCATACATAATGTAAGATTCATGCATATTTCTATGTTTTGTTTTTGCAGCAGCTTGATAGAAGAAAGTGATGGGGCAGAGGTGTCATATATTTGCGTGTGTTAGTGTGGAGGGACATGAGGTGCAACATGAGTAAGTAAATTAGTTTGACCCAAATGCTAGAATGTTAGGGGTTATGATGGGATTGGCAGAGAAAATGCTCAGCGTGGTGGTTATGAATGACATGGTGGATTGATTTGAAGAGTGACTGGCCATCACACTTCAAAACAAACCTCTGATGTCGCTCTATTACCACGTGTGAGTGGATGAAGGTGTTCATAGAGGTACATGCAGAAAAGTAGGTGTCGATTGTTAAAGAGCGTACCTGTGTATTTACTATGAAATGTATGGTTCTGTATTTGATCGATGTACTAAGTGCTTAATGTGATCAGAAATGAGGACATGGTACAGATGTTAAAGAATTTATTGGAATTACAGGTCCTATAGAGGTATAAAATTAGTTGGAAGATGTGGTACGTATTTCTAATGAGATAGACTGTTGATGAGGAAATTGTATACACATGTTGATTATTACTTTGAGGGCATTGAAGGCAGTGGTATGGATATTGAGGATAATGAATGGAATGAGATAAAATGTTTAGTCCAAGTACTTGATGTTTGTAGATAATTTTCTTATGGATGGCTGGGTTGACGTGGTTCCGTGATTTTGTATATCTTTGGAGATTATTAGCATTGAGCTATTTACTATCATGTGTAGTTTAGGTGCAGGGTAATTTTTATCTGATTTTTGTCAGCACATTGAGGGAGTAATTAGGTATTGGGGTGATCAACTTGTTACGAAGTTGGAGTTGGTTTATTAAAGTTGTGTGCTGAGGTAGAATTGGGATTTGATTTTGTTCATATGTTTTTGGGCAGTCCTACAGATATTAAGATGTACAGTAAACAAGGAAAAAAAAAGGCGGTTATTTGAGGTATTCAACTGGATTTGAACTTTTATCTATCTTTGGTATTCAGAATATCGTGAGGGTGTTATGATTTTCAAGGATAAACTGGAGCATGTGAATGGACAAAGCTGAGAGGAATCAGGTGTTAGATGTAGCGAAACGAATTATAAGTGGGTTTAGACGAATAGTGATATTGTGGATTATTGTAGGTGTAGTAGTCAATATTTTATTATGGGTTGGAAGCTTGTTTTTAAAAGGTGAGTTGATTGCTGCTAAATTTGGGTTCGGGACCTTAACATTTCTAAGAGCAGAGCTTTGTGTATTGTGCATTTGTGGGGAAGGTATTAGTAGTTGAAAGGTATGTTAACTTTGAAAGTTTGAGTTATGGTTACAGCATGCAAAAATGTGTGGAAAATTTAGAGGTTTGGGATTATTGGCAGTATGTTTGAAGAGCATGAAACGATACAAGATTTTGATAAGTATCTTAGGTGTCATGATCTGAAAGTTAAGGGAACTGTGGACTGAATGTGGTGGTTGGCCTATATATGATTTGGTAGTGCAAGCTCAGACAATGGATATTAGTATCATAAGTGAAATTAGTTTCGGATGGCTACCAAGGAGATTATATTAATAGGTGTATTCATGGATGGGAATGTGAATGTGGATAACAAAATGGAAATGGTGTTAAGAGCGACGTAAGTTCAATCCAAAGGTGATGGTGGGTACGTGGATTCTTCGGGTGATGTAATTTGTGGGGTTTGGAAAAAAAAAATTGAAAAAAAAAAGTGAGTTTTTACGGCAAAATTGGAGGACATCTGGGAGAAAGGAATGTGGAAGTTAGATCTTTAGTTGGATTCTTTTTAGTTGAAAGGTTTGGACAATTTTGAATTTCACTGAATGGGGTTGTATGTCGATATTCTTTGGATTTTAGTGTGATCAACTTTAGGGAGTAGTACATGGTTTTCACGAGCATTACTTCAGGTGAGATAAGGTGAAAGTCCTTTTCATATGTCATTTGTTGAGAATGAGGATATTGTCGATTCTGTGTAGATAAAAAGTGCGCAACAATTGACTGATTACTGCTTGAGAATTTGAAATTTGGGGTTGGTAGAATATTATCTTGGTCAGGTATGTGGAAGTATGAATGGATGCTTATTTGTTGTGAGTGGGTTATAAAAGATAAGAAGATTGGGTAAGATTTTGCTTTAGTTGGATTGTTGACTATGATACTTGGATTATTTTTGTGGTTATGTCATAGTAAGGAGAAGGTGTATGACTTTTACATGTAGTGAGTGTAAATTGAGGTTAATTTGGGTGAAAGATGTTGTATATGGAGACAGTGAACCATAGGGTGTTTGTGAAATTCCTTGGTGCTTAAATATATTTCTATTAGCGGGTGTTATGAAATTCGGGAGCAAGAATGAATAAGGTTTTA
Organism: Vaccinium darrowii; assembly: GCA_020921065.1. NCBI lineage: Eukaryota > Viridiplantae > Streptophyta > Magnoliopsida > Ericales > Ericaceae > Vaccinium > Vaccinium darrowii. Next base: position 23,397,855 of record CM037156.1, read on the forward strand.
GATAGGTGACCTGTTGAGATGATTAGATATGTTAGAGCTGCAAATTATTTGTTGGTTTGTGTGAAGTTTGTCCCTAGTACTAGGTATATGATGATTTTGAGGATTTTGTGATTCAGAAAGTCGAAAATTATTTTATGTTCTAGTGGGAAGTGTTGGGAAAAAAAAAATGTTTGTAGTTATGTTTTGAGAGGTGCATTGGGCAAAATATTTGTTTGGTTGGCAACCATGGATTGAATGGTAACCGTAGTTTGATTACTAAAGTGAGGAGCATTAAGCGATCAATTTATGGGTATTTGTTGTTGAGGCAGAGTTGAACCGGAGTTTATAGAATTGTGTGCTGCTTGTTTACTTTTGAATACGGAGTACACTTGGCATTCTTGAGTGATGGATAAACAACTAGGTTTCTCCTCAGGAAGTTGGTAGTTTGTTGGAAGGTTGGAATGATTGGAGAGTTTGAGGAAACGGGAAAAAAAAAAAAGAAGGTTTTGGTGAGCTGGTGGTTGTGTTGAGAATAATATTAATATTTGAGAATAAAGTTGTGAGCAATAAATTTTGTTTGGGAAGGTGATGCATAAGTAGTCAAAATTCGAGAGGCATTATGGGAAATGTTGAATTTGGTTTGGTAAGTTGACATGGGTTTGGGGAAATTGATGAGAATTTCTGAAGGAGCTCAAATGTTTTATCTTATTGATATTCCTTGGGTTTAGATTTATTGTGTTGTCATTCATTGAGAAGGTGAATTGAAAAAAAACCTTGGTAATTGAAGCAATATTTGAGCTATGTGGAGAAATTAGTAAAAATTTTGTATACGGGAGATCAAGTATTATGCACCAGAATATTTTTGTCGGGGAAATGTTGTGACGAGGTCATTAGATTGAGCAAGGTACTTGAGAAAGTGTGAAGTAATGTAGAAAATTATTTGATAATGGGAAGAAAAATTTCGAGGACGAAATTTCATAAGGTGGGGAGAATTGTAACACCCCGGATTATTTCAAAAATATTTGATACACATTTTGGAGTACTTATGAGAATGTTATTGGATAAACTGAGACCGCGGTTAGTCTCAAGGTAATTTATTGGAGCCATGGTAGAATTTTTAGAATTTTCTGAGTTGGAATCTGGACTGCACGGTCGGAACGGGGCTTGTTTCCGCGGTCGCGGGAGTTCCAGCCGCCTGCTGGAAGTGGAAATTTTCTTAATTTGGGAGTGGGTCCCACCCCACCCCCAAAGTCGTTGCTCTCTTCTCTCTTTTCTTCTTTCCTTTTTGTTTTTTTCTCCTTTCATTCCATTTGGTGGAGGGAGTAATCAGAGAAGAGAGAGAGAGGGAGACCAGAGAAGAAGAAGAAGAAGAAGAAGAAGAAGAAGAAGAAGAAGAAAATAGAGGAAGGAGAAGGAAGAGAGACCGGAAAATTTGGGAAAAACCCAAAAATTAAGGTACGGATTGGAGTTTAATTTCCAAAATACTTGGGTTATGTTGTTTATTTGCAAATTGATCGAGTATTTTGCATCTCATAAGAATGATTTGGGGTTTGTTTTTACAAAATTCGTGGAAGAGAGTAAAGGTGTTCACTGACTGGTTTTGTGAAAAACCATATCTGCCATGATTTTTGGCGAATTTTAAGACAGAGTTATTGAAGTCGGAATCTTATGAAATTTTTACAGTAGATACCCACGGATGTTTTGTGTGTGGTGTAAAAATTTCAGAGTTTAATTCGAAGTACAGAAAATATGAAAATTCGTGAACCAATCTGCTGTCAGGCTCGTGTTTGTGCAGACAGCACTGTCATGTTCTGGGAAAACGATCATAACTTCTAGCGTGGGTATCCGATTGGCACACCGTCTTTTGATTATGAAACTAGACTCGTATACCTTCGAAACGATGTATGGGTTGTGCCTTAATTATTTCCAGAGAATAGCAGTTTTTAATTTGAAGTTGGGGAAAAATCTGTTTTGGGGAATTTTCAGCAAGTTCTGGGTTTGTGTGGAGGTTGTTTAAAAATAGTTACGGAGCTCAGAAAATTCTGAATTTTGGATATGATGATGAAGTGTGATTCTGGAGTTTGTGGTGAAAATTTCGTGGGAATCGGATAAGTAGATTAATTCTGAAAATTCATAGAGCGCAGCACTGTTGAGTTGTAGAATACATTTTCATGCATTTCATTTGCATTTGGGCATGAGTTTTAGTAGTGAGCTTATGGGTGATATATAATTGTTATTATAGGTGATGTTATCGTAAGGATGGTTGTGATTACGCCTTCGGTGCATAGAGGTTAAGTCTATGGCGGAGTTGGTCCTGTTGTGACAGGTGAGAATGTACAGCCTCTATAATAAATAGAAATGTGTAGTGTTTATGTGGTGTTTTCAAATGTGTGGTGTGATTATTGATGTTTTGAAAACTCTCCTTGTGATTTTTGTATATGTTAAAAGTATTGTGTTTGGACGGGTTAAATGATTTTCAGTGATGGATCAAATGATTTCTGGTGGGTGAAAAGAGAATATTTTATGCCTCTTGTGCCAATGTTTAGTTTGCAAGGTTGGCAACTTGCATTCGTGGGCTGTGCCATCTGGCTGTGTGCCAGCATTTTAGCCAAAAAGTTACAAGGTTGGCATCTTGTAGCGTGGGCTGTGCCAATATTTTAGTTTGCAAGGTTGGCAACTTGCATTCGTGGGCTGTGCCAAATGTGAGCAGTGCAAGCTTAGTTCTTGCTTTCTGTGTGGGCTGCACCTACCATTGGTGATAAAGAATGGCCCTCGTCACCGCCACTATATGTGAGCCTGTGAGCGAGGTAACGGTACCGTCATAACTCCCGGTCGTGAGGTTGGCGACTCGTTGGCACATTGGGTAAATTGATTTGATATTATTTTATATTGTGAAAGAAAATGTGAAATATTTTGCAAAACCCGCAGAGGTGTGTTGATGAAATGGGCCGGTGGGCCGTGTTTTTGAGATGAGCCGAAAGGCTGTGTTTTTGAGATGGGCCGGTGGGCCATGTTTTGAGATGAGCCGGTGGGCTGCATTTTTGAAATAAATATGGTGGGCTGTGTTTTTGAGATAAAAGTGTGGGTGTGATGTTTAAAACTGTGATCCATCTGAATTGTTTAAGCAAATGTGTTGGTGTGTGTTTATGCTTCGATCCATCTAAATACTTATCATTTCCATTTATTATGTTGCTAACGTACATTCTCCTGTAACCTTTTTGGTTGCAGATTCTCAGTTGAGCTAGACGTCGGTCCACTACAGTGCCAGGGTGTCAGTCAGGTGTTCATAGAGGTTGAGTTTTATAATTCTGTCAGTTAGAGGGTGTTGTAGAATGACTATATAATGTGAGGTTGGTGTGGTTCAGTACAAGTCTAATATGGTTGACTGTACAATTGATGTGGAGGTGTGAACACCTGTTTATTTTTATTGGTTCTGCTGCGAGCTGTAGTCTAATTTTGAGTATTATTTTCGTGAGAAGCCGGAAAGGCGTACAGGTGGTGACAGGTGTCATGTCACTTTGTACAAGTTTTATTTTTGCCAGGGTGGGGTGTTACAGTCCGCTCTGAAACTGTCTCATCTAAAGCTCTCTCCTCTGCCTTACCAGACCTCTGTTCAATCCCACTGTCATCTGGAAGATCCTCCAACTCAAAGTACTCGGACGTATCTCCATCCGAAATGGTACTCTCACTGCTCTGTTTGCTGTCCCTGTCTTTGTACATCACCTTTTCATCAAACACAACATCTCTGCTTCTGATTATCTTCCGGTTCTTGTCATCCCAAAAACGATAACCAGACTCATCTCCGCCGTACCCAATAAAGGTGCACTTCTGTGACTTAGCATCAAGTTTATCCCTGTTCTTGTCGCTAATATGCACATAGGAAACACAACCGAAAACACGTAAGTGTGAGAGATTTACCTCTTTACCACTCCAAACCTCCTCTGGTATGCCAAAATTCAACGGAACTGATGGCCCAAGATTGATCAAATATGCTGCTGTGCTGAGTGCATTTGCCCAAAACATCTTGGGCAACCCTGCGTGTATCCGCATGCTCCTAGCACGCTCAGTCAAAGTCCTGTTCATCCTCTCTGCAATACCATTATGCTGCGGAGTCCCTGGAGGTGTCCTCTCTAAAAGAATTCCGAATAGAGCGCAAGCTTTTTTGAACTCCCCCAACTCATACTCTCCGTCGTTGTCGGACCTCAACCTTTTCACCTTCAAATTTGTTTTATTCTCAACCATGGCCTTCCACTTCTTGAAGTATACCCATACCTTCCTCGAGTGATCGTCGACAAAGGTAACATAGTAGTAAGAACCGCCAATAGAAGACACTGTAGCTGGACCCCACACATCTGTATGGACAAGCTCTAGCTTCTGAGCCCTAGGAGGCCTGCCGCCTTTCTGAAAGCTAACCCGTTTCTGTTTCCCGAAGATGCAATTTTTGCACATGTCAATATCCACTGACTCTAAACCCGGTAGCTTCCCATTCGACTGCATAACCTTCATTCCCTTCTCACTCATATGCCCCAGTCTATAGTGCCACAGATTTGAACTCTCCTTGCTGTCTACAACTGCAAGTGTGTCGCTACCATGTGAAGTCAAGTAAAGTGTACCAACTTTCTTGCCTTTAGCCGTCACCATGGTACCGTTGGAGACTTTCCACGTGTCCCCTGTGAATGTTGATGTATGACCTGCTGCTGCAAGCTGTCCAACCGAAACAAGATTCCTCTTCAACTTCGGAACATGCCTGACATCTTTCAGACACCATCTGTACCCCTGCGTCGCAATCTGAACATCCCCTCTTCCCACTATACTGTAAGGCTCGTCGTCTCCCAAGTATACTTTCCCAAAGTCCCCTGCTACATAGTTCTGCAGAACCTCCCTGTTAGTAGTGGCGTGGAATGAGGCACCCGAATCAATCACCCATGATTCAGTGTCGCTGTTCATTGCAAGAATAAGTGCATCATGCACAATGTGAGCCTCCTGCTCACCATTATTCTTCTTCAGTGCTTTGCAAGTTTGTGACATGTGGCCTGTGTGACCACAATTCCAACATTCACCTTTAATAGGCCGAACCTGAGATTTGGCTTTATTTCCCTTACCCTTGGATTTCGACCTGTTCCTGTTCTGATTCTGACCACCCCTGGTCTGGCCTCTGCCCCTCTGCTCAACACTTAGAGCTGAACCTGAACTACCTGAACCATCGATCGAACCCCTTCTGACCTCCTCAGTCAGAATCAAACTGACAACCTCACTCAGTTTCAACTTTTGTTTCCCTGCCGAATTACTGACTGCAGTAACGGTACCCTGCCAGCTCTCTGGCAACTGAGACAGAATTAACAAGGCTTGAACCTCATCATCAAACTCGATATCGACATACGTAAGTTGATCAACTATCATATTGAACTCACTGAGATGTAACATAAAGGAAACCCCTTCTGCCATAGATAGGTTGAAAAGTTTTTTCATAAGATGTACCTTATTTGCAGCAGACGGTTGCTCGTACATCTTCTTTAGCGCTTCCATAAGCTCCTTCGTCGTTTTCTCTTTCAGAATGTTGTTCGTCCCAATCCGTCCAGACCGTCCCAATCCTCGTTGCACTCTCCTGTCTTCTTCCCCTTTTCTTTACCCAGCAGCGGCCGATAAAGATCCTTCTGATACAGATAGTCCTCTATCTGCGTTTTCTAGTACACGAAGTCTGACCCATCAAACTTGCCAATCCTCTGTTTGCCTTCTTCAGAACCCATAGCTCCCACTGAAACCCTAGCCTGCCCGAACAAGATTAAACCCTAACCTGTCGAACAAAAACTACCGCAACCACGGCTCTGATACCAGTTGTTATGGATTTTATCGCGAACACCTATTCAATCCTACAACGCAAACGCCCCTACGGATCTTGGGAACAATGAATCACAGAAAAAGCAAGCAAATAAGTGCGTAATGAAAAACCGGAAGGAAAGCAAGACACAAGATATACGTGGAAAACCTCAACGTGAGGAAAAACCACGGGAGCCACACCAGTCCACTATGAAATCGAATCAAAGAGTACAAGTCTTCTCACAATTTCTCTGAGATTGGTTTTCTCTCGCCTCTCTCTATTTTTCACGCTCTGAAAAACTGATACGCGATATTACAAAAACCCGCAGCCGGCCGAAACCCTAAAGAGACATTTAAGGCCTCGGTAGCGCTACAGGGAAAAACCTGTAGCGCTCCAAAACACTCTGGTCAGAAATTAGGTCCTAGGTAGCGCTACACCAAATCTATGGTAGCGCTACCAAAAGGTTATCTGCAACTCCCAACATCTCGGTCAATAATAAAGATCTTGGATGAAGATTATTTGGGTAAAGATGATGAGATCATTAGCAATTTTTTTGTTGCAACTTAATTTTGCCGATAGTGGTGCTTGGTTGGGCGTTTTGGTTGGGTTTTGTTTTGGATTGGTTTAGGTTTTTCTTTTTGGGTTTTGTTTTCTTGTTGAGGGTTTGGTTGGCTTCTTGCCAACATTCTGTTTTTATTTCCCTTTTGGTTTCTAGCGATAGGTATCTTTTGTTGTGAGGGGAGTCCTCTTTGTGGGTCTGCCCCTTCTCCATCTTGATACCTTGTTGCTTGGATGCCTTTAATCTTTGTAATTCGTTTTCAAAGGTTATAAAATTTTGTTGTTTAAAAAAAAATGAAATCAGAAGAATAATATTAATTCTCAGCAAGCTTGCAAAAGTTCTCGACTGCGAATAAGGAACCTTTGCAAGTCTCGACGCCATTCAATCACAGTCGTGGATACGTTGCTTCCTTTCTTTTTGTTTTCTTTCAGATTTTTTTCCTTTTGTTTCCTCCCTCAGAGTTTGCATAACGAAACACAGTGTGAAGTTTGATTTTTCTTAATTTAGACATCATGCTTTAAAATATTTTACTATTTTTAACGGTGTTCATAATATTTTACTTGGCCCATTAAGTTTGTTTTGTACTAGTTATTTGGCCTCCTTTCTTATAAAAAAAATAAAAATTAGATGATTGAAGACTTCCTATATATATATAACGAAACAATAATACAAAAACTAGAGTTATGGCAGTCTATATAATTCGGGGATATATATTTTTCTCCATATACGGATAGCATTTTTTGGAATCGTTGTGGTAGCGGCCACCACAACTTGTCTCCGAACTCCATCCTTATCTGCAATACTGACTGACCAAACCAAACCGATAACCCTAGAGGTCACTTCATGATCTTGTGAATGGAACTGGTGGAAAACTATCAAACATTCACGAACAATTTTTGTCCTATTACTTAGATTTCGAAGTTTGATAAGCACACATTCTTTGACATAGGGTTGGCAATGGGGACGGGGCGGGGCCGGAGACTACTATCCCCGTCCCCGATCCCCGAACCCCTCCCCCATCCCCGTCCCCGCCCCGATCCCCAATGGGGATTATTTTTTCCCCTCCATCCCCGCCCCAAACGGGGAACGGGGATCCAAACCGGGGATTCGGGGATCCAAGCAACAGCAAAATAACCGATAAAAAAAAAAACAGCAGCAAGAATGAGCCACCAAGAATCAACATTTGGGATATCAAAACATCATATACAACAGCAGCAGATAACAGGGAGAAAGCTACAACGAGAAAGCTACAACAAAACGAACAGAGGGAGATCACAAATAACCCCAGATCTACAACAAACGAACAGAGGGAGAAAGCTATAACAACACGAACAGAGGTGGGATACCTCTATTGACGAGCGGGGGAATACCTCTGTTGGGGATCTCATCCCCAGATCTATTGACGGTCGTCGAAGGCGGCGAGGAGGGATGGGTGGTTGAGGGCGGTGGCGACTTGGGATGGGGTTAAGGAGGCGGAGAAGCCGTGGAAGACAGTGTCGTATGTGTGGAGAAGGGCAGAGGGGTCGGTTAGGAACTCGGTGGTGTACCTCTGTTGTCGACTCGTCGGTATGGCGGTAGGTGTTCGTCGGTGTTCGGAGAGACTGAGAGAGCGTGGTAGAGAGAGAGACGGAGAGAGATGAGTGGGAGTCGGCTGTGGTTATAGAGGGGGAGAGAGAGAGAGAGAGAGAGAGAGAGAGAGAGAGAGAGAGAGAGAGAGAGAGAGAGAGAGAGATTATACGTGTATAAAATGGAACCCCAGATCTATATTTCTGAATCTCTGATGATAACAAGTGAAAAATACACTTAGGTCCCTTTAGTGATAAATACACTTAGGTCCCTGTAATTATATTTATATATAATAAAATATAAAAACGGGGATTCGGGGACGGATCGGATCGGATTCGGAGCGGGGACACACCTATCCCCGTCCCCGATCCGATCCCCGAAATTTTTCAAAACAAATCCCCAAATCTGCCCCAATCTCCAAACAGATCTCCAAAACACTGATCCATTCGGATCGGGGAGCGGATCGGATTCAAACGGATCGATGGAAATTGCCATCCCTACTTTGCCATTCCTTTCCTTTATGTATTTAGGGTGGGGGTAATCTACTCATCGATAGAGAAAACCAAAGACTCTCAATTTACATACAACGTTTTCAATAACAGCTGGTCCTATTCTAAAAGGACCACCCCTGCACGAACTCTTTTCTTACTTTTCTTGTTCCCCAGACCCCTAGGTTTGTATTTGGAACTTGCATACAACGTTTTCAATAACAGTGTTGGGACAAGTAATGAAGACAGTTGAGGTATAACGGTACAGGTAGTTAATTTTTAAAGTGCCAAAATCACCCATAACGATCGAGTATCGGACCTAATGACGTTGAATCTGTTTGGGAATCAAAAACAGGCCGATATGCATTTCATTTTTTCTCTCGCCGGTTTATTGGTGAACTACTGTTAAACGACGTGGGTAACGTGACAACCCCCCCCCCCCCCCCCCCCCCTCCAAAATACAAACCCTACAACGATCAGGACTCAAAGCACCAGGATCCCATCCGCCGCCGCTGGACGCCACCCAATCCCTTCAAGAAAAGCCGAAACACCCAAAAAAAATTTAAAAATGCAGAAAGAAAAGAGAGGGAGAGAGGGAAGGAGAAGGGGGAGGCTGGCACCGCAACCCCCCTCCCCCGGGCCCTATCCTAGTGGTAGTTTTACTTTTGGAGACAGGAGTTTTTATACCCCTTTTCTTCACGCACGCCCGCACTCTTTCTCTCTTGAGCCAACATATTTATCGATTGCTATTTTATTTAATGGCATTTATCTATTTCTACTAGAATTCAAAATCCATAATATTACCAAGATCTAAGTTAAAATCTAAAATTTATATATCTAAAGGTATCGCCATCACACCTAATGTATTTCACGTAACTAGCAAGAAAACCTTCCAACAAACAACCAAATGTCGTCGTGCAGCATGCTTTGCAAAAAAGAAGATGTCAACGTGTTCATTTTGCATTGGCTAAGAAATGAGAACACCATAACCAAAACCCAGTGGTGGCATTTGCAAAGTCCACCGGCCCAATTATGGAGTATGGGCTCTAGAGTGAGATGTGATTCTCCTAATCCGATGGTGGGCCTCATTATAGGCAATCAATTTTCACTTTAGACGTCACCCAAGGTACATGTGCAAAACGGTTTCTTCCATAATGTCAGTAACGGAATCACAGGATTTGAACTTGGAGGTGGCAACTAAAATAAGTAATAAACCGGCCAAAATTTTCAAAAACCCACGATGATTAGAGTTCATTTTTTAACTTGGCGAAAGAAGTTTCATTAAAAACTCAACGAATGAATTACGAAGAGGGGTTGTAAAACAAGGCAAACAAAATATACATCCCGTAAAAAACCAAAAGGGGTAGTGATAATACCAAAACTGTTTTTTATTGTGTCAAAACTCTAATGCATAAAGAGCTTGTACTTTACACATGAGTACGAGCAGTTTATGCACTTGAATTTTGGGATAATCAAAAACAGTTTTGGCATTAGTACTATCCAAAAAGAATTGGAACAATCACATTAGATTTTAAGGAAAAAATCTTTAGTTACTATGCCCCAACTCTAAATTAAGTTGCATTGACTTCTGATGGAGAAGATACTCCATAGAGATCTCTCCCACTGTCAGAATTGAAAAATGAGCTGATCATTATCCATTCAGCTTGCAGCCTTCTTTTCTGTTTCTGCTTCCCTCTCATTCTTTTTGTGGTTGAATGCTTTCGGTTGTAGAAATTAAATTGCAGAAAAAACAAAAGCCTATCTCAAATCTCAAAAAATAAAAATAAAAGGTCCACATACAAGCCACCATATGGAGTTCAAATCCCATTAGGAGAGGTCATTTTTATTGGATATGTGAGAACGACCCGGGTAGAATATTCTCAATAGTCCACGTGTAAATTATTCTTCATTTTGTTTTATCCAACATTTTGTTTTTTCCTTAAAGTTTTGCCCTTACAACTAGAATCCCACATTATATATAAATTATTTTTCGTTTTTCTTATTGATAGTAGATGTTGGTTAAGTTGTAATTATTTTGTGAACTTTTATTATTTGTACTCCCAAATTTTGGAATAAAAAATATATATTTAGTGAATATGTACAAAAAAAAGGAGCAGAACGGGTAAAATCCTTACCAATGGGGGAGGAGCAAGGGGTACCCATCCATTACCGGTCGGGTTGGGGGCAGGGGTGGAGATAGATTTTCTGGTCGAGGTCTGGGTATGGCAAAACGCCACGCCGCCACTCCTAATCGTGAATTATAGATTTTAAATTATAGTCAGAATATATAGATATGAATTATTGAAATTGTTTGGATGTAAGGGTGTAGCCAAAATTTCAATTGGGAGGTGGCACTCAAAATCAGTGTTGTCCCTCCGTATAGCAAAGTAGTCTATTACAAAAAGAATTCCGATTCTTAGAAAATAAAGTACTTTCGTGTATAATTTTTAAAATTTCTTAAAACCAAATTAAAATCCCTGTTAGTTTTTAAATTTGGAGTCAATTGTCAAGAGGTATAAGAAATTATGCACGGAGTTCAAAAAATTACGTGATTTTTGGTAGTGAACTATCTTTACGAGCTAAAGGGAGTAATTAGTATAAGAAAAAGTACAAGTTATTTAAAATAGCAAAAAGGATACACATTTTCATATGTTAACTATCCATCAAAATAATTAATACCAAAAAAATTACATAATTTCATCAATTAATCACACATCGACATGCTTATCTATTACATAATATCCAAAAATACCATAAACATCCTATATATAGAATAACGTGCACTATTTCTACAATACCAAAAAAAAAAAAAAAAATTCGAACCCAGGGTGGTACATGCCATCCCTAAATTTGGATGATATTTGGGGGATGATGATGAAATCATAATAACCAATGACATATCATTTTTCAGGATTCCCATCTTCCTATTTGATCCTTATTGGTTTCAAAACTGGTGGTTCTTTAGGCTTTGGTTGGTCGTTGTTTGGGGCATTGGGTCGTTTTTTGCTTTGGGATATTTTTTCCAATTCGAGGTTTTTGGTTTTTTCAGCCTTTAAGGTTGTTATTGTCTCTTCGGTTCTTGGTGACAAGTGTCTATCAAAGTAAGAGATGCCTTCTTTGCGAGTCGGCTCTTTCTCCGTCTTGATGCCTCATGCCTAGGATCCTTTTAATTTTTGTAATTTGTTTCCAAAGATTAATAAATTTTTTTGTCTGTTAAAAAAAGAATTTGGATGATATTTACAATAGAGTAGTGTTAACAGAATAATCTAATTAACCGATTTTGATATGCTATTCGACCATGTTGCACTTGGGCATAATTGTTAGTAAATAATATTCATTATGAAAATAATATTTCACCCATAACTTTTTCAAATAATTAATATATAATTCACATATTTTCTTTTTACTTCACAGATACGTAATCCTATTTTGAAAGTCTAAAAAATTAGGCAAAGAAATAGTCACATTCTCTAAAAGCCCATACCAGCCAGAGTTCAATAATATTTAGTTTTTTGTTCTAATAAAAGCGAATAAGAGAATGAGATTAAATCAAATTCATACATAATTAATTAAAACATAACGTATATAGGTTACCACAAACACCCGGAAATTTTATTTTTTTTTAAAAAAAAAAAACTATAAAGCTTAAAACAATGCATTTTGAGGACAAGGGTTAATTTGCAATTCATTGAAATGGAAGGCTTCAATTTGTCTTCCATTTGTAGGTAAGTGGAGAATGGAAAATGGCAATTCAAAAAACTCATTTCAAAAGACGTGACTCCTCACATCGAGCTTGAGTGATTGGAGCACCGCTGCTCAAGGCCCCTGATCTCTAGCACACATTGGTATAGGAGCCACCCATTTGATGTATTGTTGTGAAGGGAAGGGTCAAGAACACCGCGTACATGGCAGACTGGCAGTGTTACAGGACCACTTAATTAACAATTTTTCCATTTGAAAGTTTGAAAGTTTAGAAAGCAAATGTTACTGGAATGTTCTCATCGTATCCGAACACCGAACTGTAACTGATAGTTTTAACTTTTAAGAAATTGAGAACAGTGTCCAAACCGAAGTTCTACATATGGAAGTATGGAACAAACCAAACCACTCCGCGAACGACGGTTCCATGGATCCAACTTAAGGCTCAAGTTAATGAAGAAATGTTGAAAATGGTCGAAAAGTATGGCAAAAAGCTTCTTTTCTTTCCTCCACATTTCCAAAACCAAGAACTAATCAAACCCTTAAAGTAATAAATCCTTCACAAGCACAATAAAAGGATATAATAAAATTATAAGTGCAATAAACAATTGGAATGCACCCAATTAATGAGACTAATTAAAAACTACCACCATCGAGAGTTAGTGCCTTCCACAAATCACCACAAACCCAGATAACACACGCATATTTTATAGATTTTCCATTTATATGTAGACATGTGGATATATACGCAAGAACATTTCGGTTTGATTAATCTACAGACTATGATTCTATCATAAAATAAAGTGGACCGAACCATGTACAACGTTTTCCAAATTTTTTAAACAAGGACCAGACCATTAATCCATAATCTGAAAAAAAGAAAAAGAAAAAATGTGCGGTTTAATTTGGTTCAGACCGTTGAGCGATCGTTTGGTTTGTGGCCTCAATCATGTAGTGCTTCACAATTCAATGTAGGTTTTAAGGGATGTTGTGGGCAAGGCGAATCAGTCAATAATCTCACTCACATAAAGAGCCTAAATCATGGGATTTCAATTCCAACGTGAGAATTTATGGTAAAGTTCGACCGGTTAGTTCTCTTGTAGTTGCGATTGCCGAAAATAACTCTATACTTTTTTCTGTTGGATATATTCGGGAGTTTTCAAGTCGGTGAGCTTGGAATAGCGTCAACCTACATATAGGAATAAGAACCACGCAATTTTAATTCACAGGTGAGAATTTAAGGCAAAGTTTGACCTGTTTGCCTTCTTATAGCTGCGATTGTGCGAAAATAGTCCTATACTTGTTTCTGTTGGACCGTTTTGCGAATTTTCAAGTCGGTGAGCTTCAAATAGCATCTAACCTACGTATAAGAAATTCAGATCGGTAATCGTAAATGTAGTGACGATATAAATGTTTATGGATTTGCAAAGTTATCCATTGTTACATAAAAATATATATACATTTAAGAGTGCGAAAAAGTTTGGACGAAATATTCAAGAAATTTCGTCATCAGTTTGAATCCAGCTTCCATTTACTGCATATTCCCTTACAAGTTAAAATTATCATAAAAGACGAAGAATATGGGATCAACAGAGTAGATAATAACAATATTTGATTATTTATAATAATTAAGACAAAAAAAATAGATGGGTGTGTTTGAAAAAAGACGAAGTGTGAAGAAATTCAAACAGAGTATACAGAAACAATTTTTCGCTATTTCTCAGAATTAAGACAAAACATGAGTTTTTGTGTGTGCGCTTTTTTTTTCCCCTGAAAATGGACGGAGTGCGAAAAAATTTCCTTATTTCTAATGACCATTATATTATGTTAAGGAACTACAGTCTCATATTGCATAGAAGTGAAATAAGTGATCACATAATATATACTAGGACCTCTCCACTTATTACCAATTAGTTTTGAGATACATATAAAATTTCAGCATGGTATCAACGCGGGGCCCATTCCACCCCAAATTGAAAAAAAAAAATCACAATCTACGTCCCACGATGATAGATGAGCAAAAATGTTGCACGATGATACGATCCAAAAATTGGCCACACGTGATCGACCTTAAACGCAGCTGCACGTGGCAAACCTCATACTAATGGTCAAACTTCTTTTTTTTTTATTATTTATTTATTTAAATATTTTTTTTTGAACTTGAGCAGTCACATGGCTCTTATCTAATTAAATATATAGATACTTCTGAGGAAGATGTATCCATGATATGCGCCGGGATCTACCAATGCACATCATGTGCCCTTTTGTGTTTAATTAATAATTAACCATCATTCTCTAATTCATTTTCTCTCCTTCTGGCACTCTTCATTCCTCTTTTTTTTTTTTTTTTTTCTTTGTGCTATGGAAATGTAGCATGTTTCATTCCCTTGTGGATCAAGTTGCATATTACTAAATACAGTATCCGTTACAATATTATACAGCATTCTTATCTTGAACCACAGATTGGCTAACTGCATGAGGAGATTCAGGGGGGTGTTCCACTAACCTAGTTTTTTGAATAAATTGGCTTTTCACGGTTTTTTATGTGATGTATTGTGAGAGAATGACCTGTCTCGGATTTTGGAAAAAACAGTTTTTTCTTAGTAAAACGCCCCCTCAATCTCCCCCGTGCAGTCAGCCAATGTTGTACTATCTCACTTCTACCTTTACTATGCCGAAAATCACAAGCAGAGCGTTTGTGTTTTCTAATTGGAGTACTATGGGAGCTTCATTTTTTAGTTTTTGCAATGTGATATTTATATTTTTGGCATTCTAGATTATGGTCAAAATGTATTGAGAATTTTTCGGAGATATGTGTAGAATTTATATTGCAACAGGAGGTGTGTGATTGAGAGGTACGTGCATAATACAATCTGTAATTGAACTTGAAAAAGTGAAAAATAAGAAGTCAAATATTTGCGGCATGGGTTTGGTTGCACGTAACTGTTAGGGTCTAGTAGTTGGAACAACCATGTAATCCTTCTCTGGCCTTCGTCACAGACGCATCGTTGAAGCTAAAGGTTTCTGCCATACTTTACAAAAGGCCATCGAATGGAATTTTTCTCGGATTATAGTGGAAGGTGATGCTCAACAAGTTCTCCAAGATCCCTCTCGAAGCAAGACATATTGAAGCAAGACATATAAGGACTATGACTCGATTGTTTTGGATTGTATTAAACTGGCGTCTCAATTTCAAGTGTGTTCTTTTACTCATACTTTTCGTGAGTGTGATAGGGTAGCTCATTCAGTAGCTAAGCATTCCTTATTAGATGTTAGGAAGGAGAGTCGTAGGGAGGATTTTCTCTCATGGCTTTCTGACCTAACTTTGACTGATATTTGGACCCCTGGCCCCTTATTTATGAAATAAAACCAGTCTTTTTCCAAATTATAAAGAAAAAAACAAGTCAAAAAGCTATTCTACCGTATTTCTCACTTCTCTTCTCCAACAACCGAAATTCAAAACTCATTTTGATGGAACGCATTTTACAAATGGTGTGCCAAACAGCCAAAAGATAAAAAGTAAAAATTGAAAATGTGAAAAGAGTCATCCAAACAGCCTCTTTAGATGGTATATTGGAAGAGTATTTTATAGAAACTGATGCACATTTGGATGTGTCTCTAACATTATTCTTCTATAAACAAAATGGTAGTGACACTGACGCAGCGGAATTCACGAGAAACTAGTTGCATACTAGTTCAAACGGAAATAGATCTCGAATCCACGAGTTTCTTGAATCCACAAGAAGAAAGAGAATAACTTTGATTTATAATTGATTAAAAGCTGCATAATAATAGAGGTTATATACCCTTTTATAGGAAAAACTAGCAAACCCTAGCAAAACTTACCTAAAAATAAAGTATCCCGAAAATTGGGGAAACTCCCAAAATTGAAAACTAGAAAGAAAAATAAGATATTCCCAATTGGAAACAACGTAAACGGAATTACACGCTAAGAGTAATTCGAAATCTAATTATTACCTAAAATAGCAAAATTACTAAATTGAAGGCCTAAACGAATGAATTTGGCCGAAATCCACCATCAGTCATGATTAGGGTCGTGAGTCTTGATCGTAACATGATTCTGCTTCAGCCCACCAAGTTTGGGCCTATTCCGGGCTCGTCGATAAATTGCCGAAATTGGCAATTTTCAATTAAAAGTTGTTTGGACCTCTTAGGCTTTGACCGGTCCAATTGATCGTAGAATTGGGCCGCTACTTGTTCTGCATCAGACACATCCAAATGTACATCATCCCTCACAAGTGATGGTGGGACCCTCTAAATAGTGGTGTGGGTCCTACTATCACTAGTGAGAGGAATGTACAGATTGATATATATTTTGTTGTGTCCCTAGCATTGCTCTTTTCTAAACAAAAAGGCTAAGGACACATCAAAATGTAAATTCCCTTTTACATCCTCTCTCACAAGTGATGTTGGAACCCCTCTAAATAGTGGTGTGTCCTACCATCACTTGTGAGAGAGATGTACAAATTGATGAACATTTAGATGTATCCCTAATATTACTCTTTTGTAAATAAAAATGCTAGGGACACATCCAAATGTACATCCACTTTTACATCATCTCTCACACGTGATGATGAGACCCTCTAAATAGTTGTGTGGGTCTTATCATTACTTGTGAGAAAAATGTACAAATTGATGTACATTTGAATGTGTCTGTAGCATTACTCTTCTGTAAAAGTTAATTAATCATGTTGATTGATACATAATAAAATTTAAATATGATGTTTACAAAAATACGGGAGTGTTAAAAGTAGACAAGTAAATAGTAGTACTAAAAGGAGTATTATCCTGGTTAATATATGGCAAGGTAGAGTTCGAGAAGTTTGGATTACAAATTCTACTTTTGTTTGTGGAAGAATAATTTGTTGGTAAAACTACAATCAGACTAATTCCATAATTCAATTTCCATTGATACAATAAACTGCAATTACAGAAACATAATAAGTGATTACAAAGAACGAGATACAAACGGAGCTGGTAATAGACAAAATGAACCGAGTCCTGTGAAATCACAGTTTCCTTGAAACAGATTCGCCACCTATATTGAGCGTGTTGCAAAATACATTGACGTCTATCTCCCAAGATAAAACTACTGAACCACTACCATCAGAACCCTCCAAAGACAGCTTTGCCGAATTGAACACAATGCTGTCTCTCTCTCACACAAAAACGGAAGTATAGAAGTGTGTAGTGTGGAACTCAAAAATCTGGTGTTTATCACAAAAACGTGAAGCCAATCGTATAACAAGAAGATGGACATTTGCGCTGCACTCCAAGAATTCAATTCCTTAACTGCCGGAATGAATGTATGGACTGAATTCCGCTATAATCTCATATCATGAGGGGTCTTAAACTAGCTATAACCGCTGGACTCTTGAGCTGCTTCGTCTAAATTCAATGAACCCGAAGGGACCCATTCGATTGCCTCGTGAAACCCTGCGAACGCCACGGTTTCCTTCGTCTGAAATCTAGAAAATTTCCAACAATATTCACATTCAAGGATATTAAAATACTTTAAGGAGGGTTTCACAAATGTCAAGCCCGACACATAACTCGAAGAAGGTTATCAAAAGAGCTAGGCTTCAAACACAATTGTAAAATGCAACTCGGGAACATCAATGTCATGATCCATTGGGTGTTTATTGGCAACATATCAAATGGCACCAGACACAGTTATTTCCGGAATTGAATTCTATGATTTCCTGCATTTTTTGTTAACATAATATCCACTTTTAATTTGTAGTCCATTTTTTGTTAAATTGCAGATTCTAAAGGACTCTCTCTCCATTTCATAGATGGATTGGAGATTTCGTTCCACAATTAATTGTTTAAGCGAAGTCAACGAAGCATTGATGAGTAAATTTAGATAATAAAAAAAAGGATTCTAAATCACATTCACATGAACTTATTGACCATTTTCAGCCAAGGTTTGAAGCAGTGCCAGCTCATTACTTTTTGAAGGCCTGAAACAGACTCCTTAGATGAGGCCCTCTATATATTTTGTATAATAAAAAATTTCAACGGTCTTCATAAAAAAAAATATTAGAAAATATTTATCATTACACAAATTTAAATATATAGTCATCCTTAAATAAATAACCATTACAATACTCCTAAATCGATCATTTGAACATTACTCTTCCGGCACTTTTAGCTGCAAATGTACTAAATTAAATATGCATTATCTAGGAGGTGGCCTACATATTTGGAGGCCCCCATTTTTTTATATTTTTTAGGGGCCCAAAACCGTGACTTCATTGGCTTATGCCATAAGCCGGCCTTGGTTTGAAGTGCTTTAGAAGTACACAACGGGAACTTATCATAGATCTAATCCCACCAATTTAAAACACCACACCACTTTTTATGCATCTTACAGATTACAATGGAATTAATTATAATAACAAGATCCTCTCCAATATCTCGTGTTAGTCAACTTTGATGATCGGATTCCGGTTTACACATTTTAGAACTTGTTGAGTGCAGTCAAGCTAAAAATCGTGTTGATCGAATATCGAGCGATATAATTTAGAAACACATTTGTTTTGAGATAAACAAGTTCTAATCTAGTTTTGTGATGTTTAAAGTTAAATGTGTTCTAAGATTGTATAAATCGATATTGGATCGACATGAGTTTTAGCATAACTGGTATTCTTAATCAATTATATAGATAAACTTTTTCAAATGTTAAAGCGGGACTGACAGCAAATGACCCACCCACAAATGCATTTATTGAAAAACCACTCGACAGGTGCTTGTGAAAAATCACTTGAGAAATCACCCAACGGGTGCTTATTACCAATGTGGAATCAGTGAAAAAAAATACCCGACGGGTACCCTCTAGTCCTTTTGAGAGGCTATTATCATTCTCACCGTGGCGATGATTATTAATAATCACACGATCGACTTTAATGATGTCAATTACAAAATCTAGAGAAACATGATCTAATTAGATCGCTACTGGTATCAGCTGAATCTTAAGCTTGATTCATATGATGTTTTCTGCTATTTCTCTGCCAGAAATGATTTGAATCTACAAGGAAAACTCAAGATGGGTCCACAATATACGCCAACTTGCAGTCCCCATTATTTACCAAAAAAAAAACTTGGCAGTCCCCTTTCTGGTTTTTCATTTTTATGGGATCCACCTCCTCATATATAAAGATTCCCGGCCCTAATTATGAAGCGTTACAACACACGCATGTCCAAAATAGATAGATTAGCTGTTAGCTACTCCTGTTTGTCGATTTGCTTTTCACACAATTGACAAATGTTCGCTTCTTCATTTCTTGGGGTTAGACCGCAAGAATATACGTTCTTGTGAATTCCCTAGTCCTGCCGTTGATGACCTACTTTCGACCTGGCTAGGAAGGTGATTAATCGAGGTGTTCGTAAATTGACCCGAACACCACTGACAGTCCGAAGAAAAAAAAAAATACATAAGCTATCTATTTATCCTCAAAGACATCACACATGACTTGATTACATTCTGCCCCTCTCTCTCTCTCTCTCTCTCTCTCTCTCTCATCCTCCAATCCTCCTAGAAATTTCCCACCACCTTCTGTCATCAAACTAGAAGTCCCACCTGAATATAACTTCCACACCAAAACTGATGGTCCGTGTGTAACTGGAGTCGTCTTTTCAAAGGAAGAAGTTTTCTGGGTAAAAAAATAGTGTCTGCCTTCCTTATCATTCACGAGAGTTTGTTTTCTTTCTTTATACGTATAGATCAGTTGTAAACTTATTCAACAAAATTGACCAATTGAGTTGGGTTTGTCTCTATACATCAACAGATCAGGTGGTGAACCAATTCAGCACGCAATTCGTCCCTTCTCTCTCTCTCTCTCTCTCTCTCTCTCTCTGTTTTCTCCGAGAAAGTGAAGGAAAATGGAGGAAAATACAAAGTTGGTGAGTATCGGTTAATGGGTCTTGTCTTATGATTTCTCCTGAATACTGTTTCATTGGATTCTCTGTTATACATATATACTTGTATGCCTATTGATCAGGGAAATTCAGATGGCCCGAGCTTGTCTTGTGAGTTGGGCGAAATGGGTACTCAGAAAATCTCAGTTTCTGATCAAACGAACAGCTTACAATTCACCAACAGCAAGCCTGATAGCTTCACAGTGGATATGGATCGCCTTTCTCATCTCACTGATAAGGACAAAACTGCAAATTCAAGAATCACAGTACGTTTGTTCTTCCCCACTTTTTAGAATCTGCTTTATCACTCCGTTTGCTCTGTTTTTTTGGTTTTGGTTCAAATTATTTTTATCGAGGGAAGAAGCTACGGTATGGTGTACCGTAGAACGTAACGTATTTTTTTGCGTATGCTACATATACTTTTCATTGTTGTTACGCGTGTTTTTTGGCTTGTTACGAAAAGGTTGTACTTTGAAAATAAATGGTATGCATGTTTTTGGTGCCTTTTACGAGTTTTTTTTTTAATTTTTTTTTATGTATGGTATATATATTGTTTAGCTCATTCATTACGTATTTTTATGGTATCAACTACGTATTTTTTGGATGAAGTTACGAACAAGAGCGCACGGGAAACCCCAAATTATTTACAATTTTTTTTGGTAACCATACCACTACTTTTGGAGGTGTATACCACATGATTTTTTTCACGTTCGTTTTCAACTCCAAGAAAGTAAATGGGCAATCATTAAATACTACTATTATTTTATGAGTTTAATTTTTTTTTAAACTTGTTTTATAAGGTTTAATTTAATTAAACAAGTGAAATGAGATTCCGACCTAATACGATTACTTTTCACCCACTCTCCTTAGATTTTCTCGTACTCACCTTTGATTCTCTGACCAGTATTAACAATTAAAAATCTTGAGAAAACCTTTGATTTTTCTATGATTACATACGTAAATGTTTTCACGAGGCTAACCTTGAGCCGCTGTCCAAGCATGAATACCCTTGTTTAAGATGATATTTTTGTGTAGAAAGTCTAAGATTTAGGATCGTGAATTTCTTGAGAAACGAAGTCATAGGCACGTAGACTCCGGGGTAGACCGACTTCATCAAGAGCACCCACATAAATTTCAAATGGTCAAAATGCTTTGTTAAACTTTGTGACACGTTTTATAATGCAGTAAACACTTTTCGAATGTTGTTACAGATAGATAGATATATGAATTTATTTAGGGTGTGTTTGGCTTTTGAATAAAAAGATGCAGAGAAGCTTTTCAAGAAAAGGATCACTGCAAAGAGGAAACGAGAAGAAGATAAATCCATCAAGTCCTGCTAATGACCGAGACGCTAATATTGGATCATCGGCTTCGCCAAGAGGTAAACAAAACTTAGAAAAGTTCGGACTAAATTGATTGTTCTTAAAGACGAATAAGTGGATTAAGTATTCGTCTTAACGAGAGGACTGAGAAAAGCATATCGGCCATAATTCTATGAATTGTAGATTAATTTCATCAAGACGAATGACCGACTTGGGATCCCCATACTGATCCAAGTCACTACATCTCTATAGTAATCTTAATTGTGGGCCTTTTGAAATTTTCATTTGGGATCAGAACCGTTCGTTTTTTTTTAATGTCTAGCAAATTATGATTACAAAACTTATAATCATCGGCGATTGGTATGCACACAATTTGTGTTATACTGTTTATTCTCTGAATGATATCGACGATCCATTTTCGTCAAATAAATCGTATCCGATCATATGGCTATTAATATCCAATTAATTTGAGTTTTTACAGGAATGATTAACCCAACATTTCAGACAAATTGAACGGTTCCGATCCCAAATATAGATTATAGAAGACCCACAATTGTAAGTCACTACAGGACCTAGTGACTTAGGTCACTACCTAGTGACTTAGGTCACTACGCACCCACATCCAACTAATGACTACAAAAACTTTACCCAATTAAAAAAATGCAGAAAAGACAAATAAAGAGATGCTCATTAATTTATGGCAAACTTTCAAAATAAACAAACTACTGAAACTAGCAAAGCAAGCCACCTAAAATAATTACTTTTGTTGTTGTACCAAACATAGAAGTGCCATCCGGTTTACAAGTGGCTTTTGTCTTCTCTTGAAATTTACTTTTTGAATTAAGCCGTTAAACAAACGTCACCCATCACAGTGCACAATGTGATATTTATCCTAAAAGTAGGGTGAAAGTGAGTAATTATTCGTGGTCTTTAGACAACGCCACGTGTTATCCCAACTCCTTTCTCCACCGCAATGAAGTTTTTGGTGAAAGTTCTCTATTCAGTGGGTAGGTGATTTTACTGTTTTAGGCATTAGTTCAGATGTGATAATGATGCAGATGACAAACAAAAACTGAACCAATTGGGATTCAAAACACTTAATCATCATCAGTAACTGTAAACTAGTTTCTCAGCAGTCTGTCTTGACTAACTTCAATGAATGAATATCATTAGTCATTTTCCAAAGTGGGTTCTACGACGTGCAAATAAGGGTACAGGTGTGCGACCTTGGTGTGCACATCCGAGTCGTTAATCTCTGCAATTGATGGTTTGGATAAGAGACTCTTCCGTGGAAGAACTTTATTTAAATCCGGACACTAAGAACACTTTTGAACGGTCAAGATGTGCACACTAGGGCAGCACACCAGGGTCCTGTTTCTGCAAATTACACGCTCTTTTAAATGATTTTCTATTGCTTTTTTTGTTATGATTTTCTTCTATTTTAATGCACAGTACAGTTTAGATAGGGATTAAAGAAAGAAACAATGGAAATTAATGTACTCCAATAATAATGGGAGTGAAAAAAGGGTTACCCACTTACCCCATGTTCTATAACTACCAGTATTACCGATTTTATTTTATCTGCAAAAGGTGGGGAGGATACATGTTTGTTGGGGACGATTAGGACAGGTTGGTGGCCTATATAGGTCCGACTATGATACACCATTTGTTGTATAGCAGATTGTGTGGAACCCATCTCAAAATTCTACACAAATAATTGGAGCTCTTCAATTTGTTGAAAACATTGTTTCAAGGGTCTTTGCAAAAAAAATTCAGTTCATTCAGATCTCGGTAAAAACTTGATCGATTCATTCAATTTTTGCTCATGCGAATTCAGCGACCGACTAAGCCCTCAGCGATATCCGAAAGAGCTGATTTTATATATAGACTAAAAAAATGATTTAAACAAATTGAAAGGCTGCGAGGGATCCCAAAGTGGGTCCGGATTGAAAGGCTACTTAGTGTTTGATATGAATCACTTAGAATCCACAACACTCCATCCGTCCCAAAAAATTGGTCCACTACAATTCAAACGTGCATTTTTCGGATAAAAGTATAAAGTACTCACGTACATAATTTTTCTAATTTTTTTTTTTTTTTTACCAAACTAAAGATATCAATTAGTAGTTCTTTATGAAGAGAGATTATTTTTCATGGACTAAACTTTTTGGGGAGGAGGATTTAGAAATCAAGCCAAATATTCAACATTAGTCTGCAAAAACAGGGCCCAAAAGGGCACTGCAATTCTATTTTTTCCCTTTTTAGATGGGACACACTACAGATTGTTATTCCTTTTTGCAGCTACTCCATTGTTGAATGCATGTGCACTCTAGAATTACAGGTACAAAGATTATGAAAAGCTAACATGCTAAATAATTTTGTATCCTTCTATCGAAAATGCAGCTGCTTTAGCTGGGTCTAGCACGCCCGAAAAGCCAATGGTGGTGACGGTTGGGACCACAAATCAACCACTGAACAGCCCACAACTCCATCATCAGATCACCATAATGACCGGCAACATAGGCGGTGCCACCACGGGCGCCGAGGGCAGAAGCACCCCGAAGAGATCTGGTTTCCGGCGTACTCCTCCGTCGTGGACCGTCGATCCGAGGAGGGTCGTTTTATTCTTTGCCACCTTGTAAGTTGCCTACCTGCTCTTACCGGGGAAAAGAAGTTCTTTACCTACTAAAGTTGACATTTCTTAGTAGACATTTCTTATTTAGGAACGAACGGAGTACAACCCAGTAAAAATAAATCAATGTTTAGACATATTTCCCTAATGCATAAAGACCATCTTCGGGAGTTAACTCCCGTATTTATCAAGTTATTTTGGTAGTTAAAACCCGAAAAGTCTAGTGATTTTCGGGAGTTATGTCCCGAATGAGTTGATATCCGAAAACCGGTATACATTTCGGGAGTTAATATCCGAAGTTATTAACGTTCTTGGGAGTTAATATCTAAAATTGGTCATATAGTAAGGGCACTTTTTGAAGTTCAAGAATTGTTTTTTGGATTGTATTTAGCAAAACGGAATTTGCCACCTCATATGGGTTGTGTATAGCAAAAAAGGGAACGCAAATAGAATCACCCATTTGATTTTGACCAGCAGGCTAGACAATGACCCCCCCGCGTTATACGTCCAAGAACGTTCTTGACGGGTAACACATAACCAGCTGCATAGTTTCAAAAGTCATTAGGCAGAAGACGCGCAAGGAAGGGCGCTATCAAAATCAAATGTTCTAATGTTTAGTTTTGCACCTTATTTTTTAGTCCCCAACTCTTCATCATGGAACGTTTCATCAAAGTCAACATTCATATTTTGCGCCACTTCTTTCTTTCAAGTCATATTTTTCAGTTTATCAGAGGCTTGCGCTTGTTTCGATTTAGAGATTTTAATTGTCGAAAGAACTTTGAAGTCATTACACGTATAACTTATTTTGGTAAAATAACACTCGACATAAAATACACCCGCTAACTAGTCCTTGTCTAGCTGACTAATCCAACCTAGCGGTGGACTAATCGTCCTGCCACCTAAAGTAACACCTAGTACCGTACTTGAGGTGGAGGACCACCGCCCGACCACCTAGGTGCTGCCTTGGCCAACTTTTAGTACACTGGCTAACTATTAGAGAGTAGCTAAACATAAAATACTATTATGTATATGTTATCAATCTCTATATTTCTCTCCCAGTTCCTTTTCCTCATTTACGTGTTTTCCAAACGAATAGCTAAAATAAAAAGTTGTGACGGAGCCCATAGAAGAATAATTGACTGGGAAAATTAAAACGGTAATTCAGATACACAAAATTGCAGAATCTTGTTGGAGATGCTCTAATAAAGATACTAACACTTGAAAGAGCTGGAGTTTTGATTCTGATGAGAGGTTATATGGGTTTTACTTGTCATTTCTGACAGGTCAAGCATGGGAACTCTATTACTGATTTACTTCACTCTTTCCATGGGAAAACTAAGTGGAGATGACAATGCTGTGGACTGGTAATGAGGATAAGAAATGCTACGAACAAGAGGAAAACAGAAACAGTAGTGCTGCCTTGGAATTAGTAATGCTTGCAGCCTGAAGAAGAACATAGGAAAGGGACAGGCATTATAACCTGATTGTAATCCGAAACCGTTTTCAGAAACTACGTGGCTTCCTTCAATAGGAATATTGCGACAAAAAGAAGGTATATGAGGAAGAAAAAGCAGCGCCGATCTTCAACTAGGATAAAGAAAGAAGGAATATTGAGACACTGAAAAGGAGCCAATTTTTCATTAGGATAAAGAAAGAAGGAATATTGAGCCACTGAAAGATTGAAAGATAGAGGCGAAATGGCCAAGGTAGATTGTTTCAAATACTTCAATATGATTTTGAGACGAAGACAAAGACAAAGACATAGTACAGCATGACAAAGGTAGTGAATCTTCATAAATATATCAATGGAAGATGTCTCAAAAAACTGTCTTACCTTCCCTTCTTCTGCCTTTTTCTTTCTCCATAACTTACATTTGGTGTGCTCTTTTAATATCCAACTCCAACAGCAGTTTTTGTTGTGTGCCCTTGGTCTGAGTTTAAGGAAAGGGCACAACAATGAGGCCTGCAAGAAACAAAGTAAATGCATGTGCAAGTCGCTTTCTGAGGACTGATAAAAATATGGGTTGAAATACCTAAACAAGGTAGAGAGTGCCCATAAGTTGAGGCCCGTATCAATGTGTCAACTTCAAAACAGCAGTGTTAATGCATGGCTAGATATGATCACGGAGTGATATCTCAGATATGATGCTTTTAGTACCTTGAATTATGATACATTTCCTTTTACTCTATAAGATAAGAAACAGGAAGCTGGGTTGATAAGTTATGCAGCGAGCCTAGCTTGGTTGCGTGCATGGAATCAAGATAACAGATTTCAGCGAACAAAAGACAGAAAAAACATATGGATTGGGATTAAACTCTGAACAAAAGCATTATCCAAGAGGAGGCATGTAACACACAAAGCCAAACTAAAAGAAATTAGGCCTTTGATCTCTTTCAAACAGTAAAAGAGTGGACCTCCAAGATAAGAGCAATGCAAACTATGACTGGGAAGTAAAAGGAGTTCTTTGCCAATGAACTACAACCACCAAACCCTTAAAAGGAATACAGCAAAATAGAAAGATTACATCGCCCGAAAATGGTACTAAAAACTTAAGCAGTGTCAGTAAGTTGCTCTTTGACTTATAAGAGCTCAAATGCCATAAGACTGCATGATGTGTTAACAAAAAACTCTCCTTCCAGAGGGGGAATTGGCTGAAAGCTCATGCTGATGTACTTTTCATTCTTGGGTAAGAGATTCTTAGATTGGGTACACCAAAAGCACAGTAACATAAGCCCCCATGTCTAACGTTAGCCATAAAAGAAAAGTTGAACAAGAGTTAGACTCAGTTACAAAACACCACTACCGTGCAAATCACACACGTGAACATGGTTTTCTCACTGTTCAGGAACTTATTCAAAAGCAGGAAATACAAATCAAGCAGTAGAATCATAGTAACTAGTGGACCCTGGAAATAGGTTAACAAAAGATCTCTGAACTCAATCTCTCTTCATCAGAAACACATATCTTTCGTGCACTGTTTTCCTATTTCCTCATCCAGCATTTCTGGCAAAGGTTTACAATTTATAGCCATGGCAAGTCAAACCATTTAAGAAATGCCCAGCTAACTCCTAAAGCTAAGGGATGCTCTTAAGCCTCTCCTAATTCTGAAGGTTCTCTTTACGCTTCGGAGCAAGGTTATGTACTACCACCAACATTTTAAATCTATATGGAGTGCATAAGACACACAACACCCAGACATATAGGTGTATATATGTATGCATGTACAGGGAAAGCGAGAGTTGACATTGAATACCACATAGACAAGAAGATGCAAGCCGGCAACATAATAGACAATCTAAAATAGGGATGCCATTGGCTACAATGAAGAGCAGTAAATGTCGGGATGGTTTGTAAGGGATGCATAGATCTTACTGTTCCCGGCCTTTGCCACTTTCTTCATACTTTCAGTAACTTTTCTACGGGTGCAATTTTTTGCTACCAAATCAAGCATAGCTTGATCTGTCTTAGATTTTAATAAGCAACTTAACACAATCACTAATTTAGTATCAAATACCGTAGATGCAAATTTTATTTCATAGCATTAAAAAAAAATACCCAAAACATAGTTACAAGATGGAAAGCCTCAATTTGGGCACAAATTTCTACGCTTCACTAAATTGTAGAGTTAACAAAATACAAGTTGATCCATAGCTTTTCGCCTCATTTCACCTGAGGGACCAGTTATAAAAGTTGCTGCTAGCTTGGCTCAAAACTATCTTCTTAATATCTGCAACCATGGTTCGAAACGGAGAGTAGCTCTCTTCCAGCAGCCACATGTTCATCCAAGCATGCCTGAGGAAAAGAACTTGCCATTTCTAGTACCGCTTTGAAATCCTTGGCATTGAACATTTGCTCTTCCGATCATGGTAGAGCCTCAATATAACTGCTGCTGTTTCTTCAATTGCCTTTCCTGTGACCTCTGCAACCATATTAACAATGTGATGGAGATTCATTAATCTGAGTACGGCAGTATCTACAAACTTCCATTACCATCTTTCTCATCCTCTAGTTCAATTCTAGGTGGGTGCTTGATATCAAGAGTTCATGGATTAAGGGCCTGTTTGTTTGTACGTATTGAAGTACTGAAGCATTGGATTGGACTACGAACCCAAAGTGGCCAATACCCGAAGTCTGGTTGGAATGCAATTAAGATCAGATATTCATCACTGATATAGCACAAGAGGGTACTTTTTCCTTGGAGGATATGGTATTATTTATCCCCTTACTATATTAGTCTGGAAGCACTATTTATAATATACATCCAGTCAAACAAACCGGCCATAAAGGTAAAGAACATGCAAATGTATGAAACATCTAGTACTAACCAATTACAGGCCAGCTGGGATTATTTGCAAAAATCTTGCGAGCAAACTCCAATTCCTCTCTCACATGGTCCATCTCTGAATAGTTACTCCTCACTTCATCACTAAAGCCCAAGCTCTTAGCTCTAGCCCTTCTAATTGTTTGGAGGACAATCTGATTTATAGTCAAACCAAAAACCTTCTCTGGATCTACTTCAAAAAGCGTCTTTGGCAATCCTACACCCATCACAATTGGGATATTTGCCACTTTATATCCCTTGTGAGCCAAATAAGTTGACAGTGGTGTTTTTCCGGTACGAGAGACACCAGCAAGAATAATGTCCGCTTTGTGGAGGTTTTGAGGCAAGGCCCCATCATCTTGCTTTATGGTAAATTCAATAGCTTCGATCCGTTGGAAATATTCTTCGGTAAGATGGGAACTCCTGCCCGGGGCCCCCCGAGGGACGCCAGATGGCAAAACTCCTAGATGAGAAGCAACGGCCTCTGTAATAGGGCCAAGTATATCGGTGGATGGAACGCCCCATATCCTGCAAGCTTTTTTGGCAGCTTCACCCATGGAAGGATCAGCCAGCGTGTACACCATCATTGCGCCTTCTTTGGCGGCTTGCGTTATAATCTTCAATAGCCGTTCGGAATCATCAATCTGAGAAAAATGCTAGTTATTGCAGCAACCCAAATACGAGTTTTAAGGTTTTGACCATCTAAAATGAAAGTAGCCGATTTAAAGGGTTGTGATAAAGATTTAACATCCATTTTTTCTGTTTTGCAATTCATTGGGAAAAAAATGTGATACAAGGTAATCCAAGATCATAGGGCTGTTTGATTGACGGGACTAGACATTGGGTTGGTTTACAGATCCTTCATTAAGTCACTTCCATCCCTCGAGGGCAACAGCTGATGGAAGGATAAAAAATCCGTTGGACAATTATTCCGCAAAACATGACACATACATAACTTGTGTGAGAGATGGCATTGCTAATCCCGTCACTACTCATCCAGCTTATCAAATAACGGAAGGATAAAAAATCCGTTGGACAATTGTGCCCGCAAAACATGACACAAGCATAACTTGTGTGAGAGATGGCATTGCTAATCCCGTCACAAATCATCCAACTTATCAAATATTGAAGGATCAGCCAGCGTGTACACCAGCAAAACAAGAGTCACCAGTAAAATATATGCCGAATTCTGACATAGGAACTATCTACAGCACCTAATATTTTTGCAGAAAACTCACATGGTATCAAAAACATGGTCACCTAATGTACCTAATGTTGTCTCTATAGCATTACGGGTTCCAGTGATTTGGATCGTGTTCATTTTTCTTCACAACTGTATCTACTGGTGCTCCTTGTATATGACAAAACCTAGTACATTCTCCCCCTGCGACGCTACAGTACTCCTTCCACTTTATAAATGTCTTCATCTTTGTAATACTTTATGTTTCCGGTCTTACCAGGCATCCATTTATAGCATTATCACCTCAACTAACACTCCTTTTTTATTACATTGTTCCTTTGTTGTCCTGTTTTATAGAACTAATTTATCATAAATTACGCAATATGTCCCCTACCTCCCAACCATTGCACAAATAAACAATTTCTAGTAAAAACCTAAAGTAGTCAATCACTCTATAATAACCTATGCCCAGTGTTCTAAAAGAAGGTCTAGAAGGCTAAATACTCGCCGCTTAGGCGCTAGAGGACCCTCACCGACTAGTCCGACTAGACTAACTATCCCGACTAATTGCCCGACTAGGCGCCGAGTACTCGGCCCTGGAAGCTAGAAGGTACCCGGCCGTCTTGGGAGCGCCTAGCGAGTTTTAGAACCTTGCCTATGCCTCCACTTCATAACCATTACTGCTGACCACAGCGACACATACAGCAATTAAGCAAAATCATGGATTGTTCTCAAAGTCAAAACAATCTTAACATATTGATATAATAGGTGCCCAAGCACATGCAATGTGTGTGAAGATCGCGTTATGCAAAAGATGGAAAGAGAAAATCTTGAATTGATCTGTATGAAATATGGGATATGGAAGCATAGTAGAGGGGAGAAGATTTTGGGATGTCAGTTTCTTTTCCTTATTATTGATAGTTTCTTTAGGAATAGATGGGTTTTTTTTCCTCAGCAAAAGTCAATATTATTAGTTTTAGTGGGTAACATTCGAGCACCACCGGTCAAATGCATGGGAGTCTACGGTGCCTGGGGGTGACAACTCCACTTGCTTTTGGTATAGATAGTTAAAAGGGTAGTATGGGGAAAAAAGTTTTAGCCGCAGTGGGTAACGTTCGAATACCTGTCAAATACATGGGAGTGCATAGTTCCTACTGGGCTACAACTCTACTTGCTTTTGATATAGATAGTTAAAAGTGGGGAAAAAGTGTTGGCTACCGTTCACGGAAAGAGTGTTCCATGTCTAATGGTAAAACCACTCATTTGTCAAATCCCATGGCAAAGCTAAAGTCTGACACCAAGAATGGCAAAACCATTTCCACCCATGCGCCAAACTCAATGCCAATGCAAGTCTTTGACATCCAATTTGGTAATTGTCAAACTTGACTTGCCACATTATCAAAGCCATTTAATTGGCATCGAAAAATGAGTTGGGTTTAATTCGATGGTCTAACTTTTAAGGAGATTAAAAATGTGCTAAAATGACATGATCCAGTGTGCCAAATCTAATAGATTAATCTAGCCAAGGTAGAAGGAGAAGAAAAAGACATTGTTACCCCTGAAAACAAGTGGGTATTTACAGGACAGCCCCGATCAACCAAGCAATGATCAAACTGCCCCAACGCAGCGTTAACGGAGTGTTCAGCCGTCCACCCAGTTCCATCCGACACCATATATATCGACTTCGCCGACATCACCGCCTCACCCTCCTCCTCCTGCTGCTCACCACCACCCACGGCGTTTGCCGAAGGAGAATTCTGCCACGTGCCCTGCCCCGATTGATCTGAACGGCTTTCCTCCACCACCCTTGTCGCGGCACGGTGGGTTTGGCGGTCCAATTTCCGCCCGGACCGCACGGCACGGGCCCTGGACCAGCGGTTCAGCTGGGCGCTGCCCTTGAGCTTCCGAAGCTGTGGTTCAGAGTGAGGGTCGGAGGTGGGTTGGAGTTGTTTGGGCTTCGAGTCTGGGACGGCGGAGGAGGGTGTGGTTGGGACGTTGGAGAGGCCTAGGGAACTAGCGGCAAACATCTTGGATTTTTTCCTCTAAACTTCGTGCATCAATTTCCCTTCGCTGAACTGGAAATTTTGTGTTCGCAGGAAATGCTATGGAAACGGATTACGCATCTGTGTATGTGGACTCGGACCGGACTACGGACACAGAGGGGGAAAATGACAGACACTTTGTGGGTTCAATTTTTGATCCCACACAAATGATCTAAATCATTCATTAATTTCAAAACAATCTTTCGAGTGTAGCCGCAAAAAAATCAGCTCAAGGGAATATGTGTGACATCCAATGTCTACCTTGAGCCAAAATCATTTTGAATGAAACTTGGGAAATTTGAATTAACTACTTACGCATATTAGATTGAGGTGACTTTTTGGATTAACCTTTGCCGTTTTCCTCGTCTTTCAAGCAATGGTTGATTTTTTTTCCCCATTTGTTAGTTTTGTCCTTATTTGTTCTTACCAATAATGAGGAGTAAGTATAATATGATCTATTTATTAGTTGATGTTTGTTTG
The DNA here is from genome assembly GCA_020921065.1 of Vaccinium darrowii. NCBI lineage: Eukaryota > Viridiplantae > Streptophyta > Magnoliopsida > Ericales > Ericaceae > Vaccinium > Vaccinium darrowii. The sequence goes on from CM037156.1 coordinate 23,429,883, forward strand.
CAGGAACCAATCCCAGTAACTCAACTTGTAAGTGGAAACTGCTGTTGTTATTCAGGAATCCTCGCAGTCAAAGGTAACTTTGTATGTGCATTTAAGAAAGGAAGGTGTAGAAGATATAGAAGTAGTAGCATTTGCTAGTAATGGATACTGTCACTAAGCTTGAACAGGGCCTGAGGCTAACAGACACAGCTATTGATGCATTCTATTAGTACCTTTGATACTATATTTCTTATATTTCTAACTATGGCTTATAACTGAAGAAGAAACAGAATGAAATAACACCAGCACTGAGGCTTGATTTGCTTGAATCGAGGATGATTAATACATAAGCTCCTTTACTATAGAGGTTGAAGCATTGAAGTTTGGCCTTTCTAACCCTTGAATTACATCAATGTGAAGTCAACCAACAAGCAGCCAACAATAAACAAAGTAATTTAATCATATCACATGGTATCTCGAAATGTTGGATGATCTCCTGTCTCTTTTGTAACTTTAGGTTAGTTATATAGGTATTAACAATAGCGCACGAAACAAAAACAATGCTAACGTTGCAAGAACTATGTTGAGTTTTCCTTCAGTGGTTAGAATGTAAATTGGATGCTGAGACCATAGACTTGGAACCGCAAGTATTTCATTAGAAAGACATAGGTTTCTACCATGCTTGCACTTTTAATTTCAATGTCTTAAAATGTTAAGGAAGCAGATTTTTGCGAATTATAGTCATATTTAATTGCTACGAATTAAATTAAAATAAATCCAAAACTGAACCAGTCTCTCTAATTTGGCACCGCAAGTATTTCAAACTCTCATATTGGCAGAACAACTTCTACAAGCAAATCAAAGATATTTGTTTTTCAACCACATTTTCCTTAGACGATAATGTTGAATCGAACTAAATGGTAAAATTATAAATTTTAAGTTCGAACAAAAAATAACCCAACTTTTCAAATTGAACTGAATTGTAACTGAAGAGGGATCTAATCCAAATCGATCGACATGGAGAGTAAACAACAACCAAAACCCTACTTTTTTGAAATGAAACTAAACCAACCTAACCCTAGTTTCATCTATACCGAGAGAGAGAGAGAGAGAGAGAGAGAGAGAGAGAGACCTGCTAATGGTGTGGTGGACGTCGGTGATGCAGAAGAATTTTGCTTGAGAGAGATGACAAGTACGAAATCGTGCGAGAGAAAAAGAACCCTTGTCAGTTTCGATCTTCTTTCTTCAAACGTGTTAGAACAAAAACCCTAACTCTTCTTCCTTCCATCTGCTTCGATTTGTAGCCAAAATCGCCGAAATCGCCTTTCTATCTATCTTTCTCTCTTATTTTTCTGGAACGCGTGAAATGAAAAGGAAAAGGTGGTGTTTTGACCCGTTGACCTGACCCTTTTTAACCCGCACCTCCCCTCTTCTTGTATCAGCCGTTGGATCTCATCCACCAGCCTAAAACGAAAGTTCGGATTTTTTTAATTTCAGGGAATCCAGACCAGATCCGAATTGTGTGTGTGTGTGTGTGTGTGTGTAACTTTTGGTTGCATTTAGCGTTTATGGCCTGTAATTGGTAAATAAAAGCGAGACCGAAAAATGACTCAATGATTGGTTTGGAACCGGGTCAGGATTGCATTTTCTTAATTAAACTCATGGTTCAGCCTTCGGATTGATAAGAATCCAAACTCATCTTACTTTTATCCTCTCAACAATGAGCATGAGAGAGACTAGCAAGGAAGTCCTGGTTTTGTAAAATTTCAATAAATGTGATAAATTAAATTGTGCTTTTAAATAGATCATTTATTTAAGGGAGAGTTAATTAGACATCATGTATCAATAATATCATTATGATTCCATCCTACTGAGTTTAAATACTTATGATTACATCCTGTCTTTTAAATAATACCTAAAAGGCCCTTTATCCATAATTAGAATACTTATGTTTATTATGTAAAATCACCGAAGTGGTAAATCAATAAACCATATTCATTGTATAAATAACCATCTTTTAAAGGACATGTGAATATGGTTGATTAATTTACCATTTTTTCACCACCAAAGTGGTAAAACAATAAATCGTATTTGTCACACCCCACTCTAGCACAATCTAACCTGCACATAGTGGCAGGACACCTTTCACCATCTGTACGCGTTTTAGGCTACTTACAAAAATATTATCAAGACTCAACTTTAACTCGCAAACGGAGGCAAACAAAAGATAATATTACACCAATCTCCACTGTCATAAACAAAACAGCTGTTCACACCTCCTCAACAACTGTACAGCCAAATATATTCGACATGTACTCAACCATACCAACTTCACAAACATACAGTTTATCCATAACACCCACTAACCGACAAAATCACAAAAACACAACCTCTAGGAACACCTGACTGGCACTCTGGCACTGCAGTGGACCAACATCTAGCTCAACCGGGAATCTGCAACCAAAAAGGTTACAGAAGAATGTACCTTAGCAACATAATAAAAAGAAATGCTTAAGTATTTAGATGGATCGAAGTTTAAACATCCCACCAACACCTTTTTTTTATAAGAATAATAAATCTCCAACAATAAGAGTTTTCACCAATTTTCAACAAACTTTCGCAACACACACAATTTATCTCAAAAACACAACTCATCATATTTATTTTCAAAAATATAGCCCAACCGGCTCATCTCTAAATACAGCCCACCGGCTCATTGCAAAAATACAGCCCACCAGCTCATCTAAAAAACACGGCCCACATGCCCATCTCAAAACACATTTATAAAGATTGCAAATAAACTACATTTTCATCTCACAGTGTAAAGTAATAACAATTAATTTTTACCAATGTGCCAACGAGTCATCTACCTCACGACCAAGAGTTAAGATGGTACTGTTACCTCGCTCACAGGCTCACATATAGTGGCGGCGACGAGGGCCATTCTTTATCACCAATGGTAGGTGCAGCCCACACAGTAAGCAAGAACTAAGCTTGCACTGCTCACATTTGGCACAGCCCACGAATGCAAGTTGCCAATCTTACAAACTAAAATATTGGCACAACCCACGTATGCAAGATGCCAACCTTGGAACTTTTTGGCTAAAATGCTCGCACACAGTCAGATGGCACACAACAGGCATAAAACATTCTCTTTCCACCCACAAAAATCATTTGATCCATCACCAAAATCATTTGATCCATCCATACTTAAATTTTGCCAACACATACTTGAAACATAAAAAGAGTTTCAGAAGTAGTAATAACCGCAAAACAACTTTGAAAACACAACATTTCTATTTACTATAGAAGCTGTACATTCTTACCTGCCACGAAAGGACAAACTCCGCTATCGACTTAACCCCCACGCACCGGAGGCGTAACCACGACCATCCTTACAATATCACCACCTATAATGCCAATTACACAACACCCATAAGGCCCGCTACCAAAGTTTATGCCCAAATGCAAATGAAATGCATGCAAATGCATCCTATAACCCAACAGTGAGGCACTCCACGAATTTTCAGAATTAATCCACTTATCTGATTCCCACGAAATGTTAACCACAAACTCCAGACTCATACTTAATCATCATATCAAAAATTTAGAATTTTCTGAGCTCTTTAACTATTTTTAATCAACCTCCAAACAGACCCAAAACTTGCTGAAAATTCCCCAAAACAGATTTTTCTCCAAATTCAAATTAAAAACTGCTATTCTCTGGAAAGCATTAAGGCACAACCCATACATCATTTCGAAGGTATACGAGTCTAGTTTCAAAATCAAAAGACGGTGTACCAATCGGATACCCGAGCTAAAATTTATAACCATTTTCCCAAGATATGTCAGTGCTGTCTGCCCAAACACGAACCTGACAAAAGATTGGTCTACAAATTTTCATATTTTCTGTACTTTGAATTAAATTGTGAAATTTTTACACCACACACACAACATCCATGGGTAGCTACTGTAAAAATGTCATAAAATTCAGACTTCAAGAACTCTGTCTTAAAAATTCGCCAAAAACCATGGCAAATTTGGTTTTTCACAAAACCAGTCAGTGAACCCTTCACATTCCTTCCAGGAATTTCTTAAAAACAAATCTCAAATCACTCTTATGAGATGCAAAATTAGTGATTAGCTTCTACAAGAACAACAAACATCAAGAATTTTGGAAATTGAACTCCAATTCGTACCTCAATTTTGGGTTTTCCCCAATTTGTCTTCTTCTGGTCTCTCCCTCTCTCTGTCTTCTCTGATTGTTTCAATCAGACCAAATAAAAGGTAAAGGAGAAAAATATCTCCTGCCAAATTACACTTCACCCCTCCAACTATAATTTCTATTAACTTTAACCCCAAACCTCATAATTACTCCAAGCCACACACATAGGAGAATTGCCTCTCTTTTTTTTTAATCCTCTTTTCATAATTCGGGTCTCACAAGCACCTCAAACCGTACGCCACATATACGAGAATACCAATAAGTCCGCTAACATCACGTGAAAACACATAAAATATTTGAGATAAATCGGGGTGTTACAGTATTCACTTTTATTTGACTTCCGTTTATGAATTTGGCTCGCGTAGCGGCTCCCTTAACAATTTTAACATTATTTATATTTTCATCCCAAAAATCTTTACCCTATAAGCAAAGAATTTTAGGATGAAAAAATAAACAATTTAGGATGGAAACATTCTTTATTTTTCCATTCCAAAAATCTTTACCTATAGGCAAATGTTTTTAGGATGAAAACATAAACAATTTAGGATGGAATTTAGGATGGGAACGCACCCATGACATTCAAAAACTAAATTTTATTTAGTGCTTTGATACCAAGTGAAATTCCTATTTTGCTACCAATTAATTAAAGCAAATAAATAAGAATCGAAGAAAAACGATGAACACAAAGATATACGTGGAAAAACCCTAAATGGACAAAAACCACGAGAAGGAATCAAACACTACAAAAATCATTGTGCGGTTACAATTGACCTTACTCACAATTGAGACTCCTCGCAATTGACCTAAGATCGATTGTCGACTCCTCGTTCACCACACCCAATATTTGATTGCCGCTGCCTCGAATCCTCGAGCCTTCCAAATGTTCTTCTGGAAATCCACCGGAAAATTGAACTTGATCGAAGATGTAGAAACCTCTTGAAGCTTTGATTAATAATCCATGAACAAAGTGCTTCAAGATGCACTATCAATACTCTAGGTTTTGATATATTAGTGAACAAAAGGGATGGCTCACTTTTCTTTAGTCGGCTTTTACCTAGATCTAAAAACATGACATATTTATAGAGTTGTCATTCCGATCAATCGGATTGCAAGCCGATTGATCGGACCATTATAGATCTGATTTTCGAAGATGCCCGAGTAAGAACCCGATCGATCCCTTTATTAGTCACTATGCTCTGAAAGTTGTTTCATACCACGATCCACGGCCTGTGCTAAAATCAGAGTTACTCGATTGAGAAGCCAATTGATCGCATGATTGATCTTCCCGTTCTGAATGTCGACAACCGACTAAAAACACTAACACTCAAATTACATTACAAAGAGATTCCTTCCACTCTAATCCTATACAGACGCCTACTTAGAAATAAAAAATTACAACTCGATATTGAATATGTGTTTTGTCACATGGAATTGCCAAAAACAAGACGACTCGGAAATTTGGTCCTTACAGTTCTTTATGTTTTCATCCCAAAAATCTTTACCTCATAGGCAAAGAATTTTAGGATGAAAATATAAACAATTTAGGATGGAAACATTCTTATGTTTTCATTCCAAAAAGCTTTACCTTATAGGCAAAAAAATTTAGGATGAAAACATAAACAATTTAGGATGAAATTTAGGATGGAAACATTCTTTTTGTTTTCATCCCAAAAATCTTCACCCTATAGACTAAGATTTTTAGAATTTAGGATGGAATTTCAGATGGAATTTAGGATGGAAACATAAAGAATTTAGGATGAAAACATAAAGAAAAATCATGGTTAAAATTGTTTAGGGAGCCGCACGCGTAGGCCAAATTGATAAAGGAAAGTTATATAATGGAGTAGTGAATATGGTTTATTGTTTTGCCACTTTGGTGAGAAAATGGTAAATTAATCAACTATGTTCACACGTCCTTTAAAAGCTGGTTACCTACACAGTGAATATGGTTTATTATTTTACCACTTTGGTGATTTCACATAATAAACATGATAAACATGGTTAAAACTTTTGAGGGAGCCACATGCGCGGGCCAAATTCATAAGGGGATAATGGTCCGATTATCAATTTTCAGGATGAAAACATAAGCATTCAAACTCTGTAGGACTGAATCATAATAATATTATTGATACAGGATGCCTAATTAAAATTTTCTTTCCCAAACCAACTCGTCCCCTTACTATTTTTCTTATTTCAACTCAAAATTTGAATAAAAATCACTCGAAATAAACTTCTCCTTAACTCAAATATATATCTATATTACAATACAGAACAATTTTTGTCTCGGTCATATTTTTTGTTCCAGTCATCAGATTACATTTTATCACTCTCTTTGTCTACCATTTTCCTCCACCAGCCCACCACAACTAAAATTTCAAACTACATTCTCTCTCTCTCTCTCTCTCTCTCTCTCTCTCTCTCTCTATCTATCTATCTATCTATCTATCTATCTATCCATCTTTTTCGAAATTCAAATTACATTCTCTCTCACTACCTCATTTCCTTCCCCTATTTGAAATTCGAAGGACCATAAAGAATTGACACGTGCACGGGTACAGGTACGGGAATATGCGTCGGCGTTCAGGCACGGGTACAAGTATGCACTAGCTAGTTGTACTATAAGACTGGGTTCTACTAAAATTTTGCAAGGTTATTTACTTCCTTCAAATTTACAACTATGCCACTAAAATTTATGTTTATATTTGGATTTGCTCATTGGAATACTTTATACCAAATGATGCTTTTACTAAAGTTTTGAGTAAATGTTGGAGATGCTAACTTCAACACAGGTTGGCATTGGAGTATCTTTTTCTCCTATATAACTGTATGAATACCCTACTTTACCATTTTATTTTAATTTTTACATAGTAATGTGTATATAGTGTATAGATATAGATATCTAAAACCTCTAATTTTAGATAGTTGTTTCCTTATTAAGAACCCTAACTATATGCATGAGAGAGAGAGAGAGAGAGAGAGCAATAGGGATTTTTAGAGGTCACAGTGGAGAAGAAGGAAAATATAATAGAAGGCACACACAAAAATGACAAAAGCACATATAAACATCGCTCTCCTATATATCTGTTTTCTCTTTTGAATCCAAACTTTAGGGTTTACTTAGGGATAGGGCTACTGCCACCGCCACTTCCTCCACCCTACCCCACCCCTTTCTCCTTCTCTCGCCGGCCTTCCCATCTCCTCTATCCATACCTCTCCTAACCCTACCCTCTCTAGCTTCCACCACATCTTCCTTCTCTGTCTCTTTTTCTGACCACGGATCCAATCCACCCTCCTTTTCGGCCATATATCTATGGTTAGCTAGTGTAAGAGTGAAGCAAGGTGGTTCAGTCGACCACCATCAGTGAATAAGCAGTTAGATCCGGCGTTGTGACTCTCTGGCAACATCCCTACCGACTGGTTTTTTCCTCTTTTGTTTATTTTCGTAGTTGTCGATGCTTTAGGTGTTGTAGCTTCTCCGTTTATGAGATTTTCGTTCTCCATGTGAAACCTTTTCAACCCGTTGTGGGATTATCCCTACTCGTTGAGAGTGATTTTTCACACCCAATGTATTCCTTCCCAATCCTAATGAATAACCTGAAAAGTTGTGGATTATTTTTCCCAACAAAGAGCTCAGCCTGTGGGTTTGTAGCCCGTTAGGAAAAAAAATTGGGTGCTACTTTTGGATGGCCAAGATTGCCCCTTGGGCACCACGCAGGATGGTGCCCGCTCGACACTAAAAAATCTCTCGCCCTTTAGGCATATTGTGATTATTCAAAAAACCATGGTAAAAGTACAAATGTTCTCAACGTTGGTGTGCGCAACGTGCACACAACCATGCTGTGCAAGGTGTCGTGCATCCCTTGGCCGTCCGATCGTGTTTTGGACGGCTCGGATGTGCTTTGATTTTAGCGGTAAAGATAAATCAAAATTGCCGAACGCATCTGGACCTCCAATTCGTAAGAGCTTTTGCTCGACTTTTTTTTTGGTGATAAATTGACCTTATATTCAGGTGATTTTTTGGACAACTTCTGATAATTTTTTCTAATCTCATGCATAGATGTGGCTTCTCTAAAAAATAATATTTGTGAAGAATATGATAAATTTGGAATTATTTCAGTTAAATCTCAAAAGTAATTGGATCGAGCTCGAAATCAAGGTGTGTTGGACAATATTTTTACTACTACTTTATGATACATTTTTCATATTTAATTTGTGAAGAAATCATCATAATTATTCCAGTTTTTGCTAAGTGAACATAATTTCTGATAACTAAATTATTTTCCTTATTTCTTTTATACAATTGGGAAATAAGTGGAAAAACAATGTATCGATTTAAAAGTATTGTTATCTTAGTTATTTAGAGAAAATTATTTTCCATTATTATTCTTTTTGCACAATAAATGAAGAGCAAACTCGTTGGATCTCTATACTAGATCATGATTAAGTATTTATCAGTTGTAGTTAGAGAAATTTGGATTCCAATCAAATGCATGTGACTATGTGAGTAAATAGTGTCTACCACTGGGCTACCACTCTACTTGCACCATAGTACTAGCTTTACAAATACAATTTAAATAGATGGAGAACAACAATTTCCATAAATAAAGTAAATAAATAATTCTATTTGAGATGAGAGATCACACGTGCCAAAAATGCTCATTCCTTTTTGAGAGGACACAAAATCTTAAATATGTTCAGTAACTCGAAATTGTGAAACATAGCAATAAGGAGATTTCTCCTTCTTCTTTATCATCTCGTGATATACGAAATAGGAACTCTATCTCATTCAAGCAAGTTAGTAAGCCGATGGATTCTATTACTTGTTCGGGCGTTAAATTTAGAGGGGGAAAGAATTTAACCTTAAAGAAGCTTTTTGAAATGGAGGAAGAGGTTAATGCTGATAGGGAGTCTTCGGTTCTTGACAATTTGGAGGATGATGCCTGGAATTTTGAAGACTTGGATGACGGTTCTTCACTCTCTTTGGAGTTTTAATCAATGGTGGCTCTTTTGATTTCTTTGTTCAATTTTGGGGTTTAGTGATCTTTCTGTCTATTTTGTTGTTTTGGTCTTCGATTTCTAGTAGGGATGCTTCGGCTAGGTTTGATTGTTGATGTTTCTCAGTGGTGTTTCTTTGGTTGTTTTGGTTTAGGGTTTTGGATCTCTTTTTGGTTGATGTCTTGCCTTTCTTTTTCTGGATCTCGGGTGGCGTTTTGCAGGTGTGCCCTTGGTCCTTTTAATCTTTGTATCCTTTTCAAAGATTAATCTCTTTCTTCTATTTATCGGGAAAAAAAAAAACATGAAATTGTGCAGTTTGGCAGGAAATCCAAAAAGAATATCTTGAATATGTTCATTAACATGTCTTTTATTTTTTTGTACTTTCATGTTGAATTTAGTTAGACCTTACTATTCTTATAGGTTTCAACTTATAATGTGAAATAAGCATGTATGCTCAAGATGCAAGTAATGCACAACTAAAACCTTTGCACACCACTAAAATTGATATAAAATTAACTTCGAGATTTTTCAATGATATCGGCCAAAATTAAACATACACATTATATAAATCAATGTATACGACTAAACATTACAATGATTCGCACTTCATGCTATTCATCTGAAATCTAGATGAAAAATCAACAGTCTTTTCGCGTCTTGAGACGCTTAACAATTCATCTTCAAGTTTTTGAAGAAACGATAGTATAAAATTATGGCCATTTTGCACTAAATCTCACTATGTAACTATATACCTAAAAATCTAATTTTGGTTGCAAAAATAAACTAGTCACAGTTGGCTTAATTTAGTTCAGACAAGAAACCTAGGTAGTCCTATTTTATGACCAAATCTCTTGACATCCTCTTGGACCTGCTTTCTGAATTCACCAAAGCTAAACTGTCTATAAACTGAAGGCTCAACACAACTCTGTATGATAGTGTCATATGATGGACAGAAGAAATATGCTGTAGAGAACCTCTCCGCGAGCTTGTTGGTCACAACCCGGTGCTCAACACTCCTATAGTCCCCATTGCTCCATGCCTGCATCACAAAGTATATACAAAAACGAACAATGACTGATAGCAAAAGCATGATGAACGTATTGGTCGATACTTAAAACATTGATCATAATTTTAACCTGTCCAAACAAACCTGGTCATAAAACCAAAATGTTACCTGAAATAAGTCGCCGATGTTGATGATCAGAGCCTCTTGATTCGGTTTAACAGCAATCCATTTCCCATCCTTGACTAATTGCAGTCCTCCAATTTCATCTTGATGCAATATCGTGAGGAAATCGCTATCGGTGTGTGGCATCAACCCGAAGACCCCAGGAGATATTGGACATGGTGGGTATCTGTTCATTCGGAGATAACAGGAACTGGGCAAACAATTTTCTTTGAAAAAGGTGGAGTTGTGACCTATTTTCTCTGCCAAAATTTCAGCAAGCTTTTGTGCTAGGTCTGAAACTGCTGTGGTGAACTGTTCCATTGTTGAGCTGATAATACAATACTCCAAAGAAAGTTATCAGTTTGGTGAAAACCCAAAATATCTGACACAAAACATCTAACATTACAAAAAGCATGTCAACATTGTCAAGAGAAAAAAATAATGCAGGAAATAGCAATTGTTTATGGTATTGGGATGATTTTTGTCAGTTGGTAGTTGAAGATTGACGTGTGAAAGTTTGCAAGTAGTGGCATCATTAGGGTCAAATACAATGTCACCTACCAATGAAGAATCTAGTTAAAGTGAAAGTGTGTTATCTATACTAAGCTAAGTATATTTTACTAAACCCAAAGGGGTTGTGGTGGTAGTTGATTGACTTAGCCAGCGAGACTTACTATCTCAAAGTCGTATGGTCAATTTCCCTCTGTAGACACATATAATATAATATGAGGGTTTTTTTTCCTGAGAAGAATTAAAAGTATAGACGCTCTGTACGCCACCCTAAAGTCATTAAAAAGAAAAGTAATATACCTAGCTGGGTGCAATGTGGAAGTATATAATTTGATAAGTGCTTAATTGTGCCAATTAAGCTTTTGATGTGCTTGTAGCATTATGAATGGTTAGACATAAAGTGCACAAGGGACTTTTAGGAGCTCAGCATCGGTTATCCGGACAACGGTCATGGTTGTCCGGACAACCCAAGTGTTTCATAAAAGGTGGAACTTGCAGTCTACTTCACGGACCATTGATCTCGTCCAAACGACCCAAGCCCTGTTTCAAGTGTTTTTACAACTTCAAGGTTTTAAAAAAGTTAAAATCATTTTTACACATTTCAGTCCCTCATGGGGGAGCACTTTCAAACCAACTTTTGTAATCGAAATTGTTCACTTTTTGAAACTCATCGAGAACATTAGTGCTTTGAAAAATTATGTTACTCGAATTTTGTTTTATGTAATTTCCAAACACCTTAACCCTGGTAAAAGAAAAATGAAAAAGATTGCAACAGATGATCTAAACTTATTATTTTCACAATATAAATTTTTTTGAAAACCTATCAAATAACATCCGATCAACATAATTTTGACCAGATTTGACATTTGACATTCTGAATAAACTACTAGTATTTAAACCGAAAGTGAATGTTTTGATCATTAAAAATAGTCCAAAGTGTCAGAGAGGATCCCTGTAGGTTCAAGTCGTTTAGTCATAGAAATGGACCTCTTGACCAGCACACGGTCCTTAGAGCATCGACTCTCTAAAAATGTTGGTTATATAATAAAAAGAGTGTTAAAAGTAGGATGTTGTGTTTTAGATAGAGAGTGCGAAAGATGTACATTTGACATTTGCAGGGATTTTGTTAAAGTAACCAAAAAAAAAAAAAAGAAGAAATTAATTGAAGTTGGACCCATGGTCTCAACTTCTTTCTCTGGTGCTTTTTGTTGTTTTCGTCAAAGGGCCACTCTCTCTCTCTCTCTCTCTCCCCCTTAAATGGGACCCACACACAAAAATAAAAAAATAAAAAAACACTCCCTTTGTTCACTTCACATTTCCAAAAAAATTTCCAAAAAGATTCTTTCTCTATCTCTCATCTCTCCAATCATTAATCATTTTTCTCTCTCTACTTATAACCCTCTCTCCAATTATTATTCTCATTTCCCTCTCTATCTTTCTCCAATTATTATACCTATCTCTAATTATTACTTTTTTCAAAACCCCATCCAAACACTATCTCAAAAATATTTCTTAAAAAATTCTTCTCAAAATTCTCAACCAAACACAGCGACTACTATCCGAGTCATAGGTACATAAGTCCCTAGAGTGCCCTACGTAATGAGATCACTAAAGTGCTCTAATGGAGAGAAAAAGGGACCTTTTTTTGGTTTTTAGTTGATTTAGGGCATTTATAGTGCACTACCTAAAAAAGTTCTCTAAAGTGTCCTAACTAGTTATATAAGAAAAACTCAAAAAATATTTTCTAGTGCACAAAAATTGACTCCCTAAAATCTTAGGTGGCACCCCTCAGTACCTAAAGTGTCCTAAGTGACTACCTAAATTTGGGGAGAGACTTAAGGAGAGAGAAAAAGGAAAGAGATAGAGATAGAGATAGAGATAGAGATAGAGATAGAGAGAGAGAAGGGGTGGAGGAGAGAGAAAGAGGAGAGAGAATAACAGTTTTAAGGAGAGAGAAAGGAAAGACTTAAAATTAATGAATATTTTTAGGGAGCCCTATTAAAATGCATTTCTCATTAGCTAGCTAACTAAGTTCTTATCACACAAAATATGGTTCTACATGTGCTTAGGTGTACACTTTAGCAAACATTGTTTAGGTAGTGAACTAGAGATGCTCTTAGTCAGCCAAAATATTGACACTAAATGAGCAAAAAAAACATTCAAATGCAGATGTTCTTATGTTTTGGGGTCAAACTGTTCGGCAAGGAAAAATTATTCATTGCTTGTGGGGCACGGGGGATTGCCACGGACCGCTGTTGCACTACATGTTGTAGTGGAATTCAATGCAAAGTGTATGAACTACGAACCACACCACAAGATGTGGTGGAAAAGGAGCCTAAAACACCATGTGGCCGTGCGGCTGATGCCCTAGGGCTACAAACGAAAAGCCGAGCCAATGCAAATAAGCTGAGCCTTTTTTTAGCTGAGCCGAGCATTAGAGTACTGAGCTCAGCTCGTTTATGACACAAACCTAAAAAAGTCGAGTCGAACAAACCTAAAACCGCTCAATTATAAAACAGGTAGAGCCCGCGAGCAACTAGCAGTCCTCCCCCGAGACAACTGGTGCGATACTACAGTATTTCTGAAAAACAAGGTGTCAAATCATTTATGAACAAGCACTCGTCTAGCCAGTAGACAGACTTTGAAGTTGCTGATCCAACAATTGCCCTTCACGTGAGGTTGACGTAATTTAGGCCAGAGAGAGAGAGAGAGAGAGAGAGAGGAGCATGCATAAAAATGCAGTTACGTGAAGGTGCTGTAAGGGTGTCAATTTCCCAAGTGGGTGTGTGTAGCTGCAGTGGCAGCAGCTGGGCCAAGGGAGTGCATGTTTCTTGGTACCGTCGAACTATAATAAGATAAGAAACTTGAAAAGCAAATTTGAGGTACACCTCAAACGAGGGAGAACTTGACACGTATGAGCTTTTGATAACAACTGTAACAAACACGATAGTACTGGACTATCACAAGATGCTGCTGTGACACTTGCTAGCTGTGTGTGTCCCCTAACATTACCATGTGATGCAAAAGCCAGACAAATCTGTCTCTGTTTATTCTTTTGACAATCGGATGTCGAGATGTGTCTAGGTCAGCTTGTGCATATCTCGACTAATTCCGAAGCTCTGGAGGTAACAACCGAACATAACTTCCGATGGCCTCAAGATTATACTAGCAAGGAGAATCGAACTAAGAACTGGGAGCAAAATCCTAACTCTCTCTCTTTCCCAACATTCATTCATCTAGTCTCAACAAGTTAACCCAAATCAAGATTTGCATATTTGAGTTTTAACTTGTGGGTACCTGGATACGAAACAGTATTGGTGATACAATCATATTAATCATTTTGATATATGCCCTGACAGTATCTATTGGCTCATCAGTAATGGATTGCTAGCATCGAAAGCTCAAAATCTAATTACGTAATACTAAGTCTCCTTCCGTTCTAAATTGTTGGTCACTTTTGAAAATTTTAACTTTTTAAGCAAACATGTAATAAGTGCATTTAATAAATACATTCATATTAAACAGATTCATATTCATTACTTTCTAACAATATCTGTATATTTCAATTTTTGAATGAAATGATCGTTGTTGATAAAGGGTTATTTTAGAATATTGAATAAATCTTTATTTGACTTTTCAAAAAATAGTAATAATTTGAAACATCCCAAAATAGTATAAGAGACAAGCAATTTAAAATGGAGGGAGTACTTGACAATCAATATTTAGAACCAAGATGAACATATATACATAAACATGTCTATGTTCGAGATGAAATGGCTTCCAAATTATATCACTCTTTAATCTATTTGCTAGTGGTCATGAGGGTCAAATGGCTTCCAATTGTTCAATGAATGTACTAAAATGTTCCAATCTAATCCGCTGAAAAACTGTCATATCTACCAGAGATTAAAAAAAAAAATGCCAGAAACATCAATTCAGTTAGTTGGTGAATGGATAAACATTGGTCTTTCTATTGACACTGGATTTATAATAAGACGACTCTTTGAACGGTAAGAGTTTAGTTTTATCGGTAAAAATACACTTTTACTCGCCAAAAAAATTATCTTACTGTAAATTTTTACTGGTAAAAGAATTGTCTTATTGAGCTGATTTTAAAATTTTCAATCAGAAAGTTATAGTAGAGGTAAAACAACAGTAATCGTACATGAAATAAATCCCCATTTATTTCAACCGGTAGTCCACTTGAATTGGTTAATGTACATTTGTCTTTTTTACTACAATTTCCATGTCATACCCAAGCTGTCAAAAAGCAGATTCCAAACTTAGAAAGGATGAATCTTTTCGTACCATTAAATTTGAGTTGTTTGAATTTATTGTCTCCCTAATGCCTAGCAGTTTTACAACATAGTTTCCATTTCAACTACTTCGGTCATAATCTATATTATATAATATTACAGGATGTGTTTTTGGGAGAATTCTCTGGATGCAACAATTGACATAATTTCAAAAAACAATTATGTTTTAGCTGTTTTAAATCTAATTGGTCCAAAATAATAAGATGACTTAGAATTTCAAAACACATATTAGTAAGAGAAGGACCAAAGCTATTTACCTGCATATATGACACATCTATCTCTTGAAAAAATCTTCTTCCTTTTTTTCTATTTTTTGGAAAATATAACTCGGGCTGATGTTAGTTCTTATATACATGAAGCGAGGTGCTGGAGATCACCCTGGAGATCACATCCGAACAGTCCAAAAGTGTTTTAGACGGTCCATATTTTTCTATGAAAGAGTTTCCATGAAAAAATCCGAATCATCGATTGCTGAAATACACGGCTCGGATGCTCACCGGGGACACTCTCCACGAGTGATTACTAGACCCCGGAACACGTGAAGGGTCTCCAGGCTGGAGGAATACATCGTTCAAATATAAATGGAAGAAGTAGATGAAAATAAGTGAACGTGTAGAAGTAGAACAAGGACTGGAAGTCTCGAACTACTTCCCAAATAAAAAAAGGGAAGACTTAGTCCATAGGAACAAAGATACAAGAACAAATCCTTAGCGCCAACCCAGACAAAAAAACATTAACAATGACTATGGTTTCTCACCCTGACAAAAAACATTAACTATGCTAGGTTCTCTGCAGGTGAGTGGTTTGAGGCCTTAAGGTCACCGATACGAAAACTCCGGTACTACAACGGTTTTTGAGCCTTCTAATACCATTACATCCGGATATACCGGTAGGATGAAAATTGGTTCACAGATGTTGCAGCCAATCTATCGGTCTGTTTCCGATTCACGATTGTTACAGTTAATACTCAAATGTCATGGGTGGTGATGTAGGCATTTTTTTTGGGTAATAAATGACAATTAAAATAATTTATGGCCGTTACAAATGATTCTCGTTATTTATCATTCGATACTCCTGATATCGTTACGTGACACTGTTAACGTTACGTCTCCTGAAACTGTTATTTAAAACTTTGCTTATTATGTCATATGCAGTGTATCACCTATTATAGTGATGAAGAAGGTACTACAATACACACCCCATACAAAAGCAGGTAAAGTAATTAAGTTTTGTTAAGTGTTACCTGAGAGTACTGGTGAGACCACCCAAGCCAGAAACATCAGCCAAAGGAACATGAAATGCTTCAGACCAAGATACCTGGCCAAGGCAGGTAGCCGAAGGAGTACCCCACCGGTAACAACCCACTGAGAAATTCAAACCCTCGTCGGTAACCTTCTCGCGAAAAGGCCGCTTGAACGCCTTCACCTGCTCACATCTCATTTGCTCAAGAATCTCCCGAGGAATCCCATGGTTCACAACTTGGAAAAACCCCCATTCCTTGGATGCCGCGGCTATCTCTCTCTTGCAATCTTCTCTCTCCACTTCCCCGCAGTTTAACCGGCTAAGGTCGATCACCGGTAGCTCGCGCTCCTCTATGACCTCGAAGACATGGCTATCGGAGGTTTGCTTTTCGTCGATATTGGAATCGTCGAAGAGAGCTTTGTAAGTGGCTTGGAATGGTGGTTCTGGTGATTCCATGTCCAGATGCTGGAAATGAAGAAGACTTGAGCAATGAGAAGAAGAGAGTACTGGAAGATTTAAATAAGGACTTTTTTTTTTTTTTTTGTGTTTTTCTAGGAGAATATTGTCGGGAGGTCGAGGTTTGGTATGGAAAATATGAGGAAAGAGGATTTAGGTGGGAGAATAAATAAAAAAGGTTTTTTTTTTATAGTGTAGGGGTGTTTTGGGGTGTTAGTGTGAAACATAGAAAAGAATGGTAAAACCATGTTTCGGCATGTTTCTTCTTTGTTTCGTCGACCATGAAAACGTTGCTGTGTCTCCTTTTCACCGTTTGTGGACTTTGGAGACAAATGTTTGTTGCATGTCTTTGATGTGTCGCGAGAGAGAGAAAGTTAAAAATATATAGAGACAAAGGAATCCGGGTGTGTTGTGCAGATCCCGGCCATCCGAGTCATCGGATGGACTACTCAGATTTCATCTCAACTGCTTTGCATCTGAGTCATTCATTGCCGGGGCGTGATGAGATGAAATTTCGGCCATCCATCCGAGTAATGGATGGTTGAAATGTGCACAGCATGGTAGAGAGAGAGAGAGAGAGAGAGAGGTACTTGGGCCTGAGGCCCGGATTCCTAATGGACTCTATTAGAGGGGTTACGTAATAAGCAAAGAGGTAAACCCAAAAGGCGCACAGCTCATATGGTGACCAATTTTTATCTTATAGTGACCAATTTTTTTCTGCGTACGACCGCAAAAGTATTAAGGCTTTTTTTTTTCTATACATGAATATACTTTTTCTTCTTTTAATGAATAAAATTATATATAAAACAAACACTAAAGACAAGTGGCAAAAATCAGTAGAAGCGAGAGGAGAGTTCTAGAGAGAGAGTTAGAGAGAAAGTCGGTGGCGGCCCTCCCCTGGATTTCATCCATGGCGGCCGTTTCATCCCTCCTTCCCCTCCGCACCCCTTCCACCCGCCTCCCCGATCTTCTCTCCGGCTTCCCGATCTACTCTATGGCTGCGCTTCCTCGGCGTTCAAAGACTCTCCGTGGCGGACATTCCTCTCCGTTCCAGTATGGGTGACTATGCCCATTTTTGGACCAGGAGGGAGCCGGATCTGGGGTTTCCAAATCCGGACTCTTGACAATGACGGCTGTGGCTGTGGCGACGGTGGGTGATAGCTTCGGCATTTTTTATTTTTATTTTTATTTTTGTATTTTTTTGTTTGTTTTGTTAGTGGTTTTTGACAGGCGGTTTTGAGGGCCGGTGGTTTTGTTTTGGTTATTTTTGTTTACCGGTTTTGCGCCGATGGTTTTTGTTAATAATATTCTTCTACCTCTTTACCAAAAAAAAAAAAAACTAAAGACAAATTTTGAAGTGAATTTGTTAAAAAACGGGGAATTTCTAACTCCACTGATCCAAGCCATTGATGATTAAGGGCTATCAGTTAGATCATTTGTGTAAAAAATTGATTGATCTAGCTAGCTAGATGAATAAAAAATTTGACGATTTATGCACTACCAATATCCGATTAGAATTAATGCATAAATAATATGTGCAATGAGTCTTACAAAATGAATTATTCAAATATGCATAATGCAAATGAAAACAGAAAGTTAATCCAACATTTTTTTGATCGGCAAAGTGGCATAGCTACAGCTATGTTCCATTTGTAATTCTAGATCATAGATCTATTATAAGCCACACCATTAGCATATCAAAAAGATATAACTTTTTTGGTTGGGTTTGTTCAAGGTATTAAAAAGTCTACTCCAAGAACTTGCGTAAATAACACTTTCGCCCCTGCACTTCACATTAGATGTTATTTTGAACCGTTTACTTTCAATTTAAACATTTTAACCTTCTTAATTTATGTCAACTCACAATGTCTCCCCTTCAGTGAATAAAACTGGTAAATTCATTACGAAAATTCGTCGCATAATTTCCATGTGACCAAATTAAGAGATAACTGTTGGTTTCGAATAAACCATTGCGGAAAGATATGGTTTCAAAAATTGTCTCAGATCTACTTCTTACATACACGTAAAGTTTCATAAGGAAGGGTTATGGTTTTCCTTTCATTACGAAAATTCATAATTGTTGGTAAATTCATTACAAAAATTCATTACGAAAATTCGTCACATAATTTGCATGTGACCAAATTAAGAGCATAACTGTTGGTTTCGAATAAACCATTGCGGAAAGATACGGTTTCAAAAATTGTCTCAAATCTACTTCTTACATACACATAAAATTTCATAAGGAAGGGTTATGGTTTTACCTTTCCAGTTCAAAGAACTGACGCCTCCCTGCACACCAAAGATCTTAAATCCTATGACCCAAGAGAGCAATAGCCAAATCAGTTTGTGGGAACCGTAGAATTTTTCCTTCCTCTTTCTTCTCTCAACTCTCTCTATACACTTTTTTGTTGTGACTCTTTCCAAGAGAGATAGAGATGGATACATATATAGGGGAGAGGATTTCTTGGCCAACAATTTAACTTTAAATAAATTTAATGCTATCTCTAATTATTGGGCTATGATTGGGACTTATGGGCTTTTTTACTACTAGCTAAAATTGGGCTTATCCTCCCTCATCTCTATGAGTGGTGGCCCAATTAAACTGCAATTAATTCAAGGGATAAGCACAGGCCGGTCCAATTTTTTGGCCCTGTGCAGGACCAGCTCCACCTTTTTGGGGAAAAAGTACTGCCCACTACTTTTGGACCCAATGCACGCCCTTCCTGACTTCCCACAGCCTGTCCAACATATTCTCTTCTCTCTCTCTCTCCCTCCCCCCTTACGGTACCCTATGAAAATGCCTAAACTTGAACCCTCGAGTACTCTATAAAAATGCCTAAACTACTACAATCCTAAAATAGGAAAGTGCACCCTAAACCCCTACGGTACCCTAATGAAAGTGTCTAAACCCTCAAAACCATAAGAAAGTGCATAAACTTCTAAAACCCTATGAAACCGTATGATACTCTAAGTGCCTAACCCCCCCCCCCCCCCCCCCCCCCCAAAAAAAAAAAAAAAAAAAAAAAAAAAGACTGACCTTGATGGTAATTAAAAGAGTGATTGACGTTAATGGTAATAAATATTTATTTTCTTACCTTAATGGTAATTTATTCTTAATTCAACTATGTAATTATGTATGAACTCTAGGCCTTAGGAAATAATATATAATTACCCGTTAAATGTTAGTACCATAGTATCAAACCCCTTCACCATGCAATCTCCATAAGCATCAATTGATCATAATAAAATATTGTCAAACCAAAACATGTTTATAATTTGATTCTATTGAATACTAGTTCACTCACTTTTAGTCTAGAAAAATATTCTAACGAACTTTTCATTAAAATGAGTAGAATTGGATTCCAAAAACTAATCCAGCACTAACTCAAAAGGACATTACACTCTATAATAAAATAGAGAGTGAATTCCATTTTGAAACTAATGTTCTCACGGTCCTAATATAGATCACCCAACTCACCAAGCTGTTGATCAAGTAAGACCTCACTCATTGGATAATCAAAGTGACATAAGATAGAAACTTGAGTTCATTAATTTTCTCATGATTGAGGGTGAATTACAATTAGCATAATAAGATTCACACTTAGTATGACAGTCATTAAAATAGTGTGACTCTAATGATGGTCCTTCAATTTATTTCGAATGAATCAACATATTAACTTGAAGTCTTTCACTTTACTAATTAAGATGGATTATTTTGTCATATTGAAGTTAATCATGTTGCAGTTGGCTTGATAGATAGTCTACTTCTAACAGCAACTGTGAATAATTTAATCTACAAGTAATTATGATTTATATCACCAATATGAAAATCACATTCACACAAATAAATCATATTCAATGTAATTTAGGACTTTTGTATTTATCTCATGAGCTAATAATATTCGTCTCATGAACCATATCTATTGTATGAATACATTTTATAATAATAAAGTGAAACTCTAACTATTTATAACCCAAACTAACAAATTTATTAGTTCTGAGGTCATTAATCCCACAACATCTGCCTTCGTTCAACCGTTTCCTCTTCACACCCACTCTTTGTTTCCTTGAAACAATACAGTAATGGCATCAAGGTCGTTTTTAATCTTAATTTATGGGTATTAAAATCTTTCTAAATTTTTTTGCTTCACACTTTATACTCTTAATTAGGTCATGTAATGGTTTTATTAATAGAAGAGGTACATTGCACACGATGTAAAGTTTTACCGTCAAAAATTCAAACTATTCGAGATTGGCAGCTCTATTAAATTTTGTTTTAGATCTATTTGCCTGATTGTAAAACTTGTTAAGGTTTTAAATTTTATATCTCTACTTTTGGAACTCGCTTCTACTTTTTAATGTGCTTTCTACGAATGAGGTGAGATCCCTCATTTGTGTATTCCATAAATAAATGTAACAAAAAATATACTACAACATACGAACCGATTTAAGTAAGTACGATATGCACCATTTTCCGTTGCCTTGAACTTATAACATTTTGAGCATAAGTTCATTAAATTTCACAACATTTGAGCGCTTTAGAAGTTATATGACACAAAATACTCATAACATAGAAGTGATATGAACTATAAAGGTTCCCGCTATGAATTTGCGTGCTAATGTTATGAATCTCTACGAAAGTTATGAATTGACGATTAATACGGTAAGTTTTAACGCAAGATATCACTCCCTCCATCCTATTTTTGCGGTCTAGTTTTATATTTTTGGCTTGTCTCTTAATAAGTGTTCATTTTAAAAGAGTAAAAGTTTGGCAAAATTTCAAATTTTCCCAGAGTAGATTTTAAAGAATATCCCAAAAAAAAATCGAACAATAATATCTCCATAAAGAACAATATTTATTGGAAGTTACAATATCTAATATTTAATGATAAGGTCTCTATCAAAAAATGAATTTATGAAGTTGAACACTTACAAAGGGACGAAGAAAATAGTATAAAATCAAGATGAATCAATGAGTTTGTACCGGTATGCCTCCAATTAGGAGTGTGAATTGTATCATTTCTCATGTAACAAAGCAACATATATACACGTCTAATTGCTGGATAATGTTTCCAACACCGCTCATTTTCTAAGGACAATGAAAACATGAAAGCCCATAACATAAAGAATCTATTTGATCAGAAATATATTAGCTCTTTAACTAAAATATCCCACCAGATGGGTATTTCTTTATAAATACTCCAGTCAAATAGGCAACAGGAGAAATCAAGAGATCTGGTGGCTTCTAAATAATATCAAGCCATGAAAAAACAAATGCCAACCTCTTTTGATTGTTTTGTTTTGGTGTTGATTGTTTGGTTGTCTCCTTGTCAGTTTTCTAAACTTGTGGGTCTCGAGAGACAGATGGTTATCGTCTGGTGAGGTGCCAACTTCCTTCAAATCCCAATCCTCGTTTTGATGTTTTTTCTCTTGTCCCGTTTAATCTTGTATCTTTAATATATAATTAATAAAATCTTTTTTGCCGTTACAAAAAAAATGAAAAGCCAAATGCAAACCTGACTAAATTACCCAGTAAATGAATATAGAGTATATGTTTGTCTCTCCCGAACCGCCCCCATATATGTATGTATCTAAAATTTTGGGTGCAATATATGAATCTAGCCACAAGTAAAAGCATCTAGGTTGAGGATATAAAAATAGTAATTTAGGTTTTTAGTCTCTCTAATAGCTATAGGATACAAAACTGATTCATCTATTTAAAAGTTTAAGCTTTTTAGTAAGTTGATAATTAACGATCCAATGGAGAGATGGCTTTTTAATTTTCATTCTTCATATATGGACTCGCAACAAATGGAGATGGGTTTCCATTTTCATGTTACAATAAATTACTTTGTATGTATAAGTTAGACTTATATAGAACAGTTACCATGAAAAAGGCATCTAAAACACATTTTATATGATTTTATATCATTTCTTAATAATCCAAAATCCATATTTGGAAGAAAAAGTCAGTATTGGAAGGAATAGAAATGGTACTTTGAAAATTTTCACGTGCTTTTATATTAATGAAAATTAGGTGTGCTAATGGTCTGGATTAGTCAATTTCTATAGAAATTCTGTAATCAGAAAATTGGGGAATGTTCCAAAGTAATAATAACCGAAACCAGACCATTATAGATACAGAACCCGATATGAACCAAATTGCAAAACCGGTTCGATTCCCGGCTACCTACCTTAAACAGTATCAACGAAAGTAAGTATGAAATCGCAGGATGATTCATAGATTTGGACAAAATGATTATAGGAATTTCATTAGTAAACGGAATTTACTAGAATTTCCATCCACTAAAACAATTGCCAAAAACAGTAGTACAAACAAAAATAGTAATTGCATTGTGGGTTATTAAATTGAAAAAGTTTTTTACCGCAACGACTAATCCGATGTTACTTTTGACCAAATTAAACAATTGATTTGATATGTGATAAGTTTAAAATCAACCAGGCCTATCCGGCTCAGTATTTCCAAACGCATTAGATAACTATGGACCTCTGGACCCATATCCAAAACAAAGCATTCAAGTAAATTAAGACTCTCTTACACTACCTAAACCCCCATGGGGGTAAACATAAATGGCCCAACCCTTATCAAGGCTCCCTCTCCGACGGAACAGGAGGGCTCCGGTCACTGTACTCTATGAGTGTCGTCCTTATCAACATCCAACGATCCTATATCACAGTCCTGGCAGGACTCTATCTCCTATACCGCCTATATAAACAATCCTCACTCGACGAGAATAGGTAACGAACCTCTTGCACCGGAGGGGTGTTGGAAGGCTTAACACCAGTGTCAAGTTCTTCTCTGCAGGTGCAGAAAACCGGGCACGCCAAAAAACGATTCATCAATATGAATTAGGCTAAACGGGTTTGGTTCGGTTCTAACCGTGATTCATAAGCATAAAAGTAGTAGAACTAATAAACAACTACACTAAAATCACTAGTTTTAATTTTGTCAGAACCATAATCTGACCACAAAAATACATATATCTGAACATCAAATATACATTTATCTGTATTACCTGGTTTTGATGATGTAATAAAATGCTGTTGGAGTACACAACCATTTCTTCTGAGCAGCAGTGCTGGAGTTTTGGTACAAGCTGTTCCTGCATTCTTACAGAAAATAACAAAAACATCAGATGGCTCTATACTATTAATTAAGTGCAGATTCAGTTTTTATTTTCTATTAATTTGTTGGATTACACTCACAACGAATCAATCGAGTGCTTAAATTTTTATTTTCTTGGCACATACATAAGTTTCCCAAGTAGTAGACTGTCACTGTGAGGGGAAGAAATGAAGATGAAATTACTTGCATGGCACTGCAGGGAGATGTCTACGTTGACATATGTACTTGTATTTTACGAAATAAGTAGGAAACACGTCTAACAAAAGGCCATATCTGTTTGTAAGTAAGTTCCCCTTGAAACCGATTGGAATACTTATTGGAAAACAATGGTACACCGAAAAGAACCAAAAACAATACTAGAAAACAAAAACTAAGGTTTCTCTTTAAAAGCTACTCCTGTGGTTTCAAATTGCTCAACCTTTTTGGGTAAAACTGTATTTTGGACCCTAATTCTTCCGATTCTTCGGAAAAAATTTACACCAATTTTTTCTTCTAAATGAGATCTTTAACTTTATGTTCATATTTTTGGAAAAGAATTCCAGTTATAAGATTATTTTGTACGTGAAAAAACGTAAAGCTAGGACAGAGGGAATATAACATACCGAAATGCGAAAGCACTCCAAAGAGGGAGAAAGTTTGATTCAATATTATTTAGTGCTACTTGCATAAAACAACAAGAAGAAGTTTGGTAGCTAAGCTGGCTTGAGCAGTTTATCAGCTTTTGCGCAAGGGGTAAGAGAAAGGGAAAGAGAGAGAGATGGTCCTGAAAACTTGGAGGAGGGAGGGGGGGAGATATTCTTATAGGGGTAAAAGCGTCACCAACCAATCGATTGCATTATGGCTTGGGGATTAAATGATAAAGCCAGTACAGTGAAGATTGAGAATCTACGTTTATGAGAAGAACACGCTTCACAAAATGCCATCAGAGAAATCCACATCTTGTACCGTACCAGTATACTATTTCAAGGTAAGAAAATGGGTGACTTGCTTTTCTCATTTCCTACTAGTTACAGTATATCCCAGACAAGACGTTACATGCACAGAGACGGACTAGTCTGGTTGGCTTGTGAATTTGCTCTCTACACAACTGATCAAGCTTCGATTCTTGGAGTGGGGTCGGAAAAAAAATGATTTCTTGTGAATCTCATAGTTTCGGCGTGGATGGCCTGCATTTGAACAGATGAGAGAGAGTATCAGTCGAAGTGAGCGTAAACTTACCCGAAAACCCCTGATCGTCGACAGTCTTTTTTTTTTTTTTTTGAGAAATTGATCGCTGACAATCTATTGATTATATGGAGAGAGGGAGGGGTTAGTCCGGTTGGTTGGTGAATTTGCGCCCCACACAACTGATCAAGCTTCAATTCTTGGAGTCGGGTCTTGAAAAAATGATTTATTGTGAATCCCATAGTTTCGGCGTGGATGGCCAGCATTTGAACAGATCGGAGAGGGTACTAGTTGAAGTGAGTGTAAGCTGACCCAGACACTCTTGATCGTCGACAGTCTTTTTTTGTTTGGGGGAAATTGATCGCTGACAATCTATTGATTATATGGAGAGAGGGAGGGGTTAGTCCGGTTGGTTGGTGAATTTGCGCCCCACACAACTGATCAATCTTCAATTCTTGGAGTCGGGTCTTGAAAAAATGATTTATTATGAATCCCATAGTTTCGGCGTGGATGGCCAGCATTTGAACAGAGCAGAGAGGGTACTAGTTGAAGTGAGTGTAAGTTGATCCAGACACTCTTGATCGTCGACAGTCTTTTTTTTTGGGGGGGGAAATTGATCGCTGACAATCTATTGATTATATGGAGAGAGGGAGAGGTTAGTCCGGTTGGTTGGTGAATTTGCTCCCCACACATTTGATCAAGCTTCAATTCTTGGAGTTGGGTCTTGAAAAAATGATTTCTTGTGAATCCCACAGTTTCGGCGTGGATGGCCAGCATTTGAACAGATCGGAGAGAGTACTAGTTGAAGTGAGTGTAAGCTAACCCAGACACCCCTAATCGTCGACAGTCTTTTTTTTTTTTTTTTTCGTCAACAGTCTATTGATTGATTCAATTGGTTAACATTCAACCAGGTGTACTGTATCACAGAAAATAATATCACAACAAGCTTCATTTGGTTGTCATTCTTCCAAGTCTCTGCATCCCTTATCTGCGGAATTTAAGAAACAGGGCACATGATCATAAAAACATGAGCACCAACTGTGATAACCGTATTCCATGTCGGCAGTATCAAAAAAATCAAGGGGTAACATGCTGATACTCAACGTCACCATGTACATATTTCTAAGCATTGTTTGAATACCATGTGCCAACGTAAACATTGAATAATTAATTAGCAATGAGGATCTCACGGATGCATGTGGACTGCTTACATAAAAAATAATAAAATAAAAAAGGAAAAAAAGGACATTATTTTTTTTTTTATAACTGGATGTCTGGGCTAACTTACGTGCACCTCGACTATTTGTCGCCTGTTCATGATTTTATGGGACCCTTGGCCCAACAGAACCTCATTAGAAACGATAAAATTCTCTCAGTGTATTCATATTCCATAATTGAATAGATACTATTGTTTAATAGAATTGAATAATTTCCGTTTTTCCATCTGATTTTGAGCTTTGTGTGTGCTCTTTTCATAAAGCAACGTACCACTCTCTTCTTGTGCATTTGGTTTTGGCATTTAGGGGGTGTTTGAAAGCCTACTTTTCAGCTTTTCATTTTTAATTTTTTGACTTTTTGACTTTTTAGATTATGGTCAGAATGTGTTTTGAATTTAGAAGAAATGTTAGGGAAAAATGTGCAAAATACATTCTCCAAAAGTAGTAGTGTTGTTTGGGAGAACAATGATGAAAATGAGTTATGAATTAATTTTTACTATTTTGCCCTTGTTTATTAATTATGTTAATAAAAATGTGTACATATTTTTGCTGATCTCTGTGAAGCTATGATGCCATGCGAAGTTTGTCACCAAGGATGGTTTCCGAATCATAGTCTGAGCTTTCATGTTTGATTATGATTTTGTTAGTTTGATTAGCTCTAGTTTTATGGATTGTATTTGGCTGTGTTGGTATCTTACCAACCCGCTGTGTGATTTTCCTTTTGGGCCATTGGCAGGCATATGATTGTTGATCTCGGGGGTGCCAACCTAGTTGGGATGCTCGGGTTTCGTTGTGATGCCGTTTTGTGCTTTTGGTCCTTTTAATCATTGTAATTTGTTTCCAATGATTAATAAAATTCCTTTTGCCGATCAAAAATATATATATATATATTATTAGTTGTGATGGCATATATACATAAACTTGGGTTCTATGTATATATTATTTGAAGTCTCCTAAGTGCTATCAATACTCATTTTGGGAAGTCCAGACGGAGCTTTTCTTTGGTTTTAATTGGGCTTTTCGCTAGTGGGTGGTAGGATTAAGCCCTAGAATTAGGTAAGGTGAGCGTATAGTGGCCTGGACACCTAAGTTATAAAAGGAACGGGGGATGGTGCTTTCCTTTCGAGAACAACATGAATGCTAGGCCGATAACGGCCGTCTATGGTTGGCCATGGACAACTCAGATCTGTTCGGCAGCACATGGTTTTTGATTTGTTTCAACAAGATGTGATCTGAGCCGTCCATGACAGACAACGGACGACTATGATCGGCCAGTATCCATGTTGTTCCCGAAGGAACAACACCAACCCCGTGTCCGTTATAAAAAAGGGTTGTAATCGATTGTAAGATACTTCTCGCACATACCCTCTAAACATCTAGCTAGGATGCACAAAACTTTACAAAAATTACGAGAAATGAAATAACCCAAAAAGTTTCCCGAATTGAACCAAGAAGCTGATAATTCCAGAATGTAGTTATCAAATTGCTGGGACGGGAGAGACATCGGACTATCTTCTCCGTTTGGCAAACGGGTCCCAAACATGGAAGACAACGTGCCAGCTACCATTGGTGGTTGAGTGAACATGAAATACCAAGAGCCCGGGTCCCAAACGGTCTACTTTATGCATAGCTTATCATACCAAAAACAGCAAAATTTCACAATCGTTGAAAGAGTGACCAATTGATGCGAACTATGAGGCCCCATCAGATAATTGCAAGGCTCCACCCCATGTATAATTTCTATGAATGACGCCTCTCGGAATTTTCATCGAAAGGCACAAATTTAATTAACCACTAAATACACCTTTTGGTTAGGAGATTGAGACGTGCTTGCTCTTGTAGTCCATGGAATAAAGGAGCACTGGGGTCTAAATTAAGAAGCAGATTTACGTGAATCAAGGGGCTTGTTAGTTATTCATAATTCGAAACTTCTTGTAAACTTATTGATTATGAAAATTTAGTAGGACTAATTAGACTATTGTTTTATGCTTGGAATGTGATGACCCTACGTAGTTTATGAAACAAATTAGAGATAGCCAAAAAGCTCTGGATATGACATAGGGGTATTTTGGTAATTTTGACATGTAGCTGACTTTGGGCCCAGATGAAACTCAAAACAGACCCAGGACACTTCCTAACTAACTCTTTTGAGGAAATTAGGCAAAAGAGACTATAAAGGGCCTTTTGGTAATTTTGGGGAGAAGCTATTTTCAGGTCCGAAACAATGTCAAGACCGGCCCTACGACTCCTAGGTATGCATATCATAATCTGAAAATGCACACAGAATACAGTAGAAATAATATCGTAGATATAATATAAAAGACTATTCGGATCCTAAGCGGGAACTCGGACAGCATAACATGATAATATGATATTATCATGTTAGGAGAAAATATTTTATTTTTGTTGCGACCGAACCCTCATCAGGCTATCTACGTATCCCCACATATAAGGGGAATCAGGTCACTCCGTAGTTTAAACCTTGGTCCAGTTTATGAAATTGTATCTAAATTCATTGAATTAATCCTGATGTTTTTATTTTTTGGGTTTTGTACGAACTGTCTGAACGGCTAGTCAAATCAAGGTAAGCGATCTCAGAAAGTACCACAAACGACCCAGTAGGGAGGCAGCAGTATAAGGAGACCTCTACCAAGCCTTGCTTCAGTGCCCACACTGTTTTGTTAGTCTTTCGATTTTCCTCGCCTCAAACCTCCACGAGACTAATGCGGTGCACTGCGACAGTGTATGTCTATATTATTGTGAATTTTATTGACTCAAAGATTGGTTGAATATAAATATGCAGTATTACGACGTCCATCTAGATGCGGGCCCGGCCCATGGGCAGTAGTCGGGCCAAAACAATTATAAATATTTCTACTACATGCTAAAAATAAGCAGGCGGTTATTGGTATTTGAAAATGATTCACTTATAGACTCTCGGCTCGAACCCTGGGTAGAGAACAGAGCTTCCGCTGGATATCGGATAAAATCGCCCAAAAAAATTGGCTATAACCTCTGGCAGAAAGTTGTTGATTTTGAGTCAGTACTCGGATAGAGTAACAGCAAGACTGGATGATTTTGAGTCAGTACTCAAACAAAATAACGGCAAGACTGGATGATTTTGAATCGCTACTCGGACAGAGTGACGACATGATTTATGATCGGGATTTCTTTCAGGAGAAATTTGACAGTGCTTCCTTGTAGCCCAGACCACTAGTATATCTTCTTAGAGAAATCCAGTAGAGCTTCCACGCAATATCTATATCCGGAGATTCCACCTGGAGAATCCGGCAAAGCTTTTGTGAAACTCTGGCTACTAGAGTTTCTTGTCTGAGAAACTTGGCAAAGCTACCACCTAAGTTAGTTATTTTTTAGTCTGGAATCGCACTATGGGAAAACTAGGCCTGGACAAAACCAGAACTCAGAAGTGTGTGTGTGTTCAAAAAATGGGGGAGGTAGGCGCCTATACTATGTGCCTGCCACGTGGCAAGCAGCCATTGGTTGCCTTGGCTAGGCGCCTTGGGGTTTGCAGCAATGCAGCCCGGGCTTGACCGTGCTCACGTGTAGTCCTTTGATCCAGGAACATCCAGGGAAATATCCCTAGGTTTTTTAGGTGCTCTAGATGTTGTGGTTGTGTTCGTTTTTCCAAATTGTGCTCTGAAGACAGAGAAATGCAATCGTCCGGCTCTTAGTTGACCAAATGAAGTTTGATTGACTTGAAATTTTGCAAGGAACTTCACTATGGTAAAAATAGAATTATCAATGTTTTAGATCTCGAAAATTGGGTCCCGATGTCCATGATCATGGAATCAGCCGTCTCAGGAAGCGTAGTGTCCCTAAAAATAGGGCTCGAAATTGCCCGAAACTTGACGTGAGACTTAATTTCAAACTGATTGCAAGGCCGGCATATCGATTTGCATAAGAACAGTCGCTTTATATTCTACATTTTTTATTATTAATTGTTTAAAGCATGCTTTCACAACAAGTCACACTCGCACCCTTCGCGTTAAACATGGCGCCTTATCTAGGTTAATCTTTCTCGCGAGATTGGTATACCTCATATTCCTACTTAATAATCATGCCTTTAAACTATACATGGTCTGATCTCCCCAATGGAATATAAAGGACGCCTGACGAATCGACCAAGTCAAAAATCTTTTTCTTTGCTCTTATGGTTTATGTTTTCCCTTAGATAATTGACCTACGCCAAATTTGAGTTGTCTATTTTTTACTTCAACATTCACTCTTACGCACGAGTTGCTATCGAGCTCTGTCAAAGAGGTGCAATTTAGACACACCAATTTGGCTAAGTAGATTAACTAAGCCTCCATCCATCTTGTGGCCCGATGATGAAACTTGTCCCCATCAGCAAAGCAAAGCTCTAACAAAGCCAAGGTATCACAAGCATAACGTTAGGTGTTAGGAGAAAATCCATTGTATCCTCACAGAAAAGCATAAAACCTAAATCAGCCCAACGCTCGCCATTTCATACCCATGGCCGATCCTTCGTTACCACAACCAACTCTTCGTTGTTGCGGTTGATCTTTCATTTTTAGCACTTGTGCCACAAGCAATTCAAGGACCTTTTATCCACTTGAAGAAGCCTTGGCCGTGTTGTCTTTAAAGCATGTGGGGCGCGGCCATCTTATTGTCATCATGGCTTTCGTATCTTAAGCGCGCCTCCTAGATTCTCCAGATATCAAAGATCCTTTCCTTGTTGGGGAAAATCCCATGTTTAGGAGATCTGGGGAGCATCCTTTCCATTCTGGATTACTCCCCACCGTCTCCTATAAAAGGAGGACCCACTTACTCTCTCAAGATAACAAATTCATTCTGAAATTCCACCCATGTACTCTTTAAGCACCCTCAAACACAAAATTCATATTCCACTTGCCAAATATTCTACAAGTCTTTCCTAACATGGAAGATCTAAAACTACATCCAAACTCTGCCCGGGTCAAGCCAAACGCAAAATACCTCTATCAATTTGAGGGATAAGTTGGTAATGGCCTCTCAATCCTCGAGAATGCATTTATAAACTTTTCTTTCAATACTGCCTTTTCTTTGATCATTTCAGGAATTCTGGTGTAGTGCAATAAAACCATGGCCGCATCTTCATAAGATTGGCCTTGGTATTGTTATATCACAAACGATCTAAATAGTGTTGTCGAGGTTTTATGGATAAATCTATCCATATGAAAACATTTTTCCAAAAGCACATCAAATCAAATAGGAGAGGCAACCATTTGGTTGGGCGGCGACGGGTGTCTAATACTTTCTCATGTCGTACCCTAGCTCCCAAACTAATAGAATCTCTATCTTTGGTTTCTTGGTTCCTAAAACCAAGTGGCGACTCTAAACAGATAAAGTGTGTCGCAGTGAGCACTTTCGATTCTAAAACATGCCACAGCGTGTGTCACGCAAAAAGTGGGCACACATCCACAAAATCTAAAGCAAAACATCCAAAATCCTAATTGTGGTTGCTTGGCCGTAAGACTAAAAGTTTCTTGATAGTCGCCTTCCTTTTGAAGAAATCCTTTGGCTACTAAATGAGCCATATGTTTAGCAACTGGAGCATCAGAGTTTCTCTTGACTTTGAGCACCCATTTACAGCCTATAACATGCTAAGAGGGATGAGCAGGAAGAAGAGACCATGTGCATTGTCTTTGTATGGCTTGAAACTCATCTTTCATGGCATCATACCATTTAGGAGATGCCAAAGCCTCTTTAACACAAGATGGCTCAACTTCCGAATCAGAGGAAAGAGATATAACACACGCAGGAGATGTATGGGACTGATAATACCAGACTTGGCCCTGGTGGTCATGGAATGAATATTCCTAGGAAAAGAAAAGAAAGAAGAGGGATAACAGGAATGGAAAGATGTGTATCAAGAGAAGAGACTCTAGAAATAGAGAGTGCAGGAGGTGAGACTACAGGAGTTGAGAATTAAAAAGTAGGTAATGCATGAAATAACGAAATGGGAGGAGAAGAAGAGATTGTAGAAGTAGAAACTGCAAAAGTAAAACTGGGTCTAACTGGTGGCACAAAGATAGGATGAGGAGGAATGCTGCACAAGAGAGACTTAAAGGTGAAGAAGAAAGTTAGAATTTTTTTTGTAGAGTAGTCATGGATGGGAGAAAAGAAGACAAATAGGCAAAAAGGAAACATTGTTCATCAAAGACAACATGCCAAGAGACTTAAAGGTGATGAAGAGAGTCAAAAGAAAGTTTTGTAGAATGGTCATGAAAGGGGAAGAAAAAGGCAAAGCGGCAAAAGGGAAACATTGTTCATCAAATACATCATGTCGAGAATCATAAACCCTATGAGAAATAGGATCTAAGCACTTGTAGCCCTTATAGGCTGATGATACCCAATAAAACAGAAGGAAGAGACCTTGGAGCTAGCTTATGAGGAGCATAAGGACAAAGCCGAGGAAAACACTTACAACCAAAGGCCTTCAGGAAACTAAAATAAGGAGATCTGATAGGCGCGCAATGTCATAGATATAAGCGCCTAAGTAGGGCAAATTAGCGCGTTAGAGGCGCGGTTTTATCCCATTTTCCACTTGATGCGGTGTGTCCTTGGTTATTCTTGTCTTTGCTTGTTGATAAGCCCCAAATGTTGTATATATCCGGGCTTATCTCGCTCGTTGTGATCACACACATGTGCATTTTGTGCCTTTATACGATTGATTTTGCGCGAGTTGTGTTTTTGACGAGTTTCAGGAAATCGGAGCTAAAAGGTGTGTCCAAAGCTCCAAATAATCCCCGGTTGTATCCGGAAGTACCCAAGGCCCCGCAATGCCGTGGAGGACAATCGCCGAAGCTTAGAAGTCAATTCAAGAAGCTTTGGAAGGTTCAAGGAAGGCCCGGAACAAAAGAGCAAGGCATTTGGAGTCATGAGCTTCGAGAAAATCTGACCAACCGATAGAAAAAGGCTCATTTCTCTCAAGGTACAAAGGCTATGAAGATGAGGTCAATTGGGTTTGAAAGTAGACTCATAGAGCTTTCCAACGGTTCAAGAATCGCCTCATTCCGAGTTCGGACGAAGCCGGGGCGTGCCCGCGAAGTTGGGTCAAAAATCTGCCTGAAAAACTCACATCCTGAAGAAAGATACCGGTAGCTTGATTTTGGAGATACCGGTATCCCCGGAACAGAAAGAAAATTTGGAAAGATACCGGTAGCTTGATTTTGGAGATACCGGTAGCCACTGCGAAATTCAGCAACTTTTTGTACCCGATCCAAAATATCTAATGGCACTTTTGTAATTATTTAGCACGACTTTTGGGGCCTTTATAAGGTCCCCAACCTCAGAATTTTAGGGAGACTTGGTTTTCACCTTCTCTCTCTACCTCCATTAGTTGTAGCTTAGGATTTGCTCTCCCTTCTCTCTAGGATTTGATGTACTCCCACTTAGTTTCAAGGTAATTGCTCTTCATTAATGTTTTAGTACTCATCTTTATCTATCTAAATCTTGTGTTTATTTCCATTTTCGTCATGTTTTCCTTAATCACGTTTTTCTCTTTGTTGCGTACTTTAAGCATGTTTGAGTAGAAGTTTAGGCTTGGTTATGGGGTGAATATCATCCCAAGACTTCGGGTTTTCAATGGCTTCTCACGTTTTTATGCTTATTGAAGGTTTGTGAATGGATTAATCACTCTATTTTCGGTCTAAACTTGGAGTTGTTAACCTCTTTGATTGGGTGTAGACACATCACGTGGCACACACAATGCTTTGAGCTATGTCACTTTAGGTGTTCGATAAAATGTCTAAGAGAGTTTCTTGCCATTTACAATCCTCATTCTTGTGGTAGAGATTGGTTTTCATTGGGTAAGTTCGATTTTATGTATCAAAACTTAGTCTTGTTAACCTTTTTGATCTTGTGTAGGCAAGGGCTTGACCACTTGCCACACATGATGCTTAGAGCTATGTCATTCTAAGTGTTTGTAAAATTGCCTCAAAGAACTTATCCCATTGTTAAACTAATTTTCTAGAGACAAAATGATTTTCATTGTTAAATCTTCCGAGTGAGAGCAAGTGACTTTGTCTCTCACTTGAGTTATAGTTGAGAGCCATTGAATATCCCTAGTCATGGGTGGTATGAACCTCTAGACCTTGCCGCCTTTAATTTGTAGTTTAAAATTTCATTTTCAATCCCATTAGAGGTAGAGAGATTCCACCAAACAAAAATCACAACCAAAAGGTTGGCCGTCCTAACGCCGAAACCTTTACCGTAAAGTAAGCCTCTCACTAGCTCCGACCCTTCCCTGAGGACTCGACCCGGACTTCCGGTTATTATGCTTTGCGACACCTAAACCCTACGCTTGGGGAAACATCATTTGAAATACAATCCAAGGACGCAAGCAATTTTTGGCGCCGTTGCCGGGGAGGGCAACAAATGGCGAGCTAGTAAAGGAGTCTGCTTTACCCCACTGTAAGTACACCCATCTTTTCTTTCTTTTTCGTTTTTCTTGTTATTTTTACCTTTTGTTTATTTTGTAGTCCCATTAAAAGAAAAATCCTAAAAAAAAAAATAAAAAAAATAAAAAAAATGTCTTATTATGAAAATTGGTATGGAGGGTATGCACGGCAATTTGATTGTTCAATGTCACTTCCTATATTTTATGGCTTGGCCTCAGAAAACCCATCATCGCATATTGATAAACTTGAGGAAGCTTTTTCTAGAGATGAAGTGGCTATGTTACAAGTATTCCCATCGTCTTTGCGAGATAGTGCGCAAGATTGGTTTTATTCATTGAGTCTTGGATCTATCCATACATGGGGAGAGATGATAAAACAGTTTTTCAAGAAATTCACTCCCGTGTATGAGACTCACATGCTTTTACAAGAAATATCCAATTTCTCTCAACAAGGTGATGAGTCTTTTTCGCAATGTTGGGAGCGATTTAAATGTTCCATATTCTCTTGGTCAAGTTTTAATTGTGAGCTTGGGGATCTTCTGGCTATCTTTTGCCGAGGCTTAAATTCTATAACATGTCATTTTGATTTGTTATCCGATGAAGAATTCCTAAGTAAAAATGTTGAAGAGGGTTGGGACTACCTTGATGAATTAGCCCAAAAGCCCCAACTTTGCGAGTTGACTGAAATGTGTGAGATGACTAATTCTTGCGTGAGGGAAGATGAGAAAATAGAGCCACTTGTTGTTTGTGAGGAGTCATTTCCAATAGTTGCATTGGACAATCAAATACTCTCAGATCTAGGTGATGCCATCCCTCCTACTAAGTCTCCGCCATTGCAAGAGCTTATAAACATAGAACGAATTGATTTTCTTGGTGTTGATAATTTTGATGCAGTTTATCATCCATTTTTGTTGAAACTCATCAACAACTTGAAAGTTAATTTTGCTTGGAATATGCAATTGGTAGAATTTCGATTTCAAACGTGGCAAAAACAATTGAGATACTCTAAGTATTTGATTTTATGGCATGGCCGCGTACAATTTTTAACGGAGGGCTTAAATTGGGGTGATATGCTCGTGCTAATAGCTCTTCGTAGTACGGCGGATTTTTGGATTTCACGTGAAAAGAGTGCAGGGCACCACTTTTGTTTTTAGTTTTGTTGTAGGTGGTCTGGTATAGCCACCTTGCTTCGGCAAGGGAGAAAAGTATTTACCCGTTTATCGCGTGAAGATTTGTTTGTTGGGGACTCGGCTATCACGGAGCGAGTTGGTACTAATCATTGTCTCTTAGTAGGTAGTTGGCAATTCAGTCTTTTGCAGGGTGACCATGCTACCGTACCAGCCTTGGTAGTTTGGGTCTAACTTAGCGGCGATTGCGGCATTTAGGAGCCCTAAACAGGGGTGCGACGCAATGTCGCGGTTGTAAGGCCTACAAAGTCGTTGGGGATGGCCCTGTGCGACTAGCTGTGGTCCCACATGGGGCCGAAGGAGGGAGCCTTGGAAGCATTGCCAATGACGAAAGGAGCGAGTGATGAAAAATCCTCATCGTTGGTCGAGGTATTGGGTGATTGACATTTCCGCCCCGTCGGTACATCTTTTTGTTCCTCCATCTTCTTACTTTTTGTCTCATGCATTGAGGACATTGCATATTTTAAGTTGGGGGGAGGGTGTACTTCGTGTTTTATTGCTTTGTTTATATTTTAGTTTTTAAAAAAAAAAAAAAATTGTCAATCAAGGAATTTGGATACTTTTGTGTGCGTACTCTTAATTGATGGCTTCTAATTAATGCTATGATGTTTGTTGTGTGAGACAGAGTCTTGATATGATTTCATGGATAGACTTAAGCTTGTGAACATGACATTAAAGGGATACACTTGATTAAACCGCATTACCTATAGTTGGATAGCGTATGCTCACTTAAATTCATGCTTTTGCACGCACACTGTCCCACTTGAGCATTCACTGGCTTCGAAATTGGTTCACGTGTCATTGATCCCTCGGTATGAATTAATTGCCTATGAAATTTTTGGAGCCCCTTTCCATGTAAAAAGAAAAGGAAAAAATGATGCATGCTTTATTGTTAATGTTTATCCGGGCGTTCATTGAGTAACCGGACAATCGGGGTTTGCTCCCA
Source organism: Vaccinium darrowii (assembly GCA_020921065.1). Lineage (NCBI taxonomy): Eukaryota > Viridiplantae > Streptophyta > Magnoliopsida > Ericales > Ericaceae > Vaccinium > Vaccinium darrowii. The sequence continues at coordinate 23,466,857 of CM037156.1, forward strand.
CCGTATTGTTCGCGTCAAAAGATGGATAGACCTTGTGAAGGCATTGTTGAATGTGGTTAGCTTGGACCTCACTATAAAGCCTTTTTGACTCGAGCAATTAAGTCTGAGGGGTCTCTCAAAACCTGGCGCCCTAAGGCCATTTGGCTTGGGGATGGCCGACCTAACGCTCGCTAAAGGGGTCAACTAGAAAGCCCGAGAGGTCCGGGTATTGCACGATCACATAAAAAAAAAAAAAAATTCATTCGAATAAAGGGAAGGGGTGTGCTTAAAGAAATACCGAGCTATCAATGGTGTGAGAACTGTTTTCAAGGTTAGTGAATTTCTTTGTGAGGTTTCTTCACACACATGCCACGTGAGAATTCTCTATCCGATCGTAGGTAAGAGGATTGATTTTTGTGCTAAGTTTGGAGAAGAAGTTCACTTGCTTAATTCTTTCTATGAATGAAGTATCTTGCTATTGACTTGCATGGCGGACATTGTGGTGCTATGTGAGGTTGTCGGTTGGGCATGAGTACATTTAAAGTATTCGATTCCTTTGTGTTTTGTGGGTTGTTCACTGCTGAAAACCCTCACGAGACTTCACTCGTCCTACCGGGGCCGCCCGGGGGTTTAAAAGACATATCCTTTTTAGTTTGTTTCCATTAGTGCATTTGTTTAGTTTGCTCGGGACGAGCAAAGTTCAAGTTGGGGGGTGTGATAAGCCCCAAATGTTGTATATATCCGGGCTTATCTCGCTCGTTGTGATCACACACATGTGCATTTTGTGCCTTTATACGATTGATTTTGCGCGAGTTGTGTTTTTGACGAGTTTCAGGAAATCGGAGCTAAAAGGTGTGTCCAAAGCTCCAAATAATCCCCGGTTGTATCCGGAAGTACCCAAGGCCCCGCAATGCCGTGGAGGACAATCGCCGAAGCTTAGAAGTCAATTCAAGAAGCTTTGGAAGGTTCAAGGAAGGCCCGGAACAAAAGAGCAAGGCATTTGGAGTCATGAGCTTCGAGAAAATCTGACCAACCGATAGAAAAAGGCTCATTTCTCTCAAGGTACAAAGGCTATGAAGATGAGGTCAATTGGGTTTGAAAGTAGACTCATAGAGCTTTCCAACGGTTCAAGAATCGCCTCATTCCGAGTTCGGACGAAGCCGGGGCGTGCCCGCGAAGTTGGGTCAAAAATCTGCCTGAAAAACTCACATCCTGAAGAAAGATACCGGTAGCTTGATTTTGGAGATACCGGTATCCCCGGAACAGAAAGAAAATTTGGAAAGATACCGGTAGCTTGATTTTGGAGATACCGGTAGCCACTGCGAAATTCAGCAACTTTTTGTACCCGATCCAAAATATCTAATGGCACTTTTGTAATTATTTAGCACGACTTTTGGGGCCTTTATAAGGTCCCCAACCTCAGAATTTTAGGGAGACTTGGTTTTCACCTTCTCTCTCTACCTCCATTAGTTGTAGCTTAGGATTTGCTCTCCCTTCTCTCTAGGATTTGATGTACTCCCACTTAGTTTCAAGGTAATTGCTCTTCATTAATGTTTTAGTACTCATCTTTATCTATCTAAATCTTGTGTTTATTTCCATTTTCGTCATGTTTTCCTTAATCACGTTTTTCTCTTTGTTGCGTACTTTAAGCATGTTTGAGTAGAAGTTTAGGCTTGGTTATGGGGTGAATATCATCCCAAGACTTCGGGTTTTCAATGGCTTCTCACGTTTTTATGCTTATTGAAGGTTTGTGAATGGATTAATCACTCTATTTTCGGTCTAAACTTGGAGTTGTTAACCTCTTTGATTGGGTGTAGACACATCACGTGGCACACACAATGCTTTGAGCTATGTCACTTTAGGTGTTCGATAAAATGTCTAAGAGAGTTTCTTGCCATTTACAATCCTCATTCTTGTGGTAGAGATTGGTTTTCATTGGGTAAGTTCGATTTTATGTATCAAAACTTAGTCTTGTTAACCTTTTTGATCTTGTGTAGGCAAGGGCTTGACCACTTGCCACACATGATGCTTAGAGCTATGTCATTCTAAGTGTTTGTAAAATTGCCTCAAAGAACTTATCCCATTGTTAAACTAATTTTCTAGAGACAAAATGATTTTCATTGTTAAATCTTCCGAGTGAGAGCAAGTGACTTTGTCTCTCACTTGAGTTATAGTTGAGAGCCATTGAATATCCCTAGTCATGGGTGGTATGAACCTCTAGACCTTGCCGCCTTTAATTTGTAGTTTAAAATTTCATTTTCAATCCCATTAGAGGTAGAGAGATTCCACCAAACAAAAATCACAACCAAAAGGTTGGCCGTCCTAACGCCGAAACCTTTACCGTAAAGTAAGCCTCTCACTAGCTCCGACCCTTCCCTGAGGACTCGACCCGGACTTCCGGTTATTATGCTTTGCGACACCTAAACCCTACGCTTGGGGAAACATCATTTGAAATACAATCCAAGGACGCAAGCAATTTTTGGCGCCGTTGCCGGGGAGGGCAACAAATGGCGAGCTAGTAAAGGAGTCTGCTTTACCCCACTGTAAGTACACCCATCTTTTCTTTCTTTTTCGTTTTTCTTGTTATTTTTACCTTTTGTTTATTTTGTAGTCCCGTTAAAAGAAAAATCCTAAAAAAAAAAATAAAAAAAATAAAAAAAATGTCTTATTATGAAAATTGGTATGGAGGGTATGCACGGCAATTTGATTGTTCAATGTCACTTCCTATATTTTATGGCTTGGCCTCAGAAAACCCATCATCGCATATTGATAAACTTGAGGAAGCTTTTTCTAGAGATGAAGTGGCTATGTTACAAGTATTCCCATCGTCTTTGCGAGATAGTGCGCAAGATTGGTTTTATTCATTGAGTCTTGGATCTATCCATACATGGGGAGAGATGATAAAACAGTTTTTCAAGAAATTCACTCCCGTGTATGAGACTCACATGCTTTTACAAGAAATATCCAATTTCTCTCAACAAGGTGATGAGTCTTTTTCGCAATGTTGGGAGCGATTTAAATGTTCCATATTCTCTTGGTCAAGTTTTAATTGTGAGCTTGGGGATCTTCTGGCTATCTTTTGCCGAGGCTTAAATTCTATAACATGTCATTTTGATTTGTTATCCGATGAAGAATTCCTAAGTAAAAATGTTGAAGAGGGTTGGGACTACCTTGATGAATTAGCCCAAAAGCCCCAACTTTGCGAGTTGACTGAAATGTGTGAGATGACTAATTCTTGCGTGAGGGAAGATGAGAAAATAGAGCCACTTGTTGTTTGTGAGGAGTCATTTCCAATAGTTGCATTGGACAATCAAATACTCTCAGATCTAGGTGATGCCATCCCTCCTACTAAGTCTCCGCCATTGCAAGAGCTTATAAACATAGAACGAATTGATTTTCTTGGTGTTGATAATTTTGATGCAGTTTATCATCCATTTTTGTTGAAACTCATCAACAACTTGAAAGTTAATTTTGCTTGGAATATGCAATTGGTAGAATTTCGATTTCAAACGTGGCAAAAACAATTGAGATACTCTAAGTATTTGATTTTATGGCATGGCCGCGTACAATTTTTAACGGAGGGCTTAAATTGGGGTGATATGCTCGTGCTAATAGCTCTTCGTAGTACGGCGGATTTTTGGATTTCAAGTGAAAAGAGTGCAGGGCACCACTTTTGTTTTTAGTTTTGTTGTAGGTGGTCTGGTATAGCCACCTTGCTTCGGCAAGGGAGAAAAGTATTTACCGAGGGTCTTAAAAGCCAGCGTTTGACTTTGCCACATGTGTTGACTTCGGGAGGGTATATATACCTCGTTTTTACTCCGAATTAGGGTTCGAACTTTGCTAGATTTTTCTTAACTTTTCGCAGCCGCTTTCCCTTTTGGAGTTTTCATCTTCCGGAGTTGTTTTTCATCGAAGTTTTGGAGTTTTTTTCCGCTGTTTTCGTACTTTGATTCGGTAACGTTTCTTGTTCTTTACTTCAATCTCAGTTCGCGGGAGTTTGTCCGCGTTCTGTGACTCGAATCGTTGTGTTAATTGATTTCTAAGTTTAATAGCATGTTTATTTCCACAATTTTTCCATTCGTTCAATTTATTATGTGTGAGTAGTCGTATAGGGTGTGGCCGCGGGACGAAGGTGTCCCGTGGCTAGACTAATTTGCGTTCCACCTCGGTGCCGAATCATTCAAATTAATGCGCAGTTTTTCAATACGAAATCTTTTCTAACAAACAAACCCGGGCATTGCCAACAACAAACGCGCGCAGTGGTTGGTGACAAGTGGTGCGCATTTGTTGGGGATTCTTTTCATATTTTTAAACCTATTAATTAAATAATTGTGGCCCGAGTGAATGTGGATTAGGCTAGTTGCGGACACTGTAGTGCCCACGGCTGTGCTCTCCTGTTTTAATTAAGAGTCTAATAATTTAATCAATTCAATTTCGTTAAGTAAATCAGTCATCTGAACAAGGGGTGGCTACCTGAGAGCCATTTGCAAACATAGAATCTAGCATTGTTTGGGTCAACACCGTAGACCGTCTCTGTGGTTCGACTCCGGTACTTCCGGATTTATTGTGCTACACCGGTCGATTGTCCTACGCTTGGGACGAAATTAGAGTTAATTATTAGTTACCCGAACGGTCAAGCATTTTTGGTATGAATAATTTCTATGAATCGAGAAAGATGGTGAAGTTTTGAACTAGGGAGTCTATTGATAAGAGAAATGACAATAGCCATAGCATCAAACCAAAAAATTAAGGGAACACTGGACTAATGGAAAAGTGCAATGGTGGTTTGTATTATATGTCTGTGCTTTCTATGAGCAATACCATTTTAAGGCATATGAGGACAACTTAACTCATGTTTAACACGACTCTGTTGAAGAAAAGCAGTCATTTTGGTACCCTATGAGAAAATGATTTTGTGGCGGTGAGAGGATTGTGGATCTGGAGAAGGAGAAGCCTTCATTTTGTTTTTGTAACACCAAGGTGTTTAATTTTGGTTAATCATGATTTATTATATAAATTAGGCTCAATTAAGTACATGATCTCTATGTGTGATGTGACGTACCCAAGTTATGTTTGCATTATGAGTCCCGTGCATGATTTACGTGTTATATGTATGATTTTGTGTTAGGTGTCTTTAAGTAATTAGAATTTTATGTGGGAAAAAATAGCAGTTACACAAAAGTCATGTATTGGACCACATGGAACATTTTTGCACCACACCTTGTGAGAGATTTTGCACCTAGAAGAGAGAGAAAATCAACCCATTCTTCTCTCTCCTTCATTCCCACGTTATATCTCTCTCTCTCTCTCTTCTCTCACGTTTTCTCTCAAGAAATCTAGAAGCTCTCAAGCCATGATCTAGCCCAAGAATTGGATTTGGTGAACAAGAGAAGGATATAAGAGATACAAGTTGATATTTGCTTGAAGTGCAAAGGAATGTGAGTAACCTCATACTTTGAAATGGGAATTTTATGAACTCTTCCTTTCTATGGAAATGCGATTTATGACGTGATATGCCTACGTGTTTTGAATGACTTGTTATGACATGGAAAGCTCTTTTAAATGTTTTCGAAGTATGTATGTATACCATGCCCTTACTTTACCTTATGTGCCCGTTGGTGGGTTCCATAATAGCCAGCATCATGTATGTGCCTTCCTGGAGGATTCCATAATATCCAGGTATGTGCCTTCCTAGAGGGTTCCATAATATCCAGGTATGTGCCCTCACCGATGGGTACCACAATAATCGACCGGGATCCCGATATATGTCATGTATGTATGTGGTGAGCAATGTGGTATTGGCAATGTTTATGTATTCAAGTTCTCATGTGAAATTCGTTATGGCTTTTCAAATGTACGAGATCTTGTTTTATATGTGTTATTTATTTTCAAAACCCAAATCTTAGTATGAGCTTTACTCACTGAGCTTTCAACTGACGGTTTATTTACCAATTTCAGGCGATGGAGTTTGATAGTTGAATGCTTGAAGTGAAGTGTTTTGGTGTAAAGTAGTTGAACTTCATGGGATGTTATGTGTAAAAGACTTGTAGTTTGGCATGTTTTGTGATAGTCTCTTTTATGGACAAGGATGTATATATTTTTGACAAGTGGTGTATGTAGTTATATGTTAAGGTCATGTAATGGATGTTTAATGTATGTATGCTCTGAACCAAATGGGTGGTGCTAATTTCACTTGATTTTTGTTGTACTTATTTTTATTTTGAGACCCCTTAATCAAAGTTTTCTTTACCGCTTCCGCTAATGTATATTTTTTTTTTCCCCCTAATTAAAGCACTCTACTCTTGAGCCCATTTGGTTATATATGAAGGCCTTGTTGGCCGGTCACGTGCCGTGATCCCTAATGAGGGGTCTAGGGATGGCGGGACGTGACAGTTTTTGTTTTTCTTTTTTGGGTTTGGGGTCCAAAACGACCAAATATGAGGGAGAGAGGGGCAATTTTGTCTTATAAATGTGATATTCTCGCAAGTACAAACAGAACTTTAACAGAAGAGGTGAAGATGGGAAACAGTGAAAGATGAAAGAGTGAAAGATGAGAGGGTGTGTGGACATTTTTAAAGAAGTGATGTAGAGCAAGACAAGTTCAAATAAACTTAGGTTTTTTTCAGCATTATTTTTACTAGAATTTTAGTTTCCATTTCTTAGTCAAACTCAATTTTTCCATGTTTGGTAATTTTCTTTATTTGATTTGAGTCCTAGTTGAATTAGGATTTGCTTCTTCTTTAGTTAGTTTGAGTCCTAGTTGAATTAGGAATTGGTTCTTATTTAGTTAGTTTGAGTCCTAGTCGAATTAGGATTTGCTTCTTCTTTAATCAGTTTGAGTCCTATAAACAAGGATGTAACCTTTCAAAACAATTCATTCAATCATCTATCAATAGTATTTCTAGAGTTCTCTCTATTTTCCTTGTTCGCAGGGTGTTTATCTTTTTCTTGTGGATTCAAAAGCCCGTTTGTTAGAACGAGATCTAACAAACTCGTCTACTAGAATGAAATCTAGTCACCCATTCATCAACTAGAACGATATCTAGTCTATTTTAGCTACAACGCTGCGTCATAAAGGTTAGGGGGTGTCCATGAAATTTAAGCTAAAAAAATTACTATTCACGTCATTGTTCATGGTAACCTTGTTACGTATGATTTTGGTACTTATTACGAACCGTCTTGAATTTTTAAAAAATTAAATATTTACGTTAACATACCAAAAAATACGTAACAAGTACCAAAAACATACATAATGGGACGTACCGTACACCCCTTTTCAAGGAGGCATGTCATAGATTTTTCCCATCTAATAGAGGCTGTTTTAATCTGATGAGATTTGTTAACCACGAGTTCGGGTTTTGGTTGGAAGATCGGGGTTCTAGTCGTGTTTGAAAGAAATCTTTCCCACAATGCACTGAGTTAGGGGGTGTTTGGACTTTGCATTGTAGTTTCATATTTCCATTTCTATTTTTTTGGTATTTTAGGTGTTTGGGGTCACTATAAAACAAATAAAAATAAAAATAAAATGATTTTTAGTGACAGCAACGTCAGTGAAAGTGTGTTGCTAAAAAGTCTTTAGCGACAGTACCTTTTGTATTAAGCTGTCACTAATTATAGAGTTAGTGACAACTTACTAAAAAGTTCACTGAGTACTTTAGCAACACACTTTTAGTCACAAAATTGTTGTCACTAAATATCAACTTTTTTTTAGAGAAGAGAAGTGAGAAGTATGGGGAGATGAGTTTTTTAACTTCTCATTTTTCATTTTCCTCATTTGGATTAACAAAAAGGCTTATATAAAATGTATTCTGCACATATCTCTCAAACACTACTCTTGTTGCAAAATACATTCTGCACATATTTTCCAACCACTCAATTCAAATTCAAAATACATTTTTGCCATAATCGAAAAGGCCAAAATGTAAAAATCAAAACGCAAAAGGTTAAAAAATGAGACTCCCAAATTAGGCCTCCTTTGGCTAAATCCAAAAGACTGATTTTTTGGTTTTTTTTCGTTTTGTTCTTATTCAGAAAAAATTTGCATTTGTTAGTTTTCAGTCGATTTTTTATGATTTCTTGGCTTTTCTCGACGAGAGGAATATAAAAAGTATAAAATTATTTGCCAAACTTAAAGTTTTGTGAATAAAGACGAAAAATGGAAGCAAAAAATCGGTTTTTTGGATTATTTTTTGTCCTTATTCACAAAACTTTAAGTTTGGCTATTAATTTTATACTTTTTAGATTCCTCCCATCGAGACAAGCCAAAAAACCACAAAAAATCGACCGAAAACTAAAAAAAAATTGAATAAGGACAAAACAAAAAAAAAAAAACCAAAAAATCAGTTTTTGGATTTAGCCAAAAGAGAGCCTTAGTTTATAACCTTGGAAAACCAGACTCTTGCTAGGTTGGAGGCTCAAGGTCATCATCAATTAGTCAGCATGTTATCTGAAACATGGGTCCCGAATTTAATACGAAAAGCATGCATGCATGTGATGCATCTCTCCCCCACAGGAGCAGCACTTTTTGGTTGTTATGGGCCAATACATTGAGTTGGCCGGCGTCGGTACGTGGGGTTACTTAATATTATACCACACTACTAAATTGATATTCACATCTTGTTTTTCTTTTGGCAAAATGTTTATGTGTAAAAGTTTTCTATAAGACAAAAAAAAAATTGTGGATATATACACATTTAGGCCTATGGTTTCATACTTTCATTGATCGATACATGGTGCATGTGGCCATTATCGATGTTGCCATCCCTCAAATATCGAACAAACATCTGCATTTAATGTTTGATAGCGTCAGACTATTATCCAGCCACATCAACCCCCTAAAAGTCACACAAATTAATGTGGTTCCATTTGGACTTTGTCGAAGATACAAAATTAAATTTGGTTTCGGAATTGGAAAGTAAGCCTGTATTGTGAGTGTTAGATTTTATTTCTTATCGCCCACCTAAGTCATTTGCTTTGTGATCTACTGGATACTTCACTTACTGTAAATTGGTACATCCAAGAAATCTAACATTGAGATACTTTGATGAGAAAACATTCTCTATACCGCTTGTGCAAAACCCCACTTTTCCACCCCCACCATATGTACGTTACTCCATGAGTTTACCGTTTTGATCTAAACTGTTTATTTTGTAGGGCCCGTAGACTAGTGCATTCATGCAAAAAAAATCAATTTGATCGAATACCGATAAATATATAACATTTTGAATTTTTTTTTGCGAAATGGATCGATGGTTAAGGATAGTTTAACTTAAAATCCATGACCGTTCATTTTACAAAATAAAATTCAAATTTTGATATACCTGTCGATGTCCGATCAAGCTGATTTTTTGCAGGGATGTAGTATTTTGCTGGCCTTACAAGATAAACGGTTTAGATCAATAATTAATACACAATGAGGCCCACAAAAGTGGTGGCGGAAAAGGAGAGTTTTATACCGGCAATGTAAAAAATGTTCACTCCATTTTGAAATAGAAATACTTAAAGAGGGGAAGATAGAGAATTTGTATGGCAGGAACGGAGCCTGGATGTTACCTTACAGTGGTTCAGATTTGGGAAAAGTTTTACCCACTGCTATAAACTTTGAATATCTATGAGTTTGCTTTGCATGGGAAATTACCTTGCGCAGCTAAAGTAGAGCTCATTGTGGGTGCTAGTAGGATTTCAATGGGAAGGCTGGATTTGAAGCAATGTTTTAAAACTTGGATCGGATTGGCCGGTTCATCCGGTTGGCTCGTCAATCGGGCCATGGTTCGGTCCGAACTAATAAGAAAACCGCTTGTTTTCAATAACCAGCCTCCATTTGCAAAAGCGCTTAAAATAGAGAGTTGAACTCAACCCAGTGACGGGCCTTTTTACTAAATAAAATTAGTTCTCATCAATAAGAACTAAAGTGATGAAATGGATGGTGGAATGTGGTGTATGAAAGTGGAGTTTGGTTCCTTGCCGTATTTCAGGACTTCTCTAGAAGCAAACGAAGGAGGAAGAATAACAAAATAAACTTTAATGTACTTCAAAGGTTGCAATCGATCAAACTCTAGGTTACGATTGATAAGGAAATTACGTTACTCCTACTTAAGGGTGCACACCGGCTTCGTAGCCTGCCCAGTCCGGCCCGATTTTTTTAAGGCTTGGAATAAATATTTATACCCATAGGGCCGGGCTAGATTGAGATTTTAAGCCCATTTACTAAATGGGCTGGGTTTGGGAAATTCCTTTGAGGCCCAGCCCGGCCCGATTTAAATAAATATTTTATTTTAATACTATATATATGTTAGTATGTTACCGCCGAAACCTACCTGCTTAGGGTTAGATTATCTTGATGAAGAGGCGCATATCCTCATCTCCTCTTATTTAGTAAAATCTCCTTGTCTCTTATTCAACGATCATCAATTTTTAATATTATTGTAAGAATTTCGAACTTTAAGTATATTATTACAGTTGTGAATTGTAATTTGATCGTTATGTTTGATTAATTTATATTTGTGATACCATGCTTTAAAAAATTAAATGGGCTTGTTGAATGGGCTTGGAAAATTAAATTTTCATTTGGGTTGGGCTTGGGCATATTAAATGAAGCCCGATTATAAATGGACTGAGCTTGGGAATGCACAAATTTTGTTATTATCTAGTACAAGCCCGGCCCAAACCCGGTCCAACCCGGTATATGTGCACCCGTACACCTTGAGAAGAAATGGAAATCTGATTGTATTACGCAATGACGATTACAAGAGAGAGATTACATGTTTATACTCGGCCAGATACAACACGTTACAAAATTAGTTTAACTGACTTAAGCAACAAACCAATACACTAAGCATAACAACTACAACTAATTAACAAACTGATTTGGGGTTAAGGATCTGCTGTGATGCACCTCCATACTCTTTATCATGCCCCTGCAAGGTCATGGTGGGATCAGATCGCACCGAGCTTGTCTTTGAGATAATTGAACCGAGCAACACTTAGAGGTTTGGTAAACAAATCAGCCAATTGCTCACTGGTGGGAATATGATGAACAATCAATTGACGAGCCATAACTTTTTCCCGAATAAAGTGGTAATCCACTTCGATATGCTTAGAGCGAGCATGGAACACTGGATTTGCAGCCAAGGCAAGTGCAGAAAGATTATCACACCATAAGACTGGAGAGGGTACAGAGACAAGACCAAAATCACGTAAAAGCATGGTCAACCAACTAAGCTCTGCTGTAGTTTGAGCCAAAGCACGATACTCAACCTCCGTGGAAGAGCGTGCCACAGTGGGCTACTTCTTGGCAGTCCAAGAAATGAGATTGGGACCCAAAAACACACAATAGCCAGTGGTGGACCGACGGTCTAGAGAACAACCAGCCCAATCAGAGTCAGAATATGCTGTAAGAGTAAGATCCCCAGGGAGAAAACCATGCCATGAGTTAAGGTACCCTTGAGATATCTAAGTAGTCTTTTGACAGCTTTAAAATCCCCAATAGATGGTTGATACATGTGTTGACAAGCAGAATTTACAGCCAAAGCTAAGTCAGGACGTGTAATTGTCATGTATTGAAGAGCACCAACTAGACCCCTATAGAGAGAAGGGTCAGAAAAAGGAGCTGCATTAGTAGGTGAAAGAATAGGCTTAACAGCCATGGGTGAAGGATAGGGCTTGCAATTTGACAGCCCTGCCTTGTGAAGAATTTCCAAAGCATACTTGTGCTGAGATAAGAAATAGCCTTGAGCAGTAGCAGTAACAGAAATACCTAAGAAGTAAGACATATTACCAAGCTCTTTCATGGCAAAAGAAGCATGCATCTGAGATACTAACTTGGTGATAAAAGAAGGATCACTTCCAATAAGCAATATGTCATCCACATAGATGAGAAGGATAGTGATAGCTGTTGGTGTTTGTAGCACAAATAAAGAAGAGTCACAATGACTAGACTTGAAACCTTTGGTCAAAAGAAACTAGGAGAAGGTAGAAAACCAGGCTCTGGGAGCCTGTTTAATCCCTTATAGTGCTTTATGCAGCCTGCAAACATGAGTAGGATGATGAGCATCAATAAAACCCTGAGGTTGTTAGAGATAAACCTTTGCCTCTATTGTTCCATGTAGGAAAGCATTAGAAATATCCATCTGTTTAATCGCCCAATCGTTTGTAAGTGCCAAGGAAAGCAACACTCTAATCGTAGGTTGCTTAGCTACAGGACTGAATGTCTCATGATAGTCAATACCCTCTTCTTGAAGATACCCTTTGGCAACCAAACGAGCCTTATATCTTGCTATGCTACCATCAGAATTTCTCTTGAGCTTAAAGACCCATTTGCAACCAATGGGATGTTTGCTAGGAGGCAAAGGAACCAAGGACCAAGTGCCTTGATTTTGAAGAGCTTGATACTCTTCATTCATAGCCTAAAACCATAAAGGAGACTCCATTGCCTGAGCAATAGTAGCAGGTTCAGAAGTAGAAAGGTCAGGAGAAGAAAGAGTGACAGAGAGACAAAGGGGATGTCTTGGTTTAAAAATTCCTGATTTGGACCTGGTTGTCATGGAATGAGACAGAGAAGGTCTTGAAGAAGAAGGCTGAATTATAGGTGAAGGGAGAGAATGAGATTGAATTGGGGATGAGTCAACCATAGAGGAAGGCATGATAGAAGATGAGACAGTAGGAGATTCATGTTGTGACTGTGAATCTAAACATGAAGATTGAGAGCAAGATGAAACTAATTCTGGAGGAGAAGTCCAGAAGAAAGAATGTAATTGATCGAGAGTAGGAGAGACCTCAGGAGAACTAGTATGAGTGGAAAAGGGAAAAACAGTTTCATCAAACAAGACATGTCTTGAGATATATATATGACCAGTTGTGGGATCCAAACATCTATAACCTTTGTAAGAAGGATGATAGCCAAGAAAAACACAAGCGACAGAACGTGGTTGAAGTTTGTTAGAAGTGTAAGGTCTCAACCATGGATAACATTGACAGCCAAAGACCTTAAGAATAGAAAAGTCTGGTACATGACAATATAGCTTCTCATATGGAGTCATGTTACCTATAGAAGAACTAGGAAGTCTGTTGATCAAGAAAATGGCAGTAGCAAGAGCATCATACCAATATTTCAGAGGCATAGAGGAGTGATGTAATAGAGTAATAGTAGTTTCCACTAGGTGTCTATGTTTTCTCTCAGCTACCCCATTCTGAGATGGAGTATAAGGGCAACAAAGTTCATGTTTTATGCCGTGAGCAGTGAGATAAGCAGCGAATTGAGCACCAATGTATTCACCCCCACCATCAGTTCTAAACACTTTAAGAGAAGTAGAAAACTGATTTTCAACAAAAGCTTTGAATTCCAGAAATTTAGGATAAACATTACTCTTAACATGTAGTGGATAGAGCCATGTAAAGCGACTATAGTCATCAACAAAGATCACATAGTATTTGAAACCAGAAACTGTAGGAAGAAAGGGGCCCCAAACATCACTATGAATAAGAGCCAAGGGTTTATCAACTGTAGAATTAGACAATGCAAATGGCAGTCTGTGGGATTTAGCCACACAACAATGAGAAAATAGAGAACTAGCTCTCTTATTATTACTAACAACTGGAATATGAAATTTACTAGTAAGGTGATGAAATTTCTCAGGTGAAGGATGACCCAAACGTTGATGCCAAATGTCTTGAGGAGCTTTGGCAGAAAAACAGGAAGGAGAAATACTAGATGAAGAAGTTGTTATAGGAGAGACTTGATAAAGACCATCAATATGCTGGCCCTGAAAAAGCACTTGCTTGTGGGTTTTGTCCTGAACAACAAAGGAATTTTCATCAAATGTAACTGTACAATCATTATCCTTTGCTAATTGATGTACTGACACAAGATTAGAGGCTATGTCAGGCACATGGAGAACATTATTCAAAGAGAAAGAATGAGTGGGAGTAGATAAAATACCATTGCCAGTATTATGAATGGGCAGAGTAGTGCCATTGCCAATTGTAACTTGCTCAGATCCTTGATAAGGTTCATACAGAGACAGAGAAGACAAGTCATTAGTGATGTGAGTGGAAGCAGCAGAGTCCACATACCAATTCGAATTAGTCTGTTCTGGAACTGAAGCAACATAAGCCTTGGTGGCCGAAGAAGAAGCATATGAACCAGAGGAGCTGTTTGGCTGATACTCCATATTCAATCTATGCCAGCAGTTAAAGGCTGTATGACCTGGTTTATCACAGATCTGGCAAACAGTATTACTAGAAGATGATCCCGATGAACCAGAAGAAAAACCAGTTCCTTGAGATCCTTGAGTATATCCTGAAGGAGAGTGTCCAGTGTAGTTAGATTTGGTTCCACCTCTAAAGTTTCCTTTTCCAGTTTGATAACCCCTATTAGAGTAGTTTCCTCGATTATTGCTGCGAAAATTTCCTCGATAACCTCCTCTGTTAGAATAATTTCCCCTATTTCCTTGGTGAGAATAACTTCCCCGAGAAGCAACAAAGGCGACATTCAGATCAGAATGAGATTTAGAAGGTGTTTCCTCATGAATTGCCTCAGAAAGGAGTAAAGCACACAGTTCTTCCATGGCAATTGGTGTTGACCTAGTTCGTATCGAGGTTTTGAAGGCACGATAGTCATCAGACAAGCCATTGAGTGTGATTAGCACCAGATCTTCACTATCTATTTGTGATCCCGCTAAAGTAAGTTTATCATTCAGATTCTTGATTTGTTGTAAGTAAACATCCATAGTATTCGAGCCTTTGACAGTAGAAGTTAAACGATTCTTTAACTGATGAATATGAGACCGTGAGAGAGATGTGAAACGTTTCTCAATACTACTCCAAGTTTCACGACTCGATCCACAGTTAATCACAACAGGATAAACAGCAGAAGAAAGTGTTTCAGAAATACAACTCATCAGATGAGCATCATCAACCATCCACTGTAGAAATTCTAGATTTGTAACTTCTTGATTTGTAGAATCGCGAATCTTTGTTGATGGTGCTACTCCTGTTCCATCAACAAACGAGTACAATCCTGTTGCTTTGAGTATATTCTGCCATTGATTCTTCCAGATAATGAAATTAGAGGCATCAAGTTTGACAGATACAAAGGCATTGAGATTTGAGATGAGAAGGGAAAGATTTGACGATGGAGAAGGAGATTTGACAGAAGAGTTTGAAGAAGAAGCTATGGCGGCCATGATTGAGACTTGCTCGTGAGAGCTCTAGGGCTCTGATACCATGAAAAGAAATGGAAATCTGATTGTATTACACAATGACGATTACAAGAGAGAGATTACATGTTTATACTCGGCCAAATACAACACGTGACAAAATTAGTTTAACCGACTTAAGCAACAAACCAATACACTAAGCATAACAACTACAACTAATTAACAAACTGATTTGGGGTTAGGGATCTGCTGTGATGCACCTCCATACTCTTTATCACACCTACTCCTAGAAAATGTTGTAAAGTACAAGGAAAGTAAAAACTAATAAAAGAAAAGCCTTTGGGCGATTGATCGGGGTTCAAACTCGTGGATGACTGATATTTATAGGCTTCTTCTTTTTCTCTTTTGAATTTGAATGTTGAGCGTTTTTCCTCTTTATTTTGAATCAGGCGGTTATTTCCTTAAAATAAGGATTTGGTTGTCTGAATCTGACTTCTCATTCAAACCATAACTGCCCTTGTCTTTATCCAAAAAGATTAACACATGCATTTTAGTTTACTGGATGCCACGTGTTAACCTTGTTGATTAAATAGATGCATTTTAATTACTAGTTGTCACATGTTAACCTTATCGATACCATTAAAAAAATGGTAAAATATGGTGTAAACAGGGGCAAACAAACCGAACCGCTTAAAATTTTATAACTTGCCTATTACCAATTTACCACAAATAACTTTTCAGCTGCCAAGCGCGTGCTTAATAGCTGGCAGTATTGGGACTGCAACTGCTTGGGTAGCATGTGCATGTAGCCGTCTCATTGAACAATGTATTGCCTTGTTATCGATTTATTTGTAAAAGTAAGAGCACCTCCAACATTACTAGGCACTTTAACTAACCAAAAGTACAAAACAACGTACACTTCTACTTTGCCTAGGAACTTTTTCACCTATTGGTTCTAACACAACGCTTTACTTTGAGGGCAAAAATGGAGGGAAATGAAGG
This sequence comes from Vaccinium darrowii, assembly GCA_020921065.1. Lineage (NCBI taxonomy): Eukaryota > Viridiplantae > Streptophyta > Magnoliopsida > Ericales > Ericaceae > Vaccinium > Vaccinium darrowii. The sequence continues at coordinate 23,482,993 of CM037156.1, forward strand.
AAGGTAAAGGAGAAAAATGAGGGGAAAAAAGTAGAGTAGAGAGGCAAATGCCTTGGTACTAGTAGCAATCCAAAAGGGACAAAGTTAGAGTAGATAGCCAAATAGCAAGTCTATTGAAACATGATTTTTTTAGTTTGGTTAAGCATAACAACCAACAAGGTGCAAATAGCAAGCCTCTTGGACATGCTCTTCTGCTCCAAAGAGGTCTTTCACCGGGATGGTATTCAAACCAAATACACGGCCTGCATCTTATTTGCGCACCTCCTTATCCTTCATTCCAAATAATGAGATCGAGATAGTACAAACTCATTCCAAATTTGTTTCTATAAAGAATCTTTTACATTTTATTTTATAATTAGTTTTACACTATTAAAATGTATTTTTACATAATTATGAATTCATGGTTCGATTCTGTTTCAACTGCGGTTCAACAAGTTACCCGTCCACCTGATCCCTTTTCTGGTTCGCTCAATGGCCTGGTTTTTAAAATATTGATTCGGAGTTCTATTCAAGGACCATATAGGAGCGTGGGTCCTTTATTGTGGAAACCTCTCAATTGGCTCTACTTTAAAATCGGAATTATGGGCTACAATGGTGACTCTAGGAGTTTTTGGAAGGGTGTTCAGAAATTTCTGCTAACTCTAGAAACCAAACCTATACATAAACAAAAAAAAAAATTAATATCAACAATACTGCCCCCAAAACAACAAAGTATATAGGTGATGAAACATTTTCTGTTACTTCTCGACCAATGACCTGCAAAACAAACCAAAACCTAGGACACCGGTGTGGTTCCGGCCGAATAGGCTTCGATGCCGAAGTCACTCGATTGTTGATTGAATAGTTGAGCGGAAATATTGAATTGGTTAAGTCACGTACCTTTCTCAGGTTTCTTTGGTAGCTTTTATAGGCATTCAAAGTAGTAGAGTCCCAGTTGGACATGGAGCCGTGATTCCCATTAGATAAGGTTTATCCCTTAGAGCCATAGAGTGTTAGGACTCTTATTTGAGATGAGTTTCATCCCTTTAAATCCGGATAAATCCTTTAAACCCCTTAGGGTTATCTATTTGATCAAAGGATCCCCTTACGTTAGTGATAAGCCCCAAATGTTGTATATATCCGGGCTTATCTCGCTCGTTGTGATCACACACACGTGCATTTTGTGCCTTTATACGATTGATTTTGCGCGAGTTGTGTTTTTGACGAGTTTCAGAAAATCGGAGCTAAAAGGTGTGTCCAAAGCTCCAAATAATCCCCGGTTGTATCCGGAAGTACCCAAGGTCCCGCAATGCCGTGGAGGACAATCGCCGAAGCTTAGAAGTCGATTCAAGAAGCTTTGGAAGGTTCAAGGAAGGCCCGAAATAAAAGAACAAGAAATTTGGAGTTATGAGCTTCGAGAAAATCTGGCCAACCGATAGAAAAAGGCTCATTTCTCTCAAGGTACAAAGGCTATGAAGATGAGATCAATTGGGTTTGAAAGTAGATTCATAGAGCTTTCCAACGGTTCAAGAATCACCTCATTCCGAGTTCGGACGAAGCCGGGGCGTGCCCACGAAGTTGGGTCAAAAATCTGCCCGAACAGACGAATCTGGATCGATCCACTTCTGTAGTGGATCGATCCACATCAATCCGTGGAGCATTTTTCAAGCATTTCAAGCACTTTTTGTACTTTCTACTTATGGAAAGTTTCTATTAAAAGCATTATTAGGATATTTTGAGAGAGATGGAAGGTGTTTGTATATATTTCCCTCTCCCTCTCTCTCCCCTCATCTTCTTCCTCCATTAGTTTTGTTCTTAGTTTAGTTCCACCTTCTCTCTAGTTTTTAGGGTAGTTTCTCTTTGATCCAAGGTTTTCATCTTCATTAATGTTGTAAGTGTACTCTTAATCTTTACAAATCTACTGTTTATTTGTATTTTCTTCATGTTTCGTATTTTCATGTTGTTCTTGCTATTTCCATTGAAAACTCTAATTTCTAAGTGTTGTTTGTGATTTTCTCTAGTGTTAATGTTGTAGGCCAACTTAGGTTCTTCACTTAAAATTAGTTTTTAAGTTTATTAATCATGTTTTGCATCTCCTTCAACGTTCTAATCTTATTTCTTGCTATGGTTTGTGAGTAGTTTAAGTAGGCTTAGTCATGGGGTGAGTAGCACTCCATGACTTGGGATTAATCTATCCATCTCGTTCATAAAACATACATTGCTTGTTTACCGAAAATTTGGGGTTGCACTTTTATGTACCAAAGAGTGGGTTTGTTAATCTCTTTGATCACACGTAGCCAAGAGCTTGATCGACTACTTGACACGTGTGATGCTTTGGGCGATGTCAACTCATCCGTTTGCAAAATGTACCAGAAACCCCTAATCTTTGGTAAACACATTTTCTTGTAAAAGGTTTTAAAATCTAAATCTTCCGTTCGGGGGCATTTAACGATGCCCCGAGCCGGTTATCAAGAGGGGATGGATTAGCCCAAGTCATGGTCGTTAAATACCCCTAGACTTTGCCTTAGTTTAATTTGTCATTTTTAATCTTCCGAGTCGTTCTCGAAGTTGAGAGAATTCCACCAAACTCCAAAAGCCAAGTTTGCCGCTTTAAGGCTAAAACCTACACTTGCAAGACAACTCTCACGCCGGGTGCGTTCGGTCCCTGTGGATTCGACCCGGTCTTACCGGTTATTATGCTACTGCCGACCTAGCCCTACGCTTGGGGCGACACTCTCTACGACACAATCTAAGGTCGCAAGCAGTTAGGTTTGAGGAGACTTAAATTCTCCGCTGAATAGCTCGACCTCCCCACGCCGAGCTAGCCTAATGGTCCGAGCTCAAAAAGAGGTCATCTGGGGCCCAAAAGCTACTCCCCAGTCTCCGAGAACCAAATTGGATAAGGTCAAGAGCGGTTTCCCAAACGTTTTTTACGGTTACCTTTTTCCTCGTGATTCGTGCGCATTAAATGTGGGCGTCAAGGGTCACACTGTGGGACAGGTGGTGTCATTGCCACTGTTGGTCATGCTTTTTGCTGGACGGTTAAGATTTAACCTTTCAAAAACGAATGAAAAACCTTTGGCTCTTCAGCTCTAAAACAACAAAAACTTCTACTCCTTCTCCAACTTTGACCCAGGCGATTTTGAAGCTAAAAACCCTCACTTCCATCTTTTAGAGCCCTCTGTTCTAGGTATGCCTCCGTCTCCTTCTCTTTACTTGTATGTTTTTTAATCGATATGGAGAGCTAGTAGATCCTGTGAACCCGATTAACCCTGAATGGTCTACTCCTGGCCACTTTCTTTACACTAGAATCCTGCATTATCCAATTAGACATTACCATTCCCCCCAATATCCTTGACTTTGTCCCTTCTCCTTTTCTCCAGTACAATATCATCAACCAATATATTTACGCTCTTTCTGAAGATTATGGTTTGCTTTGTGCCCATTCTATGGAATATGACGAAGTAAATGAGGAGCCCGTTCTTGAAACAAACAACGAACCCCAGCTTTTCGCAAACTTAAGTGACGAAGAAACAGACGAGGACTGTCCTCCGTTGATAGGTAGAGGTGATAGAGCCCTTACCTTGAACTCCCCACTCATTCCTTCAATCCTTGACGACCAATTCGTGGCCCAACTAGAGCAATACTTTGCTAACATCATTAGGTCTTCTGTCACCAAGGGAGATTTAGAGGCTCTTCGTGATAGGTATCAGATTCCTTAGTCCATCACTCTAAGGCCTCCCTTTGATACCGAGCGTGCTTGCTCATATGTAAGAGAGAAGGTTTGTTTATATATGGGATCTTTCGAATGAGGTCTCCGTCTTCCCTTTCCCTGCATTGTCAGGGAGGTTTTGGAGTTCTTTGGCTTAGCCCCTGTTCAGATTGCTTCCAATTCATGGCGGCATCTGATTGGCTGCGTTGCACTGTGCTATGGCAAGCTATGTCAAACAGAACCACCCCCTCGTCGGTTGAAGATTTTGTGCTCCTCTACCAAATGAAGAAACTCCCCGGTCTGGCACTACAACAGAAATGATAAACCGTGACGAAATTCTGGTGACGAAATTAATTTTTGTCTCCTGTATGACTATTTTGAGAGGAAAAATATAATTCGTCTCTAATATGTTCCCTCTACACCTTTTTGGTGACTAAAATATTTTTTTCGTCACTAATATGTTCCCTCCACATCTTTTTGGTGACGAAAATATTTCTTTCGTCACTAATATGTTCCCTCCACATCTTTTTGGTGACGAAAATATTTTTTTTGTCACTAATATGTTCCCTCCACATCCTCCCCAGGAGAGCAAAGCAATAGAAGACAAAAATATTCCTCAAAAAGGAGAAGACTTTGGCCCATGAAATTTTTTTCGTCACCCATTTACTCTATTTTTTTTGGCGGGCCTGAAAGTATATCTTGAGGGAAATGAAGTTAGCTTCCTAAATTTTTTTCTAACTCTGAATAAGTTAGCTTCCTAAATTTCATCAACTGTTACTAGAAACAGGACTATAATGACGATTTTATTAACCGTTAGTGGATTAACTTTACTCCACCAAAACTAATTTTCCTTATTTATTTAATCATTTTCTCGTAAAAATTTGCCTCGATCGGGTTTAGAAAGCTTCTTAATTATCGAGACACAATTTCATTAACAAAAACTTTTTTTTTTTTTGTCTGATCAATTGTGTAGTGATAGCTCCGCCGTTTTTAATAAAATTCTTCTTTGCCGATCAAAAAAAAATTGTGCAGCGATAGCTGATTAACTTTATTTTTTGTATGAAATTAATTATGTACTCTTTAATATGTAAAAGATAGATGGTTTTGATTGAAAAAAATGACTCAAATGTGGGGTCGAGTCTTGCAATTTTAAAAAATTACCCGACGAACTTCGATTTTGGTGACAATGACGAGATGTGAAATGCCAACGGTTTAAATCAACGCTTGTAAATATGGAGTTTGTAATTACATTTAAAATATATATGTTAAATGTAATTTATAACAAACTATTAAACCAAATTAAAAAAACTGATTTGTATAGTATAAACAAGATTAAAAAAAGAAAATTTACAAGAAGGATTATGTTAAAAAAGAAAATTTATTAAAAATATGATATTAGTAGGTGTTTGTATAATGGGTGTTCAAATGGGGAGCATAAAACAATGGGAATTAAAAAAAACTTATTTTTATAGTATAAACTGGATTTAAAAAAAATTATTAAAAGGCGTTTGTTAAAAAAGAAAATTTTTTCTTTCAAAAAGAAAAAATATATATTTAAAAATATATTAGTTGGTGTTTGTATATAATGGGTGTTCAAATGGGGAGTGTAAAACAATCGGAATAAAAAAAAATTATTTGTAAATTATAAACTCGATTAAAAAATTTATTAAAAGTCTTTTGTTAAAAAAGAAAATTTTTCGTGTTAAAAAATAAAAAAGGGAAAATTATCCAAATGGTCCCTGTAGTTTCACCCGAGTCTCGATTTAGTCCCTCTAGTTTCAATTGCACTCCAACAAACCCTGTAGTTTCAATTTTGGTCGAATTGAGTCCCCGACGTTAACTTGCGTTAGCAGATTAGACGGAAAATCCAATTTGGGGATTTTTGAGGGTCAAACTCGTCTTTTCACCCACCCTTCTTCTTCCCCAATATGTAACTCTAACCCTAACCCCAAATCAAATCCAATTTTTTTTCTTTCCTTTGCAAATCCAATCCCCATTGGATATCTATCCCTCTTCCAACCCAACCCTTCCATCGTTTCCTCTCAGATCGAAACAAAATCATCTCTCACTAAAACCCTTTTCAATCCACCGGCGATGAAGCGACTGGTGGAAGAATCATCCTCCGATCTGGCCTCAATCGACGATGACACCAAGACCAACAAGAAGCCCAAACCAGACTTACAAGATCCAAATCAAGAACCCAACGACAACTCTTCCGCCATATCCTCCGATCTGTACCAAGCACTCAGGCGGGACCCACTAGCTCCGATCAGTTCTTCTTGCCCTAGGCGGGTTTCGTCACCTCCACTCGCTATACCTCTGGCCATTATCCAAACCATCTTCCTCTGCTGCTGCTTCTGCGTCGTCATCGACGTGGCCTTGTCTTCCGTTGCCGGCACCGGTAGTTCCGGCAAAATCGGCGGTGACGGAGGGGGGGAAAAAGCGATGGGGGAAGGATGAGGTGCACCTTTCGCTGTCGCTATTGTCGATTTGGTTCTATGAGAAAATGAACTTCAATAATCGAGGGAAATGAGTCAAATCGTTTGACGCTTGATTTCAGATTTGGTTTTTCTCGATTGGGTTTCTTGTTTTGTGTAATTTTTTACGGTCGGTGTGGTTGATTAGATGTGTATCGGAATTATGCAGATAGATTGTTGTTTCTTGATATCTGTGGGTGCAAAGGAAAGAAAAACATTGGATTTGATTTAGGGTTAGGGTTAGGGTTACATATTGGGGAAGAAGAAGGGTGGGTGAAAAGACGAGTTTGACCCTAAAAAAATCCCCAAATTGGGTTTTCCGTCTAATCTGCTAACGGAAGTTAATGTCGGGGACTCAATTCGACCAAAATTGAAACTACAGGGTTTGTTGGAGTGCAATTGAAACTAGAGGGACTAAATCGAGACTCGGGTGAAACTACAGGGACCATTTGTAAAGTATAAACTCGATTAAAAAAATTATTAAAAGTCTTTTGTTAAAAAAGAAAATTTTTCGTGTTAAAAAATAAAAAAAATATTAAAGTAGTGATATTAGTAGGTGTTTGTATAATGGGTGTTCAAATGGGGAGCATAAAACAATGGGAATAAAAAAAAAATGATATTAGTAGGTGTTTGTATAATGGGTGTTCAAATGGGGAGCATAAAACAATGGGAATAAAAAAAAAAACTTATTTTTATAGTATAAACTGGATTTAAAAAAAATTATTAAAAGGCGTTTGTTAAAAAAGAAAATTTTTTCTTTCAAAAAGAAAAAATATATATTTAAAAATATATTAGTTGGTGTTTGTATAATGGGTGTTCAAATGGGGAGTGTAAAAAAATCGGAACAAAAAAAAATTTATTTGTAAATTATAAACTCGATTAAAAAATTTATTAAAAGTCTTTTGTTAAAAAAGAAAATTTTTGGTGTTAAAAAATAAAAAAATTATTAAAGTAGTGATATTAGTAGGTGTTTGTATAATGGATGTTCAAATGGGGAGCATAAAACAATGGGAATAAAAAAAAAACTTATTTTTATAGTATAAACTGGATTTAAAAAAATTATTAAAAGGCGTTTGTTAAAAAAAAAAAAATTTTCTTTCAAAAATAAAAAATATATATTTAAAAATATATTAGTTGGTGTTTGTATAATGGGTGTTCAAATGGGCAGTGCAAAACAATCGGAATAAAAAAAAATATTTGTAAAGTATAAACTCGATTAAAAAATTTATTAAAAGTCTTTTGTTAAAAAAAAAATTTTTTGTGTTAAAAAATAAAAAAAATATTAAAGTAGTGATATTAGTAGGTGTTTGTATAATGGGTGTTCAAATGGGGAGCATAAAACAATGGGAATAAAAAAACATATTTTTATAGTATAAACTGGATTTAAAAAAGATTATTAAACGGCGTTTGTTAAAAAAGAAAATTTTTTGTGTTAAAAATAAAAAAAATTATTAAAGTAGTGATATTAGTAGGTGTTTGTATAATGGGTGTTCAAATGGGGAGCATAAAACAATGGGAATAAAAAAAAACTTATTTTTATAGTATAAACTAGATTTAAAAAAAATTATTAAAAGGCGTTTGTTAAAAAAGAAAATTTTCTGTGTTAAAAAATAAAAAAAATTATTAAAGTAGTGATCTTAGTAGGTGTTTGTATAAGTATAAAATTTATAAAAGAAATGATATTAGTAGGGGTTTGTATAAGAATAATCTGGTTTTTATAGTATAAATATTAAAAAGGTGCCTAAATGGCACAAGTGGTGGCCTAGCTCAGTTGGTTCGCGCCCGCGCGCACACACGCGAGGTCTCCGGTTCGATTCCCAGGAGGAGCAAAATTACTGCCACGCGGGCGCCACGCCAGCGCCACGCGGGGTACACGTAGGCGCCACATGTGCACCACGCGGTAACACGTCAGTAGTTTCCTTCATCAATTTTTGTCACGGTTAGTGACGAAAATTTTTGTCACCTAAGTAGTTTCCTTCATCAATTTCTAGTCACGGTTAGTGACGAAACTAGTGAGTTGGTGACAAATAATTTGCAAATTGGTGATGAAAAATTTCGTCACCAAAATTTAGTATAGTTGACGAAACAATAATTTCGTCACCAGGTGACTTTCGAAGACGACCTATAGGTGACAAAACTATTTTTTGTCACCAAGACTATCAGAGACAAAAACCATGCATTTCGTGACGATTCCATTCGTCTCCAATGACCTAATTTCTTGTAGTGTGGATAGGTGGTGGTATTTCACCGAGAGAGATGCTAAAAACCATATCCTGACAGGACTCCCTTCCTCCAATAGGGGCTAGAAGGATAAATTTTTCTTTGTATGAGGGTCTGGATGGGAATTCCCTAAGTGGGATGAGCCTAAGTCTCCCAGAATTCATAGTTCATGGGGAGTCCCCACACCTGAATGTAAGATCTGCTCTTTACCTAAATCTGTAACCATTGTTTATCTTGGTATCCTGCTCATCATGTTTGTTTGTTTTTTACAGGCCAAGGAAAGTTCATCATCAGCAACGAGAAGCTAAACGAGGTCACCAAAGCCAGGGCGTACAAGCTCCACTCAATCCAACTGCTCATCACTGCAGAGAACCTTGCTCTTACCTCCTCGGACCCGAAGTTGGAAGTAAAGCCTTAGCTTTAGCAAGAGGTATTGCATTATCTTTTACTCATAGGTTTCCAACTTTCTTCTTATTTTTGCTTTCCATCTTTCAGCTGAAGCCGGTGAATAGATGGCTGGGAGAAGGCTCAACAAGTCTGTTCTTGCTGAGCTTCAAGCTCAAAAGGTAGCAGTCCTAGCTGATACCTCGAAGAAGAGGAGGAGGAGGAGGAGGAGGAGGATCACCCCTCAAATAGATGTTGAGTCTTTCATAGACTCTGGGGTTACTGATCCAGCTAACAAGGAGAAGGAGAAGAAAGAAAGAGAGAAAAGAGACAGAGAGAAAAGAGGAAGAACTGAAAAAGAACGAGGAGGATGAGCAAGCAGCCAAGAGGCAAAAACACGTTGAGGGCTCAGGTCCCTCACTTGTCCCACCGCAGCCACACGATGATGGTCCCTCCATTCTCTTTTACAAGAAATTTTGTTTGGAGAAGATCAAGTGCCTCGTCTGCCCTGCTGATGATCAGGTCTTGGGCAATTTAGATGCTCAGACCCTTGGCACCAAGCTCTCTATCGACCTTGGTTAGGTAATTGCTTTTAATCTTTTCTATGACGTGTTTGTTGTCTGGTTACCCGATTTTCTTGGTTTGATGAATTCTTGGTTCTTTTTTCTTCTTTTTTGTGCAGGCCATGATCCGAGCTCTCCACCTCACCAAGCGATATACCAACGTTGCTACTCAAAGGGAGCAACTTTTGACAGCCCAAGAGAAGCACGTTGCTAAGAACAGGAGGCTCTCTGGTGAGCTCGGTTTTACCAAGACAGCCAGGCTCAAAGCCGAAATTGATCGTAACGAAGCCTTGAGAAAGTTGGAGAGTCTGGGGAAGGCAGTGGAGGCTAGGAAAACTCAACTCGGTGTTGTTCAGAAGGAAAAAGAGGAGCTCGAGCAGAAGAACGCTGAGCTTTCCGAAAAGCTGAAGGACGCCCGTCGACAAGCAATCAAGGACTTCCTGGACTCAGATCAATTCAGCAAGATGTCAATGACATGGTTCTATGATGGTTTTGTCGAGTGCAGCAAAAAAAAAATCTTCTATTGACTTCACCACGATTGAACTTGAGGATGACACAGCTTTTGTGGCTGATGGTGGGGACAACGGTGGTCAGGAAGATGATACTGCCTCCACTCCAGTAACTATAGATCCACAGGACCGGGACCTCGGAGGGAAACCTCATATTGGTCCCGTGGAAGGCCAAACTTCAGATCCTTCCCCTGACGTGACCATCATAAGCCCATCCAAGACACCTCAAGCTGAAGACAGCTCGAATAAGGCTAAACGCCGAAATGTTTCAGTTCGATCTTCTATGAATTCGTATTGTCTTTAAGAACTCTATTTTTTTGTAACTCTAGTGGTGAAACTTTGTTGCTATGTTGTTTCTATTTCATACTCAATTTTTAAATTTCGTAGTTTAAATATTGTAGGTCCTGTAGATATTGCATCTATTGCTTCCTTTCCTTTAACATTGTAGTATGTGAATGGGTTTTTGTTGTATGAGCTCTTATTCTGCTATCCCCTACTCCCCTAAGTGTAAATTTGTCTATAACAACATTGCACTTGTAATGGGAAAGTTAAGTGTTAGTTTTATTGGCGATTTCCAGGTTAAGACAAGCTTTTTAGAGTATGTAATTTGGTTATTGGGGTTTTGGGAGGTAGAGTCTAGATGCTCCATTCAAGAAATCATAAGCTTCATGATCAAGCCAAAGCCATGTCAGGTCTTTTGAAGCTCAATCCGTTGAGGTATAACCATGCATAATCATTCACACATTTAAATCATTCAAATGTCTCATTTTATCGTGCATGGTTTTGGATTAACTTGGGCATTGATTTTCCTTTAAAATCCCATGATTTTAGTGTGAGTTTATGGCTTTTCATTGGTTGGGTTTGCATAAGTCTACAGACGCTTGTTCATCTAGTGGCATCCTTTGACACGTGTTTTAATCTTGACCATTGAGATCATTTTAATAGTGTTTCCAAGCGTCTGCAGACGCGTGTTTGTGGACAGCCCTTATTGTGCCACGTGTTTAAATCCTATCGGAGCGTCTGCGCTCATCTACACGCGTCTGCCAGACTCTTTAAGTGGCCACATGTCTTGTTTTGAGCGGCTGTCTTGGGGAGCACGAAAATGGGCACTATAAAAGCCATTTTTCTTTCATTTTCACTCACCCACTTGAGAGAAAATCAGCCCTTTTTAGAGAGAGAAAGTCTCATCTCTTCTCCATCCCTTCTCTCTTTTGTGAACTTGATGTTCTTGATGATTTGAGCTTGCTCTTCTCATCTTTCTTCAATCTAGAGTCTTCCTCTTCATGGATCTACTCTAGGTTGATTTTAGTTTTCAAAAACTTTCATAAAAATCAAATCTTTTTCATACATCATGTTGTGTTGCCTTGTTTCTACATGAGCCGATTGGACCAGTGCCGAGTTGACTCGGAGATCAAGACGGGTGTGCTTGTGGAGTCCATGGAATCAAAGAGGAGTACGGGGTACTACATCAAGAATTGGAGCTTGGTGTCACAAGGGGCTTATTGGGTAATTCCTAGTCTTGTTAATTCTTGTAAACCTTTTGATTTATGGAATGCATGAGTAGGACTAGGCTGTAGTTTTATGCTTAGGGTGTTTAGACCCTAAATAGTTTCCACGTATATCTTGTGTTTTGTCTAATTAGTTTATTTACTTTGGATTGAAATTGTTGGTTTGATTATATAGCCATGGAATTGGAGTGAATGTGAATCACTTGGTAACATTGAATCTTTAAATTGATAGTCCTATTCAACCCCACCCCCCCCCCCCCCCCCCCCCCCCCTCTAGGATTTGTTTCACCTTTGCATAATTTCGTTAAGGTTTTTACTCCTTAAACATGGGGGCTTGGTTTTGGCTACACGCATTCAATGACCTCTCGTACCAAGCTAAGCTGATCTTTCAACATAATTTTTTTCTTGAAGTTTTTCTGTAGATGTTATGGAGCTGAGCTCTCTTTGACAGAAGCTTCCTACTCCCCTAAGTGTAATGTTGTTTGTAAACAGCATTGCACTTATGACAAGTAAGGGTACGGTTTTTACGCTATTGAACCACATGCCGAGCTGTTTGTAGGATTTTTATATCCTTTCAGATGTTTTAGTCATATATGCTATTTAATTGTGCATTTGCACATTCTTTATGCTTTAGCATTCTTTATGCCTTAGCATTTAAGCTTTTACTTTAGCAAAATTTTCCCAAAAGATGTATTCCTTTGAGGCGCCAAGCTTACGTATAAGGTGGCTTTAGTTTTAAACTTTTAGTCCCGAGCTCGTTTTGGACTCCAGATCCTTAGACCTGGGCCGAGTTGGGCTTCTGGCCACTATCTCAGACTTATAGCATTTGGTTTTTCAGATCTTTTTGGTTTAAATGCTGAACCAGTTAGGATGGTCAATCCACTTCCCATAATTACTTTTTGTTGAGCTGTATTTTGTGACTAATGCTCAATTTTCATGTTTTTCGTATGAGTTGTACTCATTTGCAAAGGTTCATAGATTACGAATAAATGGCATAATTCTTATTGCATACTTATCATGAATGGAAATAAAGAGCTTTTTAAAACAACTCGCAGCCGCTAAAAGTTATTTAACAAGTAAAAACCCAAATAAAAGATAGTTTATCAAACTTAAATGCAACTCAATAAATCAAACATAATACTTCTTGAGGTGCTCTGCATTCCAGGGGTTTGGCACCTCTTTTCCTTTCATGGTTGCGAGCCTATAAGCTCCATCCTTTGAATGCTTCAGAATTTTGTAAGGTCCTTCCAAGTTTGGCCCTAACATTCCAACTTTTCTCCTCGTGGGGTCAACCTTGTGAAGAACAAGGTCGTCGGGCTGGAAACTCCTCGGCTTGACCTGAGCATCATAGTACTTGGCAATCATTTGCTGGTACATTACTACCCTAGCGGCAGCTGTATCTTGCTTCTCTTCGAGCAGATCCAGCTCGGTTCTGAGGTCTTCTTCATTCTCCTGTTGATCAAGTGAGGTTGTGTGATAATTGAGCAGTTCCACTTCAATGGGTACCACAGCCTCTGCTCCAAAAGACAAGGAATATGGTGTTTCTCCTGTTGCTCTCCTTGGTGTTGTTCGGTATGCCCATAGAACTAAATGCAGTTCTTCTGGCCAAACTCCCATTGCTTCTCTCAACCTCTTCTTGATCCCTTTCTTTATCTCCCTATTTGTCACCTCGGCTTGCCTGTTTGCTCTCGGGTGAGCCTTCGAGGTATAATGTACGTGTATTCCCTTGGGAGTACAGTAAGCTCTTAATTCTGCGTTGTCGAATTGTTTCCCAGGTCAGCCACAAACACCCTGGGCAAACTAAACCTGCAAATTATATCTTTCCAAATGAAATTAGTAATGGCCTCCGTTGTAATCTTAGCCAATGCTTTCGCCTCCACCCACTATGTAAAATAGTCCACAACCACAACTGCATGCTGAATTTGACTTTTTCCCTTGGTAAGTGAGCCGATCAAATCCAATCTCCATTGGGCGAAAGGCCATGGACCTCTCATTGGGGTCAGGAAAGTGGGCTGTTTATGTGATAGATTGGCAAATTTCTGACATCTATCACACTTCCTCACCATCTCCATGCAGTTGTGCTGCATGATAGGCCAATAATACCCTAATCTAACCAGCTTGTAAGCCAATGTTCGCCCTCCATGATGACCTCCGCAAATTCCCCCGTGGACTTCTGCCATTGCTTTTTAGCTTGGTTTTTGTCATTTGGGACTTCCCCATCATAGATATACCTGACTATGGGATCAGCCCAAGTCCCATCATACTCCACAATTTGCACTTCATCGATTGGTTTTGCAATACTTGGGGCATCCAGGTACTGCATCATCACACCACTTGATATCAAGTCATCATTGGCCGTAGCCAACCTTGCGAGCTAATCTATTTCCACATTCTCTTCCCTTGAGACTTGCAAGATGTTGAATGCTCGGAAATCCTTGACCAGCTCTTTCACAAATTTTAAATAATTTTCCATACTTTCTTCTTGGCTTCATACTCCCTGTTAACCTGACCAACGACTAGTTGCGAGTCACTTATGACCGCTAAAGATTTGGCTCCAATGGCTCTGGTGAGCTGCAATCCTGTTATCAGGGCTTCATATTCTACCTGGTTGTTGGTCGCCTGGAATCTAAACCTAAAGGCATATTTAAACTTTTCTCCTTTGGGGCTCTGTAACACTAGTCCTGCTCCGGTGATATCAAACTCCCCAGTTCTACTGACCACTGAATTAACCGACCTGAAGTCTTTGCATTGTGTAGAGCTTTCCTCAGTGGTTGATCTGTTAACACCTTGATCAAATGGGCTTGGAAGTAGGGTCTCAATCTTCTTGCTGCTGTCCCGACCGCAAATGCCATCTTTTCAATTCTTGGGTACCTCGGTTTAGGCCCTCTGAGAGCTCGGCTCGTGTAATATAGGGAGTGCTGGAATCCGTTTTACTCCCTGATTAAAACCGAGCTGATTGCGTGAGGTGACACAACAATGTAAAAAAACAAATCTTCTCCCTGCTTAGTCTTGCTGAGCAGAGGTGGTGATTGTAAATACTCCTTGAGCTCTCTAAAAGCTTTCTCTCCTTTTATCGGTGAATCCTGAAGGTACTTATAAAAGAGAAGAACAAGACGTATCAAAATTCACGAGGAACGAGGGACGTAATAAATACATAATAAGATTGAAGACTGATCAATTGTAGGATGTGATAACATGATGTAGAGTAGGAAAGTTGCCTGTCAACAATTAGCAAGAACCCCCAAGAAAGGAAGGAAGAAGGTATCCAGCCACGCGTGTAAATGGAAATCTCCATTCGGCAAGATGCCCCGTAGTTGCGGCATAGATTTGGGAGAATCATCAGCTGATAGGATAGTAACTTGTAAAAAAAGCAACAAGAGAATGCCTGTAAATAGGGAGCAGAATTTAGAGGCGAAGGTACGTACACTTTCATACTCATACTTTTCTCAATATATCAAAATCTCGCTTGAAAAAGGTTCTGACTAGACCGTCAGAGGGCATTTTTGTTCACCGCGGCAACCAGAGTACTTCTAACGGGTTTACTTGTTCGATCATGTGCATAGAAAGGATAGATGATTTTTTAGTCAAAGTCTTCTATCCCCAAGACAGAAGTCCAAGGTGAAGCTCCAAACAAAAAAGAGAAAAGTCTTTTAAGATTTTGGCCCTCACAGTTTTCTTTTCCAATTTCTAAAGTCTATTCATGGTAAGTAATATTAGCATTCGCATTGGTGTTTGTCATTCTACCATTACCATTTTCTTTTTTAGCAATGAATAGTATCATTTTGCCAAAAATAAAAAAATGGCAAATGTGTTAAACACGTGTATTTTGCAAAATTCGAGAAAACATTTTAGCTGTGGTTGTGTCACCTCATTCTTTTGGCAAATTAGAGGAACCAATAATATTTGAGTTGATGTAATTGACTTGACTCGACAACGTTAGTTGATGGAAGATGAATTGATTGATATATGGAATATAAAGTTTGTTTGGTTGCGGAATATTGATGATTTTTTTTTTTTTATCGGCGAAATATTCCATTGTCAAATTTGTGTTTACAAACATGCCACTGCCAGGTACACAATAAAAATGAATAACAAAGTGGACAACACATTCACATTGTATGTGACTTCCACACATACTTCACACCCAACTATGTGTGGAGCTCACACACCTTATTGTACATTTTTGTTTTGTATCTGGCATTTTTGCACAAGCCACAAGAATTTGTTGGCTTATATAAAGCAGAGTTTGCTTTGTCAAAACACTTCCGATTTGTGGACCAATATCCAGTCACAATCACTTCACTGGCCAATTTTTCCTTTAAAAAGTTTTCAAATCAAAATTAATTACAGAGCGCCATTGGCGGCAGAACCCTGGGGCGGTTCTGTCGGCAGGGGGTAATGCCCTCGTTTAAAAATGGATACGAATTTCATTATGCATAAAAAAAAAATAATAATAAAAATAAAAAAATCATATCTAGAATATTACTACTAGTACTAATAGGCAAATTTTGAATGGCAAATGAAAGTTGAAACAATTCATTCACCATAAGCTATGGTCTAACAAACGTTCCACAAGAAATACTAGGGGTGTTACGCTAAGAGTGTTTTTGAAATAAATTAGTTTTTTATGATTTTTTATGTGATAGATATATTGTGAGAGAATGACATGTCTTAGTTTTTTGACAAAAAACTATTTTTTATTAGTGAAACACTCCCTCAACAATACTACTATTCAACAAGATTTATTATGCCAACGAGCTCTTAGCTGAGCTGCATGGCCCAATATCTCCTTTAGTTGTGGTCAAGGTTCAAGTCCCTTTGGAGTGTGTGGTGTTGTTAAATTATGTTTACCAAAAAAAAAAGATTTATTAAGTGTCATTCGTGATATTAAGAATCTCGTGAGAACTTGTAGTTCAAAAGTGTCGAAAATGCCGTAGTGCAAGCTCACCATCATTTATCTACTCAAAATTAGTTTTGCCCATTTCCCTACCTCATTATGAGAAAATCTAAGATTTGACCCATTTCTTTTACCCTTTTTTTCAAGGCTCAATCTCATTCACTATGTTGCCATTTAAAGCCTTTTTTTTGGTAAAGGTTGGGTTTGTCACTGGAAGTGCTCATACCCAAAAATTCTTACTCAAAATTTTGACTCTATTTGGGTTTTAAAAAAAAGGAGGTAAGTGCTAGAGATGCTCTTGTATGTGGGACTTCTCTGTTGTCTAGTTTTATTATGGGTCATTCCGATCCATTTTGGGTCTTTATGAGCCCTCCTGGTAACACAATAATAATCAGAACTGTTTATTCAGAGAACTCGATGAGTAGGTCATCCACATAGGAAAATTAACTTGATCGAACATGAATATGCATGAACAAAACAGATTTTTACAAAGAAAAAGATCGACAATTTAAGAACCGTTCAAATTGTTTATTGTCATCCCATTTTCCCTATCAATCAAGCTAATTTTGTTAGTAGATGAACTACTCAATGAGTTACGATTATTATTGTACACATATCCAAACCCACAAAGGCACAAACAAGATTGGACTGACCTATAATAAAATTGGACGGGAGATTGGTCTTATATGTTAACAGGGCTGTAAATGAACTGAATTAAGCCGAAATTTAGAAAGTCCAATTCCATTCATTAAGTTTTTAAACAAATTCGAGCCGAGTTCAAACTCAATGAAAATTTGACGAGCCGAGCTTACCGAGATTTGAGTCGAACTCCAATTTGTCCACGAGCCTTAACAAATAAAAAATATTATATATTTATTCTCTCAAACAAGTCTAGAACTTTAGATAAATACTTTATTTTGAAATAAATAAGTTCATACATATATAAAACATTTATAAACATATTAAAAAATAAGTTTCTACTCCCTTCGTCTCAAATTTCTTGTCCATTTATGGTTATGCATGCCATTTTTCAATTACTTATATTTTTTAATCTATAATGTTTTTTTACAATTTTGAAAACTTTGTCTAATGGTACTCATCGAGAACTATTAAACGAGATCCATATTGTATATATATATATATATATATATATATATATATATATATATATATATATATATATATATATATATAGAACATTATACATTAGAAAAATATAACCAGTTTCTAAGGGGTAGTGAATAGTGAAAGTGAACAACAAATATGAGACATAGAGAGTAGTACTTTTAAAAGTCTATTTACGAACAAGTTATAGAATTTTCATTGTGTACGTTTAAAAGTTTATACATATACAAGTTCTTATGTGATATACATTTATACTTCAGTTCGCATGCCTAGTCGAGCTGAATACTGTCAGATTCAGGTTCGGCTAATTTATTAAACGAACCTAAAATTGAAAGCTCAAGCTCAATTTGTTTAGTACTCAAACGAGTCTTTGCCGAGTTAGGTTGGATTTGGTGGGCCTGCTGTCCCGGGAGGACAGCAGGAGCTGCTGAGCTTGATGCATCGACGTTTTGAGGTTGAAAAGCTTTACTCCACCTCCTGGCCTTAAAAGTCCTTGTTTGATAGCCCTCTGTAGTTTGTACACCACTAATGCCTTCATCCATTATTAATCATGACAAACAAAACCTCGGCTTCATTGCAAACACTTGCTCGTGACCAAATTGATATATATTCACATTCCCTTTTTTGCTTTTCGTGAAACTTTTACACATAAAAATTTCACTAAATTACAAAAAAAGAGGTTTGGAAATTACTTTTCTTTTTTAAAGGGTGTTTTTGCCTTGCATTTTTATTAGATAATTGTTTCGATTGTATTTGAAACTTTTTCGCATTTGTTAGTTTTGTATCAATTTTTTTTTTAATTGTTAATTCATCTCAACGAGAGAAAACTATGAACAGAACATTTTTTTTTATTAAAAACAAAAAATGAATTGCACAAATGTATGGTCACATTATATATATATATATATATATATATATATATATATATATATATATATATATATATATATATATATATATATATATATATACCGAAAACTTCTAGTCCACACCTCCCGAAAATAAGAAAAAAATAATTTTTTTTGTATTGCAAATTATTTTTGGAAAATTCGATCCGTCCAATGTGTTCAGAAGGTGTTTTCAAGGGTCCACGCGAGAAATCTTAAAAAACAAATACCGGAAAGGGCTTGATCCAAGTAGTTTTCGCAAAAAATGCAAATATATATTTTTTGCGAAAACTGCTTGGATCAAGCCCTTCCCAGCATTTTTTTTTTTAAGATTTCTCGCGTGGACCCTTGAAAACACCTTCTGAACACATTGGACGGATCGGATCGTCAAAAAAATGTTTGGATCATGAGGTCCGGAAACGGGATTCCCGTTTTAGAAGCCCTCCCTATATATATATATATATAGTTACAAGTGCAATAATTCCTCATTTATTTTCATGGATAATGGTGTAATGTGGTTTAAAATTCCTCTCATAAGCTTCGAACAAAAAAGAATATGATGCAACACAACGACTTGGTTTAGTCAAGTTAATTTTTTCTACCGATATAAATATATTTTTGTTGCGGAACTTACAAGATGCATGGCTTAACCTACGTCACATAAAATGTATATGTGCATGCATGAGCAGAAACATGAAATAGTCTTTCAAAAGCATCCCAAATTATGAGAATTTACGAGAGCGAAGATTAAGAGCACAACACAGAATAATATTTGAATCCAATAGTGAAGGAATTATAAGATTTTATGTGACTAAGATGGTAACAAGTGTGGTTTACACTTAACCGTATAAGCGGTTGGCCTAGTGGTCAAAACTTGGGATTTTGGGGTTTGCTTTCTCCAAAGGTCTCAGGTTCAAAATTTCACAGGTGCTATCAACTCTTTTGAGGTTAATTTTGAGGTTAATCCACAGAGTTTTGCTCTGGTTTTAAATGGGCTCCTACTAGTGGCCGGTGAAAGTGGTCTCTCAAGATTAGTTGAGGTGCACCTGGTTAAAAAAAAAAAAAAAGTGGTTGAAACTTTTGTTTATAGTTTGGATGGCATATGATATGATATAAGATGAGCTTAAACCATTAATTAAGAATAAGAAAAGGACAAGAAAAACTGTACAAAAGAAAAGACGGGAACAAATGCATGCAAAGAAGATAGGTGGATAGGTTCTTTTGGTTAATGCCGATTGAAATCTGAATGCCAAACAAGGACTCAAGCGGTGGAGTTGACGAATGCTTAAAACAGCGACGCATAACGCTCAGCAACACCTACTGTCTTCCCGAGACAGCAGGCCCCCTGAATTCAGTTAGGTTTTGAAAAATTCACGAACGGTTCGATTTATTTACATCCTTTGTACGTAAGTGCACTGGAAGGACGGTGGATGGGACAAATGCTAAAATAAAAGGTTGAAATTGGGGTTCAAAAAGTGAGTCGTGGAGGGCTTGGGCTGGTCACTTCTTTGTTTCGTCAATTATTGGGAAAACTCACAAATCATACCACTATTTCTCAATCATCATGTTGAATGGGCCGAAGATTCGGCACTTGTACATTTCTTGATGTGTATTGTTGGTGTGCTGACACGTGGCATTCGTATTTCTCGATAACCCTAGGGAAGCCTCCAGTATCCATTTCCTTACTGGTCTGCTAAGACAATCATTGGTCCTCCTTTTTTTTACTTATAACCAGTGTCCGGGTCAACTTTCATTCACTTTGACTAATTTTGAGAGACCAATTTTATTGTCCACTAGTGGAGGCCCTATTTAAAGTCAGAGTAAAAGCTCTATATGGACTGCCTCCAAAGGGGAACCGGGGAAGGTGTTGTGCAGCCTCTTTCAGCGCCGTGCTAGCATCGTTTTGACGATCGGAGACGTCCACCGTGTAGAACTCGTCGAGTTCTACAAGTCCTCCAAAAATCAACTCGATCGGATATCGTTAAGTGTCTCATCAGAACACAAATAACTTTAAAAAAAAAATCGGAACACATAAAGCTTGAAACACTTGATGATAACCGTTGAACCCATTTTTTCATGTTATTTGTGTTCTGATGAGGCACTTAACGATATCCGATCGAGTTAATTTTTGGTACACTTGTAGTACTCGACGAGCTCTACGCGGTGGACGTTTCCGATCGTCAAAACGATGCCGGCACGGCATCGAAAGAAATTACACAACACGCTGCGCAGCACCTCCCCAGTTCCCTCCAAAGGAGTTGATAGCACCGAATCATGTGGTTTGTTGGAATAGTGTTCCTCAACCAGTACTACAAAGGCGGCCCTTTCGGCCCTCAAATTCTATATGTTCTTTAAAAATAAAATAAAAAATTGGTTCGACAATCACGGATATTCGGATCAGCTTACGCACAATCCTCCCTCTGATACGACTAAAAACATGTCATCCACACCGAGACTAGGTACACAATAAATTATATTCTGGCATCCTGACCCCAAGAAAATTGAACCATGTTTAATTATTAGGGAGCAAACCAACCAATCAATCATAAATGGTCAAATTTTCATGTTCTAGTGTTTTTTTCTTGTCATTGAAGTAAAAAAAATAAATAATTTTACCCAACGGCTGAAAATGTTCTCAAGAGTTGAACTACACTTTTGGCCCTATTTTTAGCTGTTTTACCAGTTGCACCTTTTTTATTTTTGTCTTTATACATGTAGTATGAGCGAAAATACAAGCAACTAGAAGTGTAATGCCGTAAATACCTATGAATCAAAAGCATAAAAAAAAAAGAAAAAAAAAGAGGTATGAAAAAAAGAGAGTGCAAAAAATAGCACAGATTAGTTCATGGTAGGAGTTTCCTTATAGCGTCTCCAAAAGCCTCGTCACTCCCTTCAAATGGTGGTTTTGCCTAGCAAGATTGTCGGACCGTTTTTTCACCATCTCTCTTAAAAATAATCAGTAGTAGGAAAGGCTTCAATTAAGTCTTTTATGGCATTCGATATCGCACCCGCAAGTCTGTTTTTAAAGCGGTCGCAGAGAGTGGTACTCTATAACCAAATCCATGGGGGCACTCCTGGCCCAACAAAGACCTCAAATTCCCAACCCAACAGACTCACCTCCCTCCACTGCACTTCCCCCTCTGCTATAGTAACTCGACGGGTGGTTTTATTCATGTTGAAGATGCTCTTTCACATCATCGGGTCCCTTTGATCTTTTCGTCTTTTCTCTCTCTCTCTCTCTCTCTCTCTCTCTCTCTCTCTCTCTCTCTCTCTCTCTATATATATATATATATATATATATATATATATATATATATATATATATATATATATTTAGTTTGGGATAATATATCTATGTCTGTGTGTTTGAATATGTATGGATCTGTATGCATTAAGGGCGAGCATAGGTTGGACAGAATTGAGTTTTTGCCCAAACCCGTGTCGGATTACGGTCAGGTTGTGGGCGGGTCTTCGAGTTGGTGTTTTTATTCTTTTCTCTTTCATCATCTTTATATCACCCAAATTTCGAGCCTGCAAAAAAGATGGAAAAATGCAAAACAAATTTCTGAGTGATAGCAAAAAATAGGGAGAAACTAATTACATGTTGTATGGAAAAATGTAAAGAAAAAAATTACTAGGAAGTCATATAATTACATATAAAAAAATGAGTAATCCGTAATTTATTCATACAAACATGTAAATCGACATGTTTTTGTGTTTTATTTTCCATTGTACATTAATTCCTACCATAGTTCGTAAAGAAACATAGAGCAAAAATACTAAACTTTGGGAAAAAATTGATGTCCAAAGGTGTCATGTTTCTCTCCATTTAATAAAAAAAATTTACAAACAGAGAGAGAGAGAGAGAGAGAGAGAGATGAGTATTATAAATGCAATAAAAAATAAAGAATTCTGCACCTTGGGCGTGTAGAGTAAAACAGTCCAATCACTAAGCCAGAGCTTACCATTGGTGTGGATAGACAAAAACTACTTAATTTGAAGTTCTAATATAATCAGTCAGGACAACTAAGATACTCATACGATAATCAACTATTTCACAAGTTATTTAACTTATTTAATCAAACATTTTGAACTTTTATTCAAGCTTCTAAAAACTAAGTTAGAACATGTTTAAAACGTATATTACACTGTTGAAGTAAATAACTAAAAAAATAAACTTTTAACTTAATAAGGCCGTGCTAAAAGCCACTTCTAAGATTTCTCCTTACTCTTTTTTTTTTTTTTCCACATTTGTTAGTTTTGCGTTAAACTATTGTGACTTATTGGTTTTCCTTGACAAGAGGAATCGAAAAAATGAAAAATTATGACTTTTACCCTTTTTGGGGGGAAAGGATCAACCTTTCCGATTGGGTAAAAGTCATAATTTTTTTTACTTTTTCGATTACTCTCGTTGAGGAGAAGTTCCAAAAGTTTAATGTAAAACTAACAAACGTGAAAAAAAAATTGAATAAAGACAAATTTTAAAAGTAACTTTTAGTACCATGACTTAATTATGTTGAGAAACAAGTCCTAATTATTACTAGGGAGCCGATAACAGTCTTATGCACCGATTTCAAAAACAAATCATTGAGAAAATTATAAATTTTCATATATTTGCAAGTTTTTCGATTGAACCATTAGCACCAATATGTGACTGATCATAGCTATTCCGATCGATATTGGAGATCCTCTCGGGGAAAAAATAGCCCTAGTCCCTAGAAATAGTGCATCTCAGTTGTAGGGGATGTCCATAATTTCTGATTTTTCTAGCTGGTTCTTTTTTAGTTTTATCATCAGTAAAATTCCTACCAGTTTGTGGGGAAAAAAATTGGTACAGACTTTCTTTTTTTTAGTACAAGCAATCAACTTAATCTGTCATAACTTAGGAAGTGGAGAATAAAAACCCCACGACGAGAATCGAACCCAGAGAAAAATTATCAATTGGCAGAGACTTGGTCCACACTGTTTATATAGTAAAATTCTGTGGACTATACATAACGGAATCTGATAACGAAATAAAATTTTGGGAGAATAAATCTAGCTCCTCTATAGCAATAATCAGGGACTGGGCCCATGTCAAATCCATTTGGGTGGTGGATGGTTTATCACAGATCCTTCACACACAAAATAAATAAATAAATCACACGCAAAAATCACGTTAATCGAACATCATAGCCATATACACAAATCAAGTGTGAACTATGAAAATGAATGGCTTATTGTCGCCTAAAAAGTCCACCCGAGCATCTTAAATATTAAAGCAAAGGCTCCTTCATTTTGTGGGGAGGGCTCTTATGGTGACAAGTGGCTATGTGTAATATGGTGCAAGATAATTAATCGTGAACAAATAATTTTTACTCGATTAGTATAAATAATATCCCCAAATACTTATTTTTATGCTTTCGATGTTACTTCTTCCTTTTCTCTTGATTTATGAGCCGCTAAAAGAGCAAATGTTTAATGGTAATTTAATTGCCTTACACCCTTGCACGTTTGTCTTGCTTTTGTCACACTGTTTCTAGGAGCGGGAGTTGGAGCAACCGGGCGAAGAGGGTCACAATTGTAGGATGCATGACCTATGTTTTGATTTCTGAGACATTAATTTGTATTTTTTTAATCTCTTGATTGCATAAAGTACATAAAACACATGTAAAATGACCCATGCATAGCACATGCACATCTTTTACCTGAATGATCTTCTTTACAAGGTTGCGAGATTACGTCCGTCGTGAGCCCACATTTCCCCAAACATGATGGTCAAGTTCAATCTACGGACTTTGGAGATGAGTCGCACCCTAATTGGAATTATGGAACGTACAACTGTTCGTGGAAGACTCAATTTGGGCTTGTGGCTAGGCTTTTACTGTCATAGGTGGAATAGTGTGGAAATCCAACGTTTTATGCTTTTTCTGTAAAGCCGTATAATATTTTCTTAAGCCGAGACAAAGATTGGGTTGTATGGACTGCACTAGTAGGTTTTAGTTTACTGAAACAAAATGTTTAGGAGCAAAACTTCCGGACACAATTTCGGATACAACTGCGTTTTAAGCCATCTAATATGTGTGAGTCCAGGTGCATTGAACGGCTCTGGATGTAGTTGTATTTTA
The DNA here is from genome assembly GCA_020921065.1 of Vaccinium darrowii. NCBI lineage: Eukaryota > Viridiplantae > Streptophyta > Magnoliopsida > Ericales > Ericaceae > Vaccinium > Vaccinium darrowii. Next base: position 23,507,361 of record CM037156.1, read on the forward strand.
AAATTGTGTTCCTAGCATTGCTTTTAGTGAAATGCTTTCATAAAGATATGGAATAGTGTTACTTATGGACCTCCTTGTAGAATCACTTTCAAATTGATGAATTTCATGCCCCTAAAACTCAAGGGTTCGTCCGTGGAGTGTGAGTCAAGACCTAAGATCAAGCTGAAAGGCTAGCGATCGGCATAAGGAATAAGGGCGAGGAGGAAGAGAAGAAGGATTGGTAGTTCACTTGAAAGTATAAAGAAATTCTACTAATTGGTCCGAGCAGATAGCTTGACTACAGCAAGAGCGCGATCACGAGCCATTTTGGTAGCAGAAGTATCCATTCTGTTAGATTTGGGGAGCCTACTGTACACTAGGTGCATGGCACCGTCCATGCACCCATCTGACTGGCCGTCGCAAAAATGCACGGCTCGGATCAAATTCAACCCCATGTGAGAGTCATTATTTGAATTTGATCTGAGCCGTGCATTTTCACAATAGACAACTAGATGGGGTGCATGGCACGGTTCAATGCACCTTGTGCCCAGCAGGAACCCTTGTCTCTGTCATCTTTTTAAGGAATGTTAGTAGGACCAATACATTTGACCATTTAAAGAACATGAGCCGAAGTGGAGCAGATGAAAGTGTGCAAAAGCACTTCCTTAATTTGAAGCCTACTCTCCGAAAGTCCAAGCCCAGTGGGCCAGGACATCATATATATCTGAATTTTTCGGTACAACGCCGTCCCAGACTGAAGCCCACTACACTAAAGATCCAAGCCCAGTAGGCCCTGCCTGATGGTCTATTACATTCAGAAAATAAGTTTATGGTTCATCTGGCTCTCAGTCATATAGCCCAGGTTTGTTATCCGAACTGTAAACAAATTGAAGGGGAAATTATCAAGCATTGACAATATAGTGCTTGGGCTTAACTATTTTATATACATCACTGCCGATAGAAAATAAATACGCACTCAAAATAAGTACATGTCTAGCATCATTAACCAATTTCTTATTAATCTCAATACCCCGGTTAGACATACAGTGTTTTTGAAGACACAATGGGGCGGGACTAGTTTAGTGGCATACAGTGGTTTGTAACTTATTTGCTACTTTGTTTGTTTAAACTCTTTTATTTCTTAAGCAACAAAAACCACTCCCCAATTTTGAATAGTCTGTGATGCTTAATTTATTTTGTGTAGGATCATTCCTTTTTGTATTTTTGCCCCTGCTAAAAAATATTTGCCTATTCTCTCCTCTGTTCTTCACAATTATTTCTATCTTCTTTGGAATATTTGCCTTATTTTGTGTTCTTGCTTGTTGGTTGAACTTTTTTATTTCCTACCACCCTCTTACTATTTTTCCTTCCGTTGAAATCATAGGAAAGACTTACATTTTTCACTTCTCACAGAAACACTCATAGAATGTATTCTACACCCATCTCCCAAACAGTATTCATATTATTAAATGCATTTTGCATATATTTCTAAAGACTTTATAGATTAAATAATACATTCTGACACTAATTCAAAAAGTAAAAAATACAAAATGCAAAAAGCCAAAACAAGAGGATCCCTGTCACGCCCTCAAAATTTTAAAGGATAATTCATAGTAAAATCCACGTGGACGGTCAACCAGCCCACGGGCCACGTCAAAAGTCCAAATAGAATAATCAAATTCAACATTAAATACACACTTGTCTGTGGGTACCCGGGGCTCAAATTAAGAAAAGATAAAAGTTTAGTTAATACAATCCCAACATAAAAAGGGAGAATGAGCTTAAACAAGTTACAAAACCATCTCAACAAAAGTACAAGATTTAAGATGATGAAGTAACTCCTCCAATTAGCTTTCAAAACAAATATATGCATGCACTCCAGGCACTCCAAGTCATGCACCTTGATGTGTACCTGAAAATTCATAGGTTGAGCTACACTAGCCCAGTAGAGAAAAACCTAACAATCCTAAATGCAATGAAGTGCGTATGAGTGATAAACAAGGAAACCTAATTCAAAGAATAAGAATTTAGAGAAAGATAAGTAGTTTAAGAACTTGAAAGTAACACACAAGCTACTAGATTTCATCTACGTTCGTCTCTCATACCCGACTCGTATCCAACACACTCCCGACACATCACATGTGTCCCACACGTTTATCATATTCGTCACATTCCTTTTGAAACATTTGATTTTTCTCCGGGCATGCCATATAGGCCCCGTGTCACTCCGGGCATACCATAAAGGTCCCGTATCACTCCGGGCATACCACTTCGGGCCCCGTGTCACTCCGGGCATACCATAAAGGTCCTGTGTCACTCTGGGCATACCCTTTCGGGCCCCGTGTCACATATTCTACCTTCACATTTCCACTTATCACAATATAAGTTCAACTTAATGTCACGTATAACTCACGAGTTGTCAAGTGATAATCACCCCAATTTAAAGTTTAAGCCTCTAGGTATCAATACTACAAAACTGGGTATCAATACCCAATTTTCAACAAAAGGACCAGAACCTCTGGGTATCAATACCCCAAATCTGGGTATCAATACCCAGCCCACTAGTAAAACAAAATTACGAGGTATCAATACCTCCGCGTCCGGGTATCAATACCCAGCCTTCTAAGGGCCGAAAATCACAGATTTGCTGGGTATCAATACCCATTCCACAACAAACAAACTATTGAGAGAGTTTTGGGTATGAAACCCAAGATCAAACCAATCAAGATATGCATAACCCAACTCATAACCATCCAATGGAGATACATATAAACTAATTCAATGGAAAACCAAATAGGAGCATAGATCAAGGTCTACTCTACATGAGAATGACTAGAAAAGTGGGTTTCTCAAAGGAGTTTTAAGCATTTAACAAGCATTCCCTTGAAATCAAGCAACAATGTGATGGGTTCTCTACCAAATCAATAGGAGATGAACAAAGGAGTTAAGAGATGATGTGTTTCAACACAACTTGACTAGAATATGGTTTTCTCTCAAGAAAAATCAACAAGACAAAGGAAACTTAGCAATGAAATGACTATACACACACATACACAACATATACATTTAGAAAAGTTAGAATTTTCCCTACCTTAAGTGTGGAAGCTCTAGATTTGATGTTGAGTAAACCCTAGCTTCTCCAAACTCTAGAAATCCCCAAGATCAAGCTTCTCCAAGGCCAAGACTAGAAGGTATTAAGCTCCAAAGACCAAATGTTGAAGGATTTGTGTAATGGGTGAGTGGGTATGTTGAGTTTTGGGAGGATTTTTTGTGGAAGAAATGAGCAACAATGGAGGTTAAGAGAGAGAGAGGGAGGCCGACTGTTTTTGGGAGGGGAGATGGTGTGTTTATCTCTCTCCTCTCTCACACCACATATACACAATCTTTAAAAATTACAACCCCAACCCTTGTATTGGCTTGTGTATAGCAAAAAGACCCAAACCTACTCATCACACTAAATAATCCAACACTTTTAACATTTTAATCAATTCCTCACATTTCCCCAACTTTATTTTCGGGAAAATGATTAAAATTACGGGTCCTTACAATCCCAAACATCGGACCCATTCTTTTTCACAATGTCACGACTATGGGTATCGATCATAGTTATACAGATATTATGGGGGTACTTTTACAGATGGCGCATAATGTCCACTAAAAGGTCCCACACTCTGTGGTGTCCTCCAAAATCCAATGAACCCTTGTGAACGATTCTTGACCCGAGTGAGCAGCGAGTGGGAGGTGAATGGTTCTTCACGAGCTCCTACACACGTAACACACACCGTTAGCACCCAACCCAGCCGGAAAGTGGCCGGGGAAGGCACTCCGACGATCTAGTAAGAGATCGAAAAGAAGAAATGTATTGAGAGAGTAGTTGTAGAGAGAGAAAGTGTTGTATCTCTTTTTAGGGTCTCTTCGCTTCGCTTATATAGGCTTCCCAAGTACAGGGGCAAACTAGTCATTTCGGCTCGGATGACGTCATCGAGCATCACGAGCCAGCCTCACAAGTCTCGAATGCATACATTCTCCAATGCGGCTACGACACGTAGCATAACCGCTCGGTATACGTCACGCTGATGCATAGACAGCTGTAGCATGCACATGTGCCGTCCCAAGTTTGTTACGAGCGTTAACTGCCTCGGGTGACGTCATAGAGGACGTCACCGAAATCTCAGACCATCCTTCCCAGCCGTCTTGGGTAAGACCCGTCTCGGATGACCCGCCCGGTCCATAGTTTACCGGTCAAGATATCGGTTTGTCTCAGTCGGGTTTGGCTCGGTCGGCCCATGGTACTTGGCAGTCCTGGGGATTCATTTGGGCTCAGACCCTTCCAGGCTCACCAACCGAGACTCATTTCGATTGCTAGATTTCGGCCCACTACACACTCATTATTTGTCTGTCCAATAGTTTTAAAATAGTTATTTTAGTTCTTGATCTAGTATCTCAATTTTCATGTAAAATTACCTAAGTAGTCCAATTTGAAATTGTGCTTTATAAAGGACAATTTGAAAATATGAGTGTATATAAAGGACCACTACAAAAAGCACAAGTTGTCCAATTTATGGTGTATATAAAGGACCACTACAAAAAAAAAAAATGAATTTTACTAATAACATTGTGACAACAACGTGTCACTAATTACCTAAGTAGTGACAACTTACTAAAAAGTTGTCACTGAATACTTTTAGCCAAACACTTTTAGTAACAACCTAGTGACAAATTGTTGTCACTAAAGATCAACTTTTTTTTTATAGTGGACCCTCTGGTTTCAATATCAGACACACCTTCGAAATACCGAAATACACCAAGCTAAACACCCTACTAGAGGGATACGCCGCCGAAATACTTGGAAGCGCACTAGCATCCAACCAATATTTTGACCAGAGGTTTGACTACCGTATGGTGATCAACTAGGGTTTTGACTTTGATCCTTGAAGGATACTGCTTCAAAATCTCATCTCACATTTTTATTTCTCATCATCGGAAAATTTAAAGATGCACAAGGATTTCCAAATTGGGGTGTCTTCATATGGTAAAAAACACAAATAAACTATGATTTAGCATTTAGAGTTTAGGTTTTAGTTGCATAGGGTTTATTGTTCAAGGTTTAGGTTTTAGGGTATAGGGTTCTACAGTTCCATGGTGTAGTACTTTAGGGTGTTGGGTTTAGAGTTTTAGAAATTCAAGTTAAACATGGTAAATATGCTACAATGCACAATTTATGTGATGGTAAAACTATAAATAGTCACGGTGAAATTATATCCACAACATATTACGGCTCACCATGATAAAAAATAAACGAGGGTTTTAAAACATGGTAACATTATTTGTTGGTTTAAGAACTCGGACCATGGTGAAAACCTACGCCTCATACCCTGCACCTTAAACGACTTACTACATTTAATGAGAAAGAGCAATTCTAAATCAAGCTTTTAGTGAGAAATAGCAATTCTAAATCTAGCTTTCTACTTGACAAAGACCAATTCCAAATCGAGCTTTCAGGGAGAAAGTAATTCCAAATTGCACTTTATGCTTGCGTGGGTGCACCATTGCACCCATTAAAGGTATAAAAAAACTATACTTGTTAGGCCCCACTTGTAATTTAAAGTACATTTACTTATAAACAAACCAACAATTGTACTTTTTTGTATCTTTTTAATGGGATATTGCACCCGTTAATATTTTCCTTGCAAATAGTTTGAATTCCCCAATTAGTTTGCAAAGTTGGAGTACTTAGCCTTTGTTTGGAACTTATAGAAAGTGAGGAAAGAGAAAGGAAAATACATAAGAAGAAAAATGGAGAAAATGAGGGGGAAATTTTCACTATTCATAGTAATTTTTTTCCTCTTTTCTCTCTAGCCAAACAAAGGAAGAGAAAAATTTTAAACTCTCACTCCCATTTCCTTCCTTTCCCCCATCTTCCAAACAGTCTGGAAAAATCCTTGTCTTCACTTCTCATTTCTAAAAAAAATTCTAAAAAGATTTTTTTCGCCATCTCTCATCTCTCCAATCATTAATCACTTTTCTCTCTCTACTCATATCACTCTCTCCAATCATTATTCTCATTTATCTCCCCATCTCTTTCCAAGTATTACACTTCTCTCTAAACAATATCTCAAAAATATTTCTCAAAATATTCTTCTCAAAACTATCAACCAAACAATATTTTTGTAGGCAGGTACAAGGGCGGATCTTGGAAGAGACTATGGTGGGCTATAGCCCAGGTGGGGTTTCAAAAATCGGGAATTTTTTTTTTTTTATATGTAAAATTTTATCCTACCAAATTTTAGCCCACCTCACAGTTTGATTGGCCCAGGGTAGATTTGTGTCCTGGATCCGCCTTGGGCAGGTAATTTGAAGATTCTTCTCAAAATATTTTTGTTGTAGTTGTCATGCACATGCACGAAGAGGAAAGGCGAGTTGCAAGGGAGAAAGAGTAAACGAAGATCTGTGAAGTAGACAAGTAATTTGTCTCCTGATCAAACTTTGAAGCCTCGATTCAGAATCTTCAACTATCATCGTCAATCTAATCACCATTTTCGCAAACCCATCTTCAATTCAGGTAAACACATGAACAGAACCTTGATTTGGCCGTACCCGATGCCTTACCTATGGTTTCCCGACGCATAACCTAATATTGCAACGTACTTGGTACGTTTTCTCTGTACCCGGTACGTATTTTGCAGAACCGGCCCATACCCGTATGAGTACCGGAACCTCCGGCGTACCCGTGCTTCATAGGTTCAAAGTAAGGATTTCATCCACTAAAGTGGAACCAGATATTCATGTTTGCATAGAGGATTTTGTCTATGTATATAAGTATGCAATCCTTGTATTAGGACGCTTTTCTGTAATTTTTTTTTTTTTTTTTTTTGGGTAATGTAGAACTGAAATTCGCGGTCACCATCCAAAGTAGCGATAAATGTTCATATGACGATGCCCAAAAACTGGAACTAAGGTTGTGAGATCACTGTACAATCCGCGGAATGATGATGGGTGAATATCTTGGCATCGAAGCGAAAGAAGCCGCTGTGCGTGAGGTCGCGAAGCTCTTGCCTCTTCCCAAACTCTTGCAATCCATCGCATCAATCAAGGCTGACTACATCACTCGTCAACAGGTTCCCATTTGAAACCAATCTCATCTCAATTATAATCCTCACTCGATTCTGCTCTGAGCAATTCTTTTATATCGTCCTTCATTTGCCCAAATCATGTTGATTGCATTGTTTGCATTCATCTTTGTTAGCATCATTCTCTTTAGGCATGAATAGTTTTTCTGTTTGCTCTTATTCAAAATATATTTGAGTTTGTGTTTGAATTGGATCTGATTTGCATTGACTGTTGCTATAGATATGCAAGTTTTTTGTAGATGCTCTTTTGCTTTTGAATTTTTCATGCTTGACCCCTTTAGGGAAGTTAATTTTGATCACATTTCATATTCTTCTTCTTTTTCGGTTGAATGTATAATTAGGAGGAAGAGAAACTTGATCACTTTGGAATCACCCCTCCTAGGTGAACCCCCCATGTGTGCAACCACCCAGAAGCAACTTTAATTGTGGGCATTGCCAACTGGAAGCAATTGAATAAAACCTATAATTAGGAATATTTGGGTCGGTCAGAACCGAAGCGGCTCTGTTTTTCACTTGTTGGAACTTAGAAGCTGTCAGTTCTTTAGAACATCGCAATAGGATTTTTGTTCTTGTGCCCTCTAGGACTGCTGGATTGTTGAATCTACATTAAGCGGACTAAGGTAGGGGTGTTGGGGGTGTCTATGGTCGAATTCGCTAATTCTCATTTTAAATACACATGGACATGACGGTGTATTCATCTTTCTTATTAGTAATTAAATTTTTTCTTGTTTTGGGTAAAATCTTATTCAGACGGTTCCACAGATCATTTTATGCATAGTATGTGTTTTATGCACACATTCACGGTAACCTGTTATGCAAATGTGCTTGTGAGGGTTGGCCTCCGTCGTAACTCCAAAGGTCACATGTTCGAAACCTCTTAGGTACTATCAACTCGTTTGGGGCTAGTCCATACGAAGCTTTATTCTAGCTTTAAATGGGGCCCTAACTAGTGGGATTGGTCTCCCAAGATTAGTTTAGGGGCGGGCAACCTGGTCCAGACACTTGGTTAAGAAAAAAAATGTGCTTGCTATATGAAAATGGAACTAATCATGTAAGAGAGAGAGAGAGAGAGAGAGAGAGAGAGAGAGAGAGAGAGAGAGAGAGAGAGAACCTGGTGTGCAGTTGTGGTTCCAGATGAGAAAATGAGAGAAATCGTTTATAAGTTATAACATATACAAACTTTGAAAATCTATAGTACAACGGAAAGCGATTGTTGTCCAAGTCATACTTTTTGTCCCAGTCATCGTATTACATTTTTATCTCTCCCTACCAAATCATTCCTCTCCCTCTCTCTCTCTCTCTACCATTTTCCTTCACCCGCTCACCACACTCAAAATTTCAAGCCACATTCTCTCTCTCTCTCTCTCTCTCTCTCTCTCTCTCTCTCTCTCTCTCTCTCTCTCTCCTATTTTCAAAATTCAAATCACATTCTCTCTCATCACCACCCTTCTTTCCCCCTCTCTGAAATTAGAAGGTCCATAAAAAATGGACACGGGCACGTGCGTCACTTGCTTAAGTCATGCCTTTAGGCACGGGCACTGCATGCACTAGTATATATAGATATACTAACAAAACGTACATAAATAAAACCAGGGATTCGAGAACGAATCGAATCAAGTTCGATGTGCGGATATACCTGTCCCTGCCTCCTACTCGATCCCTGAAATTTTTCAAAAACAATCTCCATATCCTACCCGATCCCCGAACAAATCTCTAAAACGCCGGTCCATTTGGAGCGGGGATTGGATTGAATTCGAATGCGTCGAAGGAAATTGCCATCCCTACCCATGAGAGATGGAGAGGGGAAGTGAATTGGGTTGTGGATTGATTGTGAGAATATGTAAGGAAAAAGTGTTTACTTATTTATTATTCCTTTTGCCCCTTTCTAAATGTGTTACTTCGTAAATCCAACTTATTAAAAAAAATATCAATTTCTCTGCTCTTACTCATTAGCTCTTTATCCACTAACTTTTCAAAAGAGCAAAATGATAATTGTATAAACTTTTTACCCATTAACTTTTCAAACCACACACTTATTTAGGGACAGTCCAAAATGAAAAGTTAGACAAAAAAGGGACGGAGGGAGCATGATTTTGGTGCCTTTAATCCATCCATAAAGGTTGCGTGTACGAAACAAAGTTTTGACACATGATACCCAGTTAGCACCCAAAATATTCTCTTGAACCATAGGCAAATTAGACCCCACACACTCATGGTGTAGTGTGAGCGTCTACACACTTATCTGTGGTTTGGCCTAAAAAGCCAACTTAACTTATTATTTTTTGTCTTTATTTGATTTTTTTTTTTTTTTTTTGCGTTTGTTGGTTTTGCATCAATTTTTTTAGTATTATTGGTTCGTCTCGGCGAGAGGAGTCCAAAAGGGTAAAAAAATTATGACCAGAACTCTCAATTTTTTGAATAAGATCGAAAAAAGTGTAAAAAACTGACTTTTTGACTTACTTTTGTCTTTATTAAAAAATTTATGATTAGATCATAATTTTTTACTTTTTTAATTCTTCTAGCCAAAACAAACTAATAATACACAAAAAGTTGATGCAAAACTGTAAAAAAATGAAAAAAAATCAAATAAAAACGAAAAAATAAGCCAGCTAACTTTTTCGGCCAAAACACATAAGTTTGTGTATTTTTGTTTTACATTTTGGGCGTGGTTCTCGAGTTTCAAACAATCTACGCGTATGCAGATGTGCGTACAGGATGGTGCATTTATCCCATCCAAAAGTATTTGGAAGCAAAAAATGGTAGCAATTGGCATCATTTTACGTTTCACACGACGTCCTCTTCTGTATTGTCTTGTTCCTCTGCGCAGTACGAAGACATTTGCTGTTACATACATCCACTGTTGAAAGCTTTGAAGCACAACCAACTAATTCAACTCCAATGCTACTGCACAGACCCCGTCATATGATCAAATCCTTCTCCACTTCAACACCACCACCAAACACAACTTCTCTCAACTGGAGATCTCAAATCAAACAATCCCAACTGGTCTCCCAAATCTCCTCCATTCTCCTGCAGAGGCACAACTGGGCCCCACTCCTGCACACCCTCAACCTCTCCTCCTCCCAACTCACCGCATCCCTCTTCCTCCACATCCTTCGCAAAACCAAAACCAACCCACAAGTCTCTCTCAGCTTCTTCAATTGGGCAAAATCAAGCCTAGGGTTTGAACCTGACCCCAAAACCCTAGTTTCCCTATCCGAGATCCTACTCGGGTCTGGCCTCGCCTGACAGGCGAAACCCGTTTTGGATGCTCTGATTAAGGACAACCCACCAACCCGAATTGGTAATTCAGCAGTCAGAACTTGTAGAGGTACAGATTCTCAGTCCCTTGTATTGGGTTCTATTCTTGAATGCTATTGCAAAAAGAGTTTTTTCTTGCAAGGCTTGGAGGTTTATAGAGAAGCCATTAGTCATGGATATGTTCTGTCGATTTGTAGCTGTAATGCTTTACTTAATGCTTTGCAATTAGAGAATGAGATTAGGTTGGCATGGTGTTTTTATGGTAATATGCTTCAAAATGGGATTTTACCGGATACTTACACGTGGTCTACGATTGCTCGGATTCTTTGCAAAGATGGGAAATTTGAAAGAATCGTTAGGATTTTAGACATGGGTGTGGATAATAGTGCAATATATAACCTTGTTATTGATTGTTACAGTAAAAAAGGGAACTTTAGAGCTGCATTTGATCTGTTAAATGAGATGTCTATTAAAAAGCTCGATATTGGTTTTAGTACTTATAGCTCAATTCTTGATGGGGCTTGTAAGTATGGGGATACTGAATTGGTAGAAACAACGATGGGTACTATGATTGAGAAGGGATTTCTTCCAAAGGTTCCCCTATCAGATTCTGATACCATAATTCAAAAGCTTTCTGACTTGGGTAAGACATATGTGATGGACATGTTTTACAAGAGAGCTTACGATGAGGGGGGGTGAGCTATGGTGTTCTTCTTCTGGATACTTGCTAAGGGCATTTTCCAAGGAAGGAAGAGTGAAGGAAGCAATTGGGATTTATCGTGAAATGTTAGAAAGGGATATTCTAGTGAATGACAATTGTTATAATGCATTGGTGAAGGTTCTTTGCAAGGAAGATCCGTCAAAGGAAATCAGTGGATTGTTAAAGGACATAATTGGGAGAGGCTTTAACCCTTGTGCATTGGATTTGTCTACTTTTGTAACCTCTCAATGTTCCAAAGGTAGATGGAGAGAAGTGGAGGAACTTTTGAATGCAATTCTAGAGAAAGGTTTTCTTCCAAATTCTTCATGTTGCTCCTCATTGGTTAAACATTATTGCAGGAGTGGACAGATTGATTCAGCTATTGCCTTGCATAATAAGATGGTGAAACTGAAAGGTATTTTCGATCTAACAGCGTATGATGTACTTCTTGATGGATTAATCAAAGAAAGGAGGGTCGAAGAAGGAGTTGGGGTGTTTGATTACATGAGAGCTCAAAAGTTGCTGAGCAGTGCAAGTTTTTCAACTATCATCAGTGGGCTTTGCCATGAGAAGGAGTTGAGGAGAGCCATGAAAATCCATGATGAAATGATAAAATTGGGGCTGAAACCTGATGTAAAAACATATAAACATTTGATATCGAGTTTTAAATGATTCGTTAGACAGATGTTTTTGGGCTCCAAATGTTTTCCTTTTGCACACTGAGTAGCCTACCTTAAAAGGGGAGATAGAAATGGTACCTGTTGGTGGATAACAATATATCTAAGCTCGTATATACTTCTGACTTCTGAGGGTTTTATTTTCATCAAAAGTAGTGGCCTGTTGGGACGACGAGGCATGTAATATTACCCCCCACAATGTTTAAAATATCAAATGATTAATTTAGCTTCTGCATATGTGGACCATAGAATTCTTTTGTCATCCACTTGGTCAATTTGTTGATGGGCAAACGGAAACTGTACTTTTTGATGGTTTCGTGGACCATAGACTCGATACCTTCTTCTAATTTGCTTATAGCCTTGTACATGTAAGTCTTTGTCACTCGATAATGTTGATAAAATAATTCTTTTGTTATTTAATGTCTCTATTTCAATAATGAACACGAACTTTCTATGCAATTCCTTTCTTCTGATTGAGGGTGACCATATATGGAGAAAAGGATACATGGATTTTGGCTTTATATAATTGTTCCAATCACACGGTATAGATTTGTAATAGCATGTTGCCTCTGAGATAAACTTGAGTTACACATTCATATAAAATATGTTGCCTCTGAGATAGAATTCAGTTACTCATGTATCAATAGACCAATGATACATATGTAACTTTTTTTTTAAGGAGGTCTATTGATTTGTATGTTCACTCTGAGGTAGACTTGAGTTATACATACATCAGATGTCAGTCATGTTTCTCCAGGATACAAATGTTTTATGGTTCTCCGTTTTTGAGCCAGAGAGTGTTTTATGTAGATTTGATTTGGTACCTAGACTACAGCAAATAAGGCTTTTCCCCGCACTTCCTCCCCCGCGTTTTTTTTTAAAAACCCTGGAACTTATTTGAGCGCGGGTCGGAGAAAAAGAGGTGATACCTTTACTTTCCCAAAATTTCCCTTCCTCTCTTATTTCCCCCCATCCCCTGATAGAGAGAGAGAAAACCCTAGCTTTCTATTGTTATACATCGTTCTCCCTCTTTGCTCGTTCCCTCTCTACCGCCGACTCCAGATCAAGCCCTAGCTTGCCTCCTGTTCTATTCGTGGGTGACGACCGCCCCTCTGCCTTCTCTCGATACTCGTATCTCTCTCTCTCTCTCTCTCGAACGGCTTCGTGCTGAAGCTGTGGTTAGGCTACGGCTGAGTAAAGGGGGTGTTGATTTGGGGTTTCCTTAAGGGCTATGAAATTCTCTTCTCTGTCAAGCCTCCGCCAAAACGCCCTTCTTTCTCAAAGATGAGCACAGTTTATCTTCTAATTCTTCTGGTTTGGTTTCTTTTAAATCTTTATTTTCGATCTACTCTCTCTGTGTCTCTTATGGGTTCTTGCATACAGCAAAAGCCCTAGTTTCTGCTTCTCGATCTATGACTGAAAGGCAAGTCAACGTTGATCAAAAGCTCAAGGAAGATGAAGATGATATATATACGCCTGATTGGATTTTTATTTTATCCAAAACACGTCCCGACAGAGGTCAAGGGTTTGGTATTTTGAGAGCTAGCTGTGTAAAAACTAATATTCCGTTTTATTGTTTGCTCTTTGTAGAATTTGTTCTGTTTTGTTTTCTAATAATGTTGTTCTCTCTTCCCTTGCACTTTAGACTTGGTTAAATTCTAGCTCTCGTTCTAAAACTATGAATACTTGGTCTCTTGGTTTCTATTTGTGACAAGGAGTTTTTTGCTTCTATTCAGTTCTTTCATTCTATTTGTTTCTTTTCTATTTGCAAGTAGTCGAGAGGTAGATAGGTGTAGTTCGTGACTTGGTCCATTTTGGCAGGAAATGTTCATCTCTTTGAGGAGTCTGGAGGAGAAGAAAGGGGGTGGAATTCTTTTGACCCTTTTTCCCTATTTTACTTGTTGGCATGAGTATGAATAGCTGCTTTTGTTTGTTAGAGCTATGGGTGTACTTTGAACTGTGTCTGGTTAATCTTGTGACAATTTATGTACCAGTATAATATGTTTGTTTCATATTGCGACTTAATGTTGTTCTCTCTTCCCTTGCACTTTAGACTTGGTTAAATTCTAGTCCCAGTCGCAGGAAGCAGCACTATTGTCGACTAAATACATGACCTAATGCTTAGAGCGAACCAAACAAAACAACACGCAATGAGGTAAATTAAAGTATTTATGGATTGCAATCTTTACTCATTGAACCTATTCCCTTGGTTCTGAAAAGATGTGCATGAGTTAGAGTTGTGAATACCTTACTAGTCAATCTTGTATTGATGAATTGCAAATGAAGGGGCTTTTGACAGAAAATATACCTTTTTCTTTGTCACCATAAAAGAAACATGTCTAAAGTTATACCTACTGGTTTTCATGCTGTAACCAGTAAAGGGGGTAAATGGCACATAAACCATCTCATGTATGTATGTTGATCTTTTTTCGTTAAGTACATTTCACTATTGATATCTGCTCTAAACTTTCTATGGGTCCATACTCTGTTTGCTTGTTCTGTGATTGTTTTCAAAGTATTCCCCATTAACCAGCCAGTCTCGCAGTAACTTTTCGGTCGTAATTTTTCAGAAAGTTACCCATTTTTTTTGTCCATGCTAACTCACATATATAGGTATTAGTCACCAAGTCCCTTGTTCACTTGTCTTGATATGGTCTGACTTAAAAGCCAACAAGCTCTCTCTTCAGCAAAGTTAAATTAGAACTTTGTGCTTTCTTTTGAGCAACCTATGTTATTCCCTGATTTGCTGTAGTGGGTAGGCTCTCATTTGTAAGCTTTATGGCTTTGTTAAGGGAAAGGATAATGCATTTGCCTTGTGGTTGAAAAATAAGAAGCACCTATTGCCAGGTTATTAATTCTTGTATCTTAGTCAAGCTTTGGATACTTCAAGTTAGGTTAATTTCACTTTCATTGTATGCATGCACGTCCTCTTGTGTATATATGGCATGCTTAGATAACTTACGTAGTAGATCAGTATTCCCTTGCAAGTGGTGGCTAACTCATGCACTCATGCGGTAGAGCTCTAGGATGCCCAACATTGCATTCCAGGATCGAGTCCTATTCTCCTCCTCCCATGTGATAGATTAGGAATGACGAATGACCAAAAAAGAAATCAGTATTCCCAAGCAAAAAACCAGAGAAAGAAAAAGGCTTTGAAAATTTTCTGTAGTTAAAAAAAAAAAAAGATAGAAAAAGGCTTTGAAGGACTGTGTTGTGTTTAAAGATTTTGAGACCAGTTTTTGAGAAAGTTCCACTTGCTCTCTCCCGAAAAGGTATTTGAGAAGAGAACCGGTTTTTGAAAATTAATTTTCGAGGGGAAAAACCTCTTAAACGCAAAACAAAGAACAAAGTAGGAAAATTTAAGGACAAAGTGTAAGGGTATTTCTTTTGTAGAGTTTTAGATTCTCCTACTTGTGCAGCATAGTAGCTATTTACTCTCTGGATTGATCACCCTTTGTCTTTATATATATGCCTCATTCTGAGCCTGGAATCACAAAGCATCGCAAGGCTTTTGAGCACTTTGTTTTTTCTGTCAATTTTTGTAGTGGTACTCTTCTTCGAGAAAAACTTGGTTGCATGTAGGATACCACGTGGGTACCACATAGTGCCTGGCGTGGTATCTGTACCTAACATCCCATCAACCGTCCAATTATTTTAGACTATTTGGATTCATCACCCATTGGCATGGTATCTGTACCTGGGGTTTCAAAGAATCTGAAATCCTGTTTGGAAATTCTCAATCTGTCTATGCGTTGCTCCATATTCTCTCTGTTTAGTTTAGCAGAATCATATTTTGGGAATTAGAAACACATTGAAACGCTTATCATTTTTTGGTTAACTGCATTTATGCTGTGCACCCTAAAATGACTGAAAATGATTTTGTGAAGGCATGTCCTGTTTATTAAAAGAATTGCAATTTTAAGTCACGTCTGCATTTGGATGCACTAATGAGAGTCAGTTTCTTCAGCTTCTTCATGTTTACTAGCTTGGTTTCTGTTCTCGATGTTCTTTGCTAAAACCTTATATGTGTTTCTCTTTTCGGTGTAGAAACTGAAGTTAGAACCAGAAATTAGTGATGAAGAAGAATTTGAGTTCTTGAAAAGTTTCTCTGGGAACAAATGATGCAGAAGAAGGTCAAGGCCAAAGTTCAAGGTATTTCTACTTTCTGATTAGATGGGTTTTGCTCTTCAAGTTTCCTCTTCATTTCAGTCAATCCCAAAAACGAAAAGAAGAGTGCGAAGAGGTTCAAATTGAGCTTTCAAAGTAATTGTTGACAATCCAAGGCATGCAAATTTTTTTTAGTTCTTTTGAACTTCTTAACACATGATGTACTCTAAATTTGGTTGTGATTGATTTCAGGGTTCTCCATTGAAGATCCTGGTAGCAACTAGTTGGTACTTGACGTAGTGTTTCATGTTCCTGTGTTATGGTTTGTTGGCTTCATTTTGGAAGAAATAGACATTGTGTAATGATTTTTGAGAAATGTTTATGAGTTGATGTAGTGGAGATTTTTGAAGACATTATGTAATGTGGTTTATGAGTTACTTTATGGTGATATTGAATTATGTTGGAATGTATTTGGCTATTTGCGAACTTATGGTGAATGTATTTTGAGATGTGTTAATGCCATGGATATTGTATTAGATGTAAATTGTTGGCTAAACAGGAGAGAAATTGAGAAGAAAAAAAAAATTCTGGTGGGAAAAAACTATTCCGGCATTTGTTAAACCCTGGAAATGGGGTCAAATTGTAAGATTTTCTGGCATTAATTACAACCATTCCCGGGGTTTTAAAAATGCTGGTAATATTCCTGGCATTTCTTAAACGCCGGCAATGGGGTCGCCGGCGCCGGATTTTAGCCCGCCGGAAAACCAATTCTGGGATTTATTAAACGCTGGGGAAAACACCGGGAACATTCTTGGGGTTTAATAAACGCCGGGAAGCATTCCCGACAATGGTATCGGGGACACTTGTTAAAACGCCGGGAATAACTTTAGCCAGCGTTTATGGTACTTTTCTTGGCGTTTGAAAAACGCTGAAAATTCCCTGATTTGCTGTAGTGCTACCTGAAATTACAGATATGCATCTGAATGTAGTGTGGGAACTGGCTTTCTCTTCATCACAGTACTGGAACTTATGCAGCTGCTCGACCTCCCAAATGCAGTTCCACTCGCTTCCCTGCTGCTAGAAGATGAATTTGGTTAATGGTAGCAAGCGATGCTAGGTGCAAACAGTTTACTATATGAGAGTAAAGTGCAACTCTAACTGACTAGGGCTATTAAACTCCGCTTACAAATTTTCGCTGCAAGTTTTGTTGGAGGCTGTTGGAAATACAGTCTTTAAAATGTGTTGATGGCGTCGTCTCTACAGAAAACTCTGGAACAATAAATCACATTCGAGGCACGTTGAAACAACGATTTCTTAAAGACAGTATTTGCCCCCACCAACGCTTTCTTAAATGAGAATAAGAGAACCAAAAATTGATATTATATTTTTGCCGAATAATAGAATATCAGTATGCCTAAAATTCTAGGAATAGAGTGTGTGAGGAGAGAGCAATTCGCTATGAAATTTTTGGTTTGCAGAATGACTTTACAAAGGCCCTATTTATAGACTTATAGGCACCCTCTTGTGAAAGGTTGTGTCTTTAATAGACACACGTTAGAAATAGTCATGTCTTTTGAAGACACTAATAAGGAAGAGTAGTCATGTCTTTAAAAAACAATTAATAAGGAAAAGGCATGCCTCTTACTAGGTATCACTTCGTGAAAAGTCATGCCTCTTACTAGGTGCCATTTCGTGAAAAATCATGCCTCTACATGACACCATTTCGTGAAAAGTCATGTCTCTAGTAGACATTAATTTAATTAGGAAAGGTTATGCATCTTGGAGGCACCCCATGTTACCCACCCTTTCTAACAATTGCTTCTCTTCCAAATAATCTCATCCCAATGAACGAGTGTTTTAGCCATTCAGTATAATCACAACCTATGAAAAGGTATTGCAATCTTTCACATAAACCTCTCTCAATATCTTTTTAAAAAATCCCCAAACCAAAAAACCATTTAATATTTTGAAAATCTCCAACTGAGGCTTGGTACAGAAATTGTGTTGCAACTAGGGGTGAAACCGGTTCGGTTCGGTCCGGTTCTCGGGCATATCTGACTGAACCGGGAAAACTCGGTTCGGGAGAACCGTAGAACCGAAACCGGTTTTTAAAGGTCGGTTCGGTTCCGGTTCGGTTCGTCCCAGTTCGGTCCGGTTTAGATATCGGTTCAGTTCCGAGAAGAGAGAGAGAGAGAGGAGATGATCAAAGGCAAAAAAATCAAAACACATGTACAGATCTAACACCAAAACACATGTACAGATCTAACAAATGTACAGATCATCATCATCATCATCAAACACCAAAAATCAACCAAAAAATTTGATATTTTACAGATCTAACACCATCAAAATCTACAAATCAACCAAAAACTGGTATGTATATATTGAGCATGCGTGTTACATACATCATGATCAGATCTGCACACGTCGGCTATGGCGATGAGAAGACGACGATGAGAACGCCGTCGCAGGCCATGGCGATGAGAAGACGACGCCAACGGTGGCTGCTCGGCTGTTCAAAGACGAGATCTGGAATCATTGTTAGAGAGAGAGAGAGAGGGTCCGGCGGTGAATGCTGGGAAAATGATTTTAGATCTGGACGAAGTGACTGATGGAGTAACTTAAGTGTATATATATACAAGTTAAGGCTACAGAACTTAATAAATAATATTATTTCCTACTCTAAACACAAAGACTTGGCCAGCCAAGTTGATAAGTCTAATGGCTCCCGTGGGAATGGGAGGGGTTCGATTCCCCAGCCCTCACTTTTTTTCAGTAATAATAAGAGTATATATTATTTTATATATATAAACCGGTTCGGTTCGGTTCGAACCGGGGTAAAAATTTAAAAAACCGAGAACCGAACCGGTTCTCAAATTTTATTATCTTCAGAAACCGAACCGAACCGAGAAAAGTAAAAAAACGAAAAAAAATCTGGTTCGGTCCGGTTCTCCGGTTCGGTTCTTCCGGTTTCTTTGTTCAGCCCTAGTTGCAACCTGTTCTAACTTCTAACCTTGAAGTATTTTTTTTTTTTTTCTCGATGGAAGTCACAATTGTTAGTTGTGGAGCATTGAAGCATAGTAATTACTAAACCGAATGACAGTGATTCCAAATTGGAACCAAATTATTCTAATTTTACAAAGCACACCTGGACTTAATAGATCACTCAGGAAATCATTTATTTAGGCTCTACATCAAGTGGAAACTTTTTAGCAATATCAAATACTTCATTGGATAATTAATTAATAAATAGGCTACTATGAAGCATTAATTGGAGAGCATTCAAGTAAAACTCTCATGTTTGGAGAATCATTTTTTTTCAGTTTTTTCTAACATATTTGAAACAGAACCACTAAAAATGGTCAAAATTACTAACTACTAAAGTATATATCTTCCAGTTCTGGAGAAGCAAAATTAGAGAACTTACAAGACTAGTAGGAATAATTTTACTATGAAAGAAGAATGTTCTTTAAAACTAGTAAAAATACAGCTCCGCTAAGACCACCACTGTGTTAAAACCCAAAATATAGCAATTCCGTTTCATCGAGTGCCATTTTGACATTATTTCAAATTCAAACGTTACATTTAATTTGTCTCATTCGTCAAATACAAATCAAGGGCCCGTTTGTTGGACATGGGAGTACATGAGAGGGGATAGGCCGATAGGGGTCACCCGCACTAGCCTATATGAACTCATCTATATCGAGGTTTGGTGAAACTGTAAAGCCCTGATAACGCCTAATTACTTATCCTCACAAGGTAAACAAGACTCCTACATGGGACTTAATTTATCCCACGCCACCTAGGCACCTACCATTGTTAACTAATTTGGGCGTGGGATATTACGATTGTGCCCTCCCAAACTCTTCAAAAGTTCAAATCCTTTTTGTATTCTTGTTACAACAATTATATAATGATAACTACCGAACTCTTCAATTGCATAAGTAATTCCTTGTATCATTTCTTTATCCATCCACTCTTATTCACTCATATCAAACAAACTCCTTTTTGCTAATCCCTCTTCTTCGTAATCTTTCTTAAATGTTACCCACCCCTTATCGCCTATCGTTGCTTAACCGCTCAAAATCTTATTAGCCGCCTAATGGGCCGCAAGTGACATGATAAATTTGACAAAGGTGAAGTTGATGCCAAAATTTGGCACCAAAAAGACTTTTGGTTCATGGTAGACTTGCTTACCAAAATATGGCCTAGAAAAACCTAGAAGTCTTTACGCTAAGCAAAACTGACTCTCTTCCTTCATTTATTATGAAACAATTTATAGCTCCATATATACAGAATTGTTACATCAACCTTCATGTAGATGGGGCTTGGAATGAAGGCAGCGTTTGGAGTGGTCTAAGGTAGGGGTGAACGTCGTGTCGTGTTGTGTCGTGTCAAGCCGTGTTCGTGTTAAATCAGGTTTGTGTCAAAATGACTTGATTAATTAATGGTGTCGAAAAATATGAACCCTAACCCGACCTGATAATAATCGTGTCGTGTTCGGGTTGACACGATTAACTTTTTTTTTTTTTGCACAGTAATTTTTTTATTAATCTACAGTAACCATTAAAATAGATTAAAAGGACTAGATATCAACGAGAGTAATTATAGCCAACCAAAATGATGTGTAATTATAGCCAGCCAAAACAACATGTAGGCTTAGAACCTTAGCCACCATAACAAAACTTTGCAAATTTGAGAACATGTAGAGAATAACTTGATATGAAAGGATAAACTTCAGTTGTAGCAGGATTGAACTTGAAAACTTTTATGCACAACTTCAGAGCATGAAAACGTACAGGTTAATTCGTGGCATTTTTTGGTCGGATTCGGGTTATTGTGTCGACACGATTAGACGAACAAGTTAATTCGCGTTTTTTTTTCGGGTTATGCGGGTTCAACCCGAACCCGACCTGTTTACTAATCGTGTTTTCAAGTTGTGACATGTCATATACGTGTTTTGTGTCAGAAATACTCTACACTAACCCGCTAACTCTATGTCGTGTTCGTGTCGTGTCATAAAATTCCCACCCCTGGTCTAAGGTATACGGCCAGTCTTCTGGATGGTTCTTTGATTGCCCAAGTCTCAACCTCATGCTACAATTATAGCCCCTTGCATACTAAGCTGTCAGCAATTCTGTTCGTTAGTACATGGTTCTTGCATCATAATTTCAATGCTGCATATATATATTTAATGATTGTTTAATGCTATAATGCAGATTGGAGGGAGGAGTGAGGGCCATTTAATACTTTTTTATCGCGCAACCTCGGACAAGGGATTTCAAAATTTTCATTTTACATGATCTCGAAGATTTTGTGCAAGGATGTACAACTTGCCCATTGCTTAGCTAAGCAAGCCTTGACGACTTACATCCATCACCAACTTACAGGAGAACAAGTTTTACAAAGAGCTGTTCTTTATATTCATCATATAGCCCTATCTTAGTGTTGTGTTATTTGTATTGTATCAGTCCGGTTATACGCTCCGGGTACGCACACTTGCATCGTTTCAATAAATTGATGGTCCGGATTTTAAACACTCTTTCAAGTTTCAATGGGTTACAGGTACGCACACTCGCGTACACCACATGCACGAATGCAATTTAACCGTTCATTTCAATAACTCGATGGTCTGGATTTTGAACACTCTTTCACTAGTCCGGTAAAAGAGTATTTAGTATCTGAACTGTCAAAAATGTTTTCGAACAATTAAGATGCATTGTCCATGCATTTGACGTATGCGGGTGTGGTTACTCCTACGATTTTTGTTGTAAACTTACTGTTTTTTTTTTTTTTTTGTGATCAATTGTAAACTTACTGTTTAATTAACTGAAGTTCTACATTTTCAAAAAAATAAAAATAAAAAAAATTAACTGAAGTTCTTGTTAAAAAAAATAAATAAATAAGAAGAAGAGTCAACCGTCTCAAATACCATCGAAGTCGTCGCCGATCCGAAACCAAAACCCTCTTCCCTTTCCACAGAAGGAGAGTCTTCTGAGATCCACAGAAGAGTCTGATCGAAGTCACAGCCACCCTCTACAATGGCGATCTCCACATTCTCTCTCCTCCTAACCCTCTTCTCTATCATCGCCCTCACCACCTCCTCCTCCTCCTCAGATGACGTCCTCGCCGATCTCCTCACCCTCCAATCCCAATCCCCCTCCGGCGTCATCCACCTCTCCGATCCCCTCATCTCCCGCCTCCTTACCTCCACCCCACCCCCTCGCCCCTTCTCCCTCCTCCTCTTCTTCGACGCCCAACAACTCCACGACAAATCCGAACTCAAACTCAAACCCTTGAAATCAGAATTCTCCCTCCTCGCCTCTTCCTTCATCCAAAACAACCTAAACCCAAACCCACCTCACCTCTTCTTCTGTGACCTCGAGTTCAGAGAATCCCAAAACTCTTTCGCCCTCTTCGGCGTCAACTCCCTCCCCCACATCCGCCTCGTCCCTTCCACTGCCCGCGATCTCAAAACCGATTCGATCCAAATGGACGCCGGAGATTTCTCCCGCCTCGCCGAGTCAATGGCCGAATTCGTCGAGTCGAAAACCCAGCTGACCGTGGGCCCCATTCATCGTCCCCCCGTTATCTCCAAGAAACAGATTTTCGTCATGGTTGCCGGTTTGTTGGTTTTGATGCCTTTTGTTGTGAAAAGAGTGATTGCAGGTGAAACCCTATTGCACGATTCGAATTTGTGGCTATCTGGAGCTGTGTTCATATACTTTTTTAGTGTTTCTGGTGCTATGCATAATATAATTAGGCATATGCCCATGTTTATGGTGGACCGTGAGGATCCGTCAAAGCTGGTTTTCTTTTACCAGGGGTCAGGGATGCAGCTAGGAGCTGAGGGGTTTGCGGTTGGGTTTTTGTATACGGTTGTGGGGTTGTTGCTGGCGTTTGTGACTCATGTTCTTGTGAGGGTCAGGAATGTGACTGTGCAGAGAGTGGTTATGATTGTGGCGCTGTTGGTTTCGTTTTGGGCGGTGAAGAAGGTGGTGTTCTTGGATAATTGGAAGACGGGTTACGGGATTCACATGTATTGGCCTTCGAGTTGGCAGTGAAAAGACGGTGGTGTGGAAGCAGGATAGGTCGCAAAATAAGTTCAGATTAGTTGGTAATTTGATGAGTTCTTGTTTTTTCCTCAAAACGTTTGTGAGGTCCAATTTGAATGTGAACTCATGCTATTTTCTGTAATGCAATACTCAGTTTTGTTGTTGAAGATACTACGCCAAGATATTGCTTTTGTGATGAATTCGGCAATGCAGTGGTGCTGTGTTTGTTTTTTGTTTGTCTATGTAGTTTTGTTTGAATTATTGCCCCTTTCATTTCTATCCAGCTATGTAAGGCACCTTCTTTTCCCAATAGCTATGTGGTCCCTTACGCAATAAGTTGTGTATCAAAATTTCTGGTTGATCATGATCTGACATGGTTTTGTGACTTTATCTATAACTACTATGTTTCCCCCCGTCTTTCAACTGGGTTGCTTTGTAGATTCATTCTGTTTTGAGGATGTTGAGGTTGTTACAGATCCAGAATTATAATCCATTCTTGTCCCCTTACCACTTGGTTTTGTCATTCTTCTAATGAAATGTTTCACAAGTTTTAATGGAAAAAGTAGCAGCCTCCTAAAGATACCAAATTCGGTTATTGCAAGGTGGCATGTTGTACCACAGCCTCGTAAGTCATTCTGGGTAGAAACCTTTCCAGTTATGCACAGAAGTATATAATGGCAACATTATCCATTTCTGGAAACTTGACCTGAAGTCTAAGCAGTGCTGTTCAAGGCGGAATTAACATTCCCTCTCGATCTTACCAGTTTTGAGCTTGCTATGACGCTATCCTTGTTTAACCATGCGCAAACAAAAACATAAAGGTTGTAAAGTCGCCAAAGATTACACCCTCATAGTGTGTTACCGATGCTGCCGCGAATTGATCTCTATGAACTATGAAGCACCAGCACACCTGTCTAGTTGCCATACTTGTGTCGGACACGAGACATATCGGGGAATGCTCTGGACTTGCCAAGTTGCGTGACCTATTAGTTTTTTTTTTTTTTTACTTTTAGTAAGGGACACGGTGACATGCACGTCTCAAGTTAGACACAGGTAGGGACACAGCTGATGTTTCTAGTGTAACTACTGTTCTAGCTATGGTAATCTGTTGCAGGTGTTTCTCAACGTTAATTAAAGTTTTGTAGATCCCTTTATGCACGGTTGGATTGCGTGAAATAGATTAATTGAAATATTCGGATACTGCCGTGGTGAGTTCGTTGTTCACTTGATTTCCATGGTTGTTGCCAGTACGATAGACTCCAAATCCAGTGGGATTGTTATTTTATTTTCTAGTACGCATTGAGAAACTAAAAGTTACGGGGATGGTACATAACTGATTAAGGACTCGACCAAAATTATACTGGGGTAGAGGGTACCTTTGCAAGCATGAATTTCTTGTTCTTGCATCAGGGGAAAAAAGGGTGAAAATGAAGGCTTATAAACAATTGAATTATGAGATATTGGAGAGTTGTATTACTAGCAATTCCCTAGTCAATTGCTACGTATGCTTTGACAAACGACAACATTCAGCATGCACGCAGCTCTAGGTATAGGTGTAGTAATTCATTGGCCATACTCAAGGTACTTGTTGAAATGAAGGGCATTTGTTCAGAATGCACAACTATCCTTCAAGCATGAATGAACATTTTCCCACTTCAGTAAGCATTTTTTCCCTCTTAACTTATGCCTTTGGAGAATGTGCACTTTCCTGAAGCAACAATTTTTCAGGAGCAAATATTTTTCCGCTATTTCTGTTGTTAGGTTTTAACATACGTGTTCTACCTCCTTTCTTTTCTATGAACAACTGCATTTCCCCCTTCCTAAAAACCAGGTTGCTTCCAATTTATTCCAGGTTTTTGTATATTCTTATTGACAGTGTAACAATATCCCTTTCTTCGACATTGCAAGGTTTTGTTTTGACTTTCGAGATGAAAATATTGCCATTCTTTATTGGGAAAATTTGCTAGCATTGTTTACAAATCAAAGACTAAAGGACTACCTGGCGTATTTTTCCTTAGATATTTCTCGTTTGATAGCCTTCTGTATATCCTTTTCGTACATGTTAACTATCATGGGGCCACGACTGTGATATCGTAGAACTCTGGCCTGTGCATTGTCCTCTAGTGTCAAGTCTTGCTTCACTACTTGATTACTCGTGGCGGCTTCTTAACTTGTTTG
The DNA here is from genome assembly GCA_020921065.1 of Vaccinium darrowii. NCBI lineage: Eukaryota > Viridiplantae > Streptophyta > Magnoliopsida > Ericales > Ericaceae > Vaccinium > Vaccinium darrowii. The sequence continues at coordinate 23,532,448 of CM037156.1, forward strand.
AAAGAAAGGAGTTACCAGTCATGTCAGTGTTCTTCTTTCGTTTTCTCGAGGTTGAAAAGTTGACGTAGAACTTGATCGGCAAATATCTCTTACTAGAACTTCAAATGCGATGAATGATGATAACTTAGGTGCCCAATGCTCTCTAAAGTCTTAGCTTGTGTCCAATGCCTTCTATCCGTAGTCAGACATGCATGATGTCATGACCCTAGAAGTGTTGTAAATACCAGGATGCATGGTCATTTGTTCGGGTACCAAACCTGGAATCTTCCAACATTTTAAGTGACCAGTATGCGCTCATCATTATTATGCAAGTAGTGCTATACAAACAAAACCTTTGTACAAAATCCTGGTAAAGCATCATGTAGTCTTTTTATGGTTATTCCATTTCGAACCAAGACACCAGCCCACACTGTGGTCCATAATCTTCAATGTGTGTCTATCGTATTATGTGTGGGTTTTTTGAATGAAGTTCTCTGTTCCTATGAAGTATTTTCCTAGTTACATTTTTGGGAAAAAGACCTTACAATAGCATTTTGTTGCTGAGGCATATAGGAACTTTTGTTTCTCTCTACTTTAGGTGGTTATGCTGACTGACCTGTACTGGGAAATTGGAAATTGTAGATAAAGTACTTGTGGCATCTTTTGTGTAGGCGGAAACAGCAATCGGCAAAACCATTAAATCTGCAGTCAGGCAGTCTGAAGTCTGAGACTCTGAACCATGAAATGTTCAAGTACCTTTTTTTTTTTTTTCCTATGGGGTTCGTCTGGGGATCTTTTGCTAACTATTTAGAAGCACTTGTTATCCCCTTCTGCTAGTTGCCTATAGTTCCTATTTGCTTGCTTTCTTCACTTTCTTATTGCGGCAATACTCCGAAGAGTTTAGGGCAAAGATATCGTAATATAAATTTATGCAGGTAGATCTTGCGAGGATTATGTCGCAATTGTAATCTAGGAAGGATTAATCGTTACCATCTACTCCTAGGTCCTTCGGATACTTTTCAGGTTTGTTTTCCTTTCTGCACTTTCTTATTTATCCCTTATTTCTGCTTATTCTAACGAATGAAGTTCTTTTGTTTGTCTAAACTATGGGGGAAACTGGTTGGCCAAGTAAACCAGAATTGAATCTTTCCCTCTTCATTCATTGGATCTGCTCTCCCCCTTCTGCTTTACCTCCCTTTCTGTAAGTAGACCTTGCACCATCTGGAATCTTTTTTTGTCCGTTGGTTTCCTTTGAGTCTCTTTGTTTCTTTGTGTCTCTGGACTACTAGAAAGAAATTTAAAAACATTGGTCTTGCAATTCCAATTGATATGCTGTTGTTATCTTGCACAAATCCTTATATTTTGGTGATTAATTCGTAATTTTTACCCCTCACCTTTGAACTGATCCAATTAGAACATTAGTCTGTCCTATATTGAATTTCGTAAGGAAATACGCACTCCAGCTATAATCCTAGAGTTTGGAGAGAAAGCTATGTGATTTTATTCTTTTTTGCTTCGTGGAGTCAGTAACTCTATAATCCAGTGTTCTAAAAGGCGGTTGAGGCTGTTGATTAATAGGCGCTTAGGCACTCGGCGGTGACCCACCGCCGCACCTAGGGGACGAGGCGTTTGAAAAGGCGGCCAGCCGATTAATCGGCCATAAGGCGGAGCAAGGCGGCAATTAATTGGCAAGGCGGGCTAGGCACGAATAATCGGCTAGGCAGAGTAAGGCGGCAATTAATTGGACTATTAGTTGGGTAAAATATGCGATTTTAGAAATTAAAGCGCTTAAGTGTCATCGTAATAGAATTTAAGGGGGTAGAATTTAAGGGGGTTTGGTGTAGTTGTCTATATATGTACTACTATATACAAACAACCTAACATACCCAGCACTTTACAGTTTACACGATCGAAACTTTTACAAACCCTAGTACTACTTAGTTCCATTTTAGTTTGAAGTTTGAACTTAGTAATTGACTAGTTATTTGGTAGTTGGTGCCACGTTTTAGTTTCATTTTGTTTGAACTTTGAACGTTGAACTTTGCATGATTACGTAATTTCCATGTTATTTAATGTTTTTTTTCCAACTTTTATTGATGTATTTGCTCTCAAAACTTGGGGAGGGTATAGGAGAATATTTTTAAAAAATAAAAAATGGGAAATCCGCCTTATTGTCGAGGCACCGATTAATCGGCTAAGACGCTAGGCGGTGTCCCGCCACCCGACTAGCTCCTAGCGACTTTTAGAACCCTACTATAATCTTATTACTTAGGATTAACAGTAGGATTTTTCAGAGGATTCAATTACCCCCGCAGTCCTCAAGAAAATTAAGTTTGATGCTAGATTTATGGGGTCCCGCTATTACCCAGCCCCATAAATGTGCGCATTATGCAACTCTTGACAGATTACCGTAAAGTCTGCTGCTGTTTGTACATTTTCCTTGCTGTTTTTCCTTTGTAATGTAAGGTGCGCCAACCTGTTCTTTGTATTTGTTTGTTCTTTCAACAAAATTTCGGGTGGCCAAAAAATAATGGCTGCTGTCGTTAAATTCAAAGTAACTAAAATTTGAATAATCTGATATACATAAGTAAGAGAATAAAGTCAAAAGAGATTTGGAATAATATGCAAATATTTTGTGAACTTACAGTAATTATACATATTCACTCTGTCCCACACTACGCTTTTGGTTCTTATTTGCTTATGTTTTCAATTTTTTTTTTTTTATCTTCATCTAAAATTTACTTACTGGTTGTCTTCATTTTTATCTTCATTTTTTTTTTTATCTTCATTTTTTTTTTTTAATCTTTATTTACTTTCTGGTTGTCCTATGTACAACTAAAAGAACCAGAAAAGTGAAAATCGAAAATTGCCTGGGACAACTCATATCCCCCTTTGGCTACCTGCCACACAATGCATTGTGAATGAATAAACTATCTCAAAACCGGGGAAAACAAAAACACTGTCTCAAAACTGCCCCTGATTTAAAAATGCTCTATATTTAACTGTTAAACAGATGAATAGTCTGGCTTATGTCTCCAACATCACAAGTTGTTCCAAGAAAGTTATATATAAAAAGAAGAAGGAACCCATTGGAAAGTCTTGCGAAACTACAAGCGCATGCACCATTTACATTGTGTCGGTAGCACCTCTTAAAAACTAATTTGATGTTTGCCGCATGCTCATAATCATGTCGGCGTTACATGGCTTACCCTATTAGTTTTTACTTGACCAAGATTATTTCAAATCTTTTGGTTGTTTATACATAAAGATGTTCCAACTTGTGTCTGATAGTCGTTGATGGTGGCCTCGTACCCAATGACTTCAACCTTTGTCTGCGTTGTGTTTTCATCAAGTTGAATAATAAAGGATTTGAGAATCTTTTTGACTCTCTCCTTCGTTTACAATTGATGTATTCTTCAGTTTTCACCTGCTCTGGGAACTTTAGATAAACCTGTTACCTAAATGGTTGCACACCGAATTTCAGATTAACCTGTTGGCTAAATGGATGCACACTTTGTTCATGAAACGACTAGAGGGTGTTTGGAATCCATGTGCGGTCCAGATTCAAATCCGAACAAGGCCAAAAAATTCTTCTTACTATGTAGCTTATGACTCTTGCTTAGTCTCCTGCCCCTTATTTAAGGACACCCTGAGAAGAGAAGCTCAGCTGAGCACACATTGCTAAAATCATGGCAGCAACCCATCAGCCTTTGCTAGGCAATACTCCCACAAGAAAAACCTCTTTCTGGAAATCTCTCTGTCTGCTTCTCTCTCTAGCGGCCATCATAGGCTCAATTACTCTTGTTACGACAAGGCTAATCAATCCCACATCTTATAATCCTCCTCTATCAGCCCACATTTGCGACCCGGCCCTTGATCGGGTCTCATGCTGGGACATGGTATCAGAAGTTGCATCAGGTAATATGATGCAAATGAACAGCATAGATTTACTGCAGATGTTCCTGAAAACATCAGCATCACACATACGGGAAGCAGTGGATATAGCAAGCAGTGTCAGCCATCGGATTAACGACCCAAAAGAGCAAGCGGCTATAGCGGATTGCCTAGAGTTGATGGACCTTTCCATTGACAGGGTGATGGACTCTGTACTAGCTCTTGGGAAGAAAACAACCCGTTCCCATTCGGATGCCCATTCCTGGCTCAGCGGTGTACTCACCAACCACGTTACGTGTTTAGACGGGCTGAACGGGCCTGCCCAGCCCATGATGGAGCCTAAGCTGAAAGACTTGATGGCAAGAGCAAGAGCCTCTCTAGCCATGGTAGTGGCAATATCACCTCCCCGGGCTGATGAGGTGGTACAGCCACTTAATAGGATGTTTCCGAGGTGGGTCACAAGCAGGGACCGGAAGCTGTTGCAGGCTCAGGCTAAGAACATCGCATCCAATGTGGTGGTGGCTGCGGATGGGTCTGGGAACTATAAGACTGTCAGTGAAGCGGTGGCCTCTGCACCAAACAATGGGAAGACTCGCTATGTTATTTACGTGAAGGCGGGAACATACAAAGAAAATGTTCAGATAGCGAAGGGTAAGACAAATCTGATGCTCGTTGGAGATGGTATGGGTTCGACGATTATCACCGGTAGCTTGAATGTTGTGGATGGCTCAACAACCTTCAATTCTGCAACAGTTGGTAAAGATCTTACTTGTTAGATAAACCTTCGTATATATACATGTATGTGTGTGTGTGAATATGTACGCACAAGGTAAACCTTCAAACATTGTTTTCCACTTGCGCTTTACTGATTGAGAAGGAAATAAGATCTTCAGAATGAAAGAAAATGGATGGCTACCTTACGTGAGTACAGTTATAGATCATCTAATCACTGAGGCATTGCTACTCTGTCATACTTGGTCCTGGTAAGGCCCTGTTTTCTGTTGGACTTGAATAGGCTCTAGCTGAACATGCTTGGCTCCAGAAAAATTCCGAGCCATGCAAGCTGGCTATATTTGTTAACTGTCTGAGCCTCGGGCATACCTGAAGCGAAGGCTGCGATTTGCTAGTCCCATTTTTTTGTTGTTCTTTTACGTTAGATGCCTTTCATAGAAATGCGGTTAATGTAGATGGGACTTCTCATCATATTTAGTACTGCTTGGGCCAAAAGAGGAAAATGGGTCAGCAACACCATTGTCACTTGACCCAAAATAATGGATCTTCCTTTGTGGTTGGGTAGAGGCCTATTCCCTTGTATTCCAAAGCCTAACCCAACTGCTGGTTGTTGCTCCTTGATGTTGCGCAGCCGCTGAGGAAGGATGATATTCATGCAAATAATTGTTAGGATTCTTTGGTCTACTAGCTAGTGCATATATGTTCAAGTGTTTATGCACTTTTTTTTCTTCCTGTCAAGACCTCAATGTTAAATCAATTCGGATACTGGTTTCAGGTTGCGGATATGTCTTGAGGTCGGACTCCTCCTATTCTGTCTTAAGGACACGAGGACAGACCGAAACATTCAAGTGCAGATCATTCTAGTTTAAAATGTGTTATAGACTATAGAAAAGTTTAATTACTCCTACAGCATGTGTTTTCAAGGTAAATGTCCAAGTCCAACAAAGAGTGTACCACACAAAGTCCGTACTATCATCTGAGTCCGAAACAAGTTTTAATATATTAGAAGCCTATATGAACTCGAGTCCTCAATGAACTTGTTATATTGGTCCTAGACTCTATAAGGTGCCTTATATTTAAAAGTCTATGTAACATGGAGCCCTCAATGAACTTGTTATCTTGGTACTGGATTGTACAAGGGCAAGGCACACAAGTTCTTGTTTTTCTTTAGATGATCTTACTTCCTAAGAAATTTAAACTGCTAGTCTGCCACTGATAAACCTTTTTTCAAACCAATGTAGCTGTTGTTGCCGATGGATTCATAGCCCAAGACATCTGGTTCCAGAACACCGCTGGGCCACAGAAGCATCAAGCAGTGGCACTACGAGTTGGATCCGATCTATCGGTCATAAATCGTTGCCGCATCGACGCCTACCAGGACACTCTGTATGCAATCAGCAACAGGCAATTCTACAGAGACTGCTATATTATTGGCACGGTGGACTTCATCTTCGGCAATGCAGCCGTAGTATTTCAAAATTGCCAAATTGTGTCCAGGAGGCCAATGAGTGGACAATTCAACACGGTAACTGCCCAAGGCCGAACTGATCTGAACCAAAACACCGGAACTTCCATCCAAAACTGCAACTTAATGGCAAGCTCCGACTTGCAGCCTGTGATAGGGACCATAAAGTCATATTTGGGCCGCCCGTGGAAACAGTATGCAGTGACTGTTGTCATGCAGTCTTACATTGGCAGCCTTATCGATCCAACAGGTTGGGCACCGTGGGATGGGGATTTTGCTTTGAGCACGTTGTACTATGGTGAGTACATGAACAAAGGGCCTGGGGCGGGAACTAGTAAGCGTGTTACGTGGGCAGGTTATCATATCATTACCAGTGCCACTGTAGCTGCAAAATATACTGTTGCTCAGCTGATACAAGGAGGGTCATGGTTGCAGTCCACTGGGGTTGCCTATACTCTAGGACTGTGAATTGGTCCCGTTCATCTTTTTTGTGTTTACTCCGTCTTTTCCCTTATCTACTGTGGGTATCGGAGAGTCTCGCATGTTCTATGTTACCTCACAATAATTTGTATGATTAGTCGGCAGCCAGTTTTATTACTGGTGCTCCTCTATCACGCAATCGTTCCGCGTTTGTGCAATGAAATAACTCCAGACGTTTTTGCTTCGAAGGTTGCAAGATATTTCTTCTCTTTTTTTTTTTTGGTTTTCGTTCTGTGGCATGGGGTGAAAATCGGGTGATTTCCTTTCCTTCTGCTGATAATTGTTTCAACTGAATTCATCGTTCATTTATGGTCTGTAATTTAGTCGGCTTTGCAAGGAAGGATCCAAACTAAAACTGGTAAGAGCGAAAGGCAAATATGGAGGTGATGAAACAAGAATCATATGTTTTTTCTTTATTTTTCAAAAAATGAAAATCATAGCTACAAATCATCAATATAGCAGTTGATTTTAAAATTTGGGTAGCAAAAGATCTTACCCTACGGAAATGGTAGTTGTCATCGAAGATATTAACAATTGTGGTTTTCTTTTTATTCGTCAATCGGAAAATATAGTTGTATACACTTTTGTAACTTTGGGTTTGCGATATTCTGATATTCATACTTGAGAAGCTAGACCTTCTAGTTGGTTGTTGAATCCTCCGTGGAATGATAATCATCCGCTTTGATGTGCTATTATACTGTTTTTTATCAATGAAATTTTTCCTACGATCTTGACAAAACATAATTGGGCTCCGAGGACCAAACCTTCTTGGCAAAGCTGCAGGATAAAAACAGATGACAGTGGGACTCATTCTTCCTATCGCAAAGAGGGCGTGGGATCAACCTGTTAACCCCAAGAAAGAAGACGATCTTTGGTGGATAATCTCCCCAAAACAGACAACCATTGGATGAAAGATCACCTTAGAGTATGGTGTTTAAACCATGTGATATTGTGCCAAAGAAAAGGAGGATTATGCTTCCTAAATGCCTCCCAAATAGGGAAAAGGCTATAATACACACCTCTTATTTGGGTGTGTATCATACACACTCCTACAAAAATTACGATTTTTTTTTTTTATTGAAGTCACAAGACACACCAAAATGTTACGAATCATAGAAAATGTTATGAATCATATTGCTGAAAAGTTACGAAAAACAAAAAAATGTTACGATTGCCAATGAGGTGGCACAATCTAGACCATACTTTTTTTTTTACTATACAATAAGTGCATATAGTGCACACCTTTAATGGGAGAAATAGACCTTACAGTGTGAACACCTTCAACAGTAAGGTTCCAAGTTCCAATGCACAAAATTAGAGGAAGAACAATCAGGTACCAAACCCTTAAGGGTTGCATTCATGATGGTTTGAATAATGGGATTCCTTTGCATGCCTTGGCCAAACCCATCTGTCCTCCTGGATGATGGAACTAATCTTGACAGTCAAAGATCTACCAAGATTGTGCACTACATGCTCTCCAAATTTCTGATATAGAGGGCCTAATCGATGCCAATTATCAAGCCAAAAGAAAGTGTCAATCTAATTCCCAATCTCATATGTAATCAAGGGCTGCACTTCATATCTTTGTTTCAGAATTTTCATGACTGTCCAAGAGGGCATTTGGAGGAATGCTCAGTTTTGTTGTTAAAAAGCATTGTTCTTTCTTTCAATGGCAATTGAGATGCTGTTATCTTACTTGTTTGAGGAGGAACTTTTAGGGATTTTTCAGGGGATGCAAATACCCCCATCTTCAGTCCTTTAAGAAACTTAAGTTTGATGTTAAGAGTTATGGAGTCCTGATTCTCCAAGGTAAAACCCACTCCCCCCCGGCATTATGCCACTCTTGCCGAACTACTCCCAAGTCTAGTACTGCTGCTGTTGTAACTTAGTTTGCAGCTTTTTCTTGTGGCTTTTCCTTTGCAAGGTAAGGTTTGCCTATCTGTTCTTAGTTCAGAGTATATAATAATTGAAAGTTCTTGAAAGTTAAAGAAAACTGAAGTACTTGATTAAGAGAATAAAGTTAAAGATATTTGAACACATGGCCCTTTGTGCATATTTCTGCGCTACCATTATACTTTGACGCCTGGTACAGTCCAGGAAAACAAAACCCAGAAAAGGCACTTGAAAATGCATTCGATGTGTGAGATCCGCCCAGAAAAGGCACATGAAAATGCATCTAACGAGTGAGATTTGTTGGCTGTTCATGTGCCTTTTCTGGGTTTTGTTTCGTGTATCAACACACTTTCCTTATACTTTTGATTCTTTTTGCTCGTGCTTTCAATTTTCTTCTTTTTTTTTTTCAAAATTCTCGATAGTTGGTCAAGTTTTTTCATTTTCCATTTCGTCCTATAGAAGAACCGGAAAAGTAAGAAATTAAAATTGCGTGGGGAGACTGTTACCCACCCACCCAACCTCTACCTGACGTATAACATGCTGCTAATTTGAATGAATAAAACTATCTCAAAGCTGCACCCATGGCACTATCGTCGGTATTTAAAGGCTATAACCAATCAATATTCCCTGGCTTAAGGCCTCGTGCATCCCAAGCTGTTCAAAAGAACTTGAGCTAAAAAGAAGAAACCCATTGGAAAATCTTATGATCGCACTACAAAATGCACATGGGTGGCATGCACAATCTACACTGTCGCTACCATCGCTCAAAAAATCAATGTAATATTTGTCGTATGGTCATCTTTATGTACCATCTTATCTTTTTCATTATTTGTCGTATAGTCATGATTATGTACCATCTTTTCTTATCTTTTCATTAACCTAGATCATGTCAAATCTTTTGCTACTTTTGTAAGCACACATGCACATGCTTTTAGATTTTAAATGCTGCAATTGTCATTATATATTGTTAAAATCTGCAATACAAGTTGGTGTTTATCCACTGATGCATTTTGTTATGTTATATTCCATCTCGAAAAAACAAAGCTCCTTGATCAGTGGTCCTCATCCTAAACCAATCGGACAACTTGTCTCTCCTAGTGGCTGATGGTGGCCTCGTACCCATTGACTCCTTTTGTCTGACTTTATGTTTTCACTTTTCATCAAGTAATTGAATGATGAATTTTGAGAATCTTTCCTTTCAGTTCATGTCACAATGGGTACATTACTCACCAGCTATGTGAACCTCAGATGAACCTTTTGGCTGACCGACATCACATATCCATCTTCACCTAGTATGTAGATACACATAAATCGTATAAGGTGTAGTGCACACAAAAAGTTAGTGGCGTAACCAGAAAACTATACCTGTGAGGGCACAATATAATTAAAAACGCCAGTAGTTCTATTTTATAAATAAATAAAATATTTATCTTCTTTAAGAATCTAACATGTCTTGATTTTCATTTGAACTTTTCTTTAAAATATAGTATTCCTATTTGAGTTATGCTATACCATCGCATTTCTATTTAAAAAGAGAGAAATAAGGGAAAATGTAAAAGGAGTCTCATTTGACTTACATTTTTTGGTAATTTAATAATTATAACATGTAATAAGTTTTGAAGCAAAAATTAAGTGAACTGAGGCTTGCTTTTGAGTAATTACTTATTTAGTGATCCTGAGGCATCACCATGTGGTGCCCTAACTGCACCCTTTTTTCATCAGTATCTTTTTAATCGGACTTCATCATCACATATTTAGGAAAAACTCATATATTTAGTCTTGAGTCCCACATAAATATGTGCCGGAGAATAACGTTCTAACACCATATGGTTGCGCCCCAAGAGCACTCAATAAATTTTTTCCATGAAAAAGCTGATATACTAATAAAACTTATAACATGGTATCTTTCTTCAAAAAAATGTAAAACCCAAAAATCCGTTGAGGGCCCGTCCCCTCACTAGTTCTCAAGTGGCTCGGCCACTGCAAAAAGTCAATGTGCAATTCAGATTCGAAGATGATATAGTGGGACCATACATAGAATGAAACTGAGTTACACATTAATATTCTACACAAATATCTGTTCATTTTTCCTGCATACAGTATGATGGAACGCTTCACCGTATATTTATACATCGATCCACAAGTTAAATTTGTATTGAGTCTTGTCGATATTCCCTTGTATTAAAAATGTGAAGAATTCTTTATTCTTTATGTCTCTTGATTATGTGCTCATTCCTGAGATGCTCTGGACCATGAATGAAGTATGGTAATGAGCATAGAAACTAATCTGGGTCTCTACGCCTGTCTTCTTTAATGTTTTTCGGCTTTGATTTGGGGGCATGGTTCTGCGGCATAACATCCCTGTAGCTCCTTATTTCTAGGAGATTTAGAGAGTCACTATTTCAGTGGTATTCTTAGAGCAACTACTTTGTGCATATTGTCAAATATTAGGTCTGTCTCCAATCATCCCCGCCCATACCCCTAATGATTGGAGACTATATGAGTTTTGTTATTATTATTGTTATATGTCTCTTGAATATCGCTTATAGTCTACTTCAAGTTTATTTAAGGACACCACGGGAAGAGAATCTCAGTAGAGCACGCTTTGCTAACATCATGGCAACCCACCATCAGCCTTTGCTAGACACTACTCCCACAAGAAAAACCTCTCTGTGGAAATCTGTCTGTCTTCTTCTCACTGCAGCTGCAATCATAGGCTCAATTACTCTAGTTACGACAAGGCTAAACAATCCCAAAACTTATAATCATCCTCTCTCAGCCCACATTTGCGATCCAGCCCTCGACCGGGTCTCATGCTGGGCCATGGTATCAGAAGTTGCATCAGGCAATACGATGCAAATGAACAGCGTAGATTTACTGCAGATGTTCCTGAAAAAATCCACATCACACATACGGGACGCAATGGAGATGGCGAGCAGTATTGGCCGTCGGATGAACGACCCGAAAGAGCAAGCGGCTATGGCAGATTGCCTAGAGTTGATGGACCTTTCCATTGAGAGGGTGATGGACTCTGTGCTAGCTCTTGGGAAGCGAACCACCAGTTCTCATTCGGATGCCCATTCCTGGCTCAGCAGTGTACTCACCAACCACGAAATATGTTTGGATGGGCTGAACGGTCCAGCCCGGCCAATAATGGAGCCTACGCTGAAAGACTTGATAGCAAGAGCAAGAGCCTCTCTAGCCATGGTAGTGGCAATATCACCTCCACCAGCTGATGAGGTGATTCAGCCACTTAATGGGAGGTTTCCGCCTTGGGTCACAAGCAGGGACCGGAAGCTGTTGGAGGCTCCGCCTAAGAACATCGTGCCCAACGTGGTGGTGGCCACAGATGGGAGTGGGAATTATACTACTGTCAGTGAAGCGGTGGATTCTGCACCAAAAAAGGGGGAGACTCGATATATTATCTACGTAAAGGCGGGAACGTACAATGAAACTGTTCGGATAGCAAGTGGTAAGACGAATTTGATGCTTGTTGGTGATGGCATGAATTTGACAATTATCACCGGTAGCTTGAACGTGGTGGATGGCTCAACAACCTTCAATTCTGCAACAGTTGGTAATGATCTTACTCATATACCTTTAACATATATACATACGTCATACACGTGATTGTCTATACATTTTTGATAGGGCATTTCAAGCACAATATGGTTCTATGTATCGTTTATGGCAAAAATCAATTACTACAAAATCTGTTTATAAGTTAAATGTCCACCAAAGAGCGTTAGACACAGGGCCAGTAGTATCATCTGAGTGTCGTGTGTCTGACACGAGTACTTGATTTATTGAGAAGTCTATATAACATGGAATCCTCACTGAACTTTGTTTTGTACTAGGCACACAAATTCTTGATTTTCTTTTGATGAACTTACTTCCATAGAAATTTCGACTGCTGCTGAGAACCTCTTTTACAAACCAATGTAGCTGTTGTTGCCGATGGATTCATAGCCCAAGATATTTGTTTCCAGAACACCGCCGGGGCGCAGAAGCACCAAGCAGTGGCACTACGAGTCGGATCCGATCAATCGGTTATAAATCGTTGCCGCATCGACGCCTACCAGGACACTCTGTATGCACATAGCAACAGGCAATTCTACAGAGACAGCCACATTATTGGCACGGTAGACTTCATATTCGGCAATGCAGCTGTAGTATTTCAAAACTGCCAAATCGTGTGTAGATTGCCAATGACTGGACAATTCAACACAGTAACGGCCCAAGGTCGAACTGACCCGAACCAAAATACTGGAACTTCAATCCAAAGCTGCAATATAACGGCGAGCACAGACTTGCAGCCTGAGATCGGGACCATAAATTCATATTTGGGCCGCCCGTGGAAAGAGTATGCAGTGACTGTTGTCATGCAGTCTTACATTGGCAGCCTTATCAATCCAGCAGGTTGGGCACCGTGGGATGGGGATTTTGCTTTGAGCACGTTGAACTATGGCGAGTACTTGAACGATGGGCCAGGGGCAGGAACTAGTCAGCGAGTTAATTGGACGGGTTACCATGTCATTACCGATCCGACTGTAGCTGCCAAGTTTACTGTGGCTCAGCTGATACAAGGAGGGTCATGGTTACAGTCCACTGGGGTAACCTATACTGAAGGCCTGTGAATCAGTCCATCCAACTTTGTGTTGTTCTCTAGCTCGTCTTTTGCCTTATCTATTGTGCTACTTGCGGCGTCCAAATAATTTGTATGATCGGGGTGCAGGCTGTTTGTGTACTGCTGCTCCTCTATGTTCTCTTATTGTGTCACGCAGTCATTCCGTTTGTGCAATGAAATAAATAGGACGTTTCGCTACGGAGGCGTACATGATCTTTCTTCTCTTTGTTTTTCGTTTTCCGTTTTTTGTTTTCTGTGACATGAAATGGTCATGATAAGTTATTTTCTGGATTGATTGCCTTTTGCAGCATAGGTATATAGGATAAGGTGTGATTTCCTGTTTTTTTAGCTTTTGTACTGGAAGTTAATCAACTTGATTAGTCAATTTTACGTACGAAGGATACAAACTAACTGGTCAGAACGAAGGCAGCGACGAAGGGTGACAAAACAAAAATCATGTTTGTTTTTTTGTTTGACAAAAATGAAAATCAGGAATGAAGTTTGGTAGCTTCCATGTTATAATGCTGGAAATGAACATCAAAATACTTTACACTTTAGGAGGAAAAAATAGGGTAAGTTTTGCTGATAGCTAGCTAAGGTTTTCCTTAATGATAAATACCTTTCTTCACATATGAAAAAATGACTATAAACTCCTATAGTTATAATATCCCTTTCACCGATACGCAATGAACAATTGTTCGATTCAACCAAACACATGATGAAATTAACAACAAAATAGCTTATAATGATAAATTCACCATTTGTATAATAAAATAAATAATAAAAGCTCTCAATTCTCGCTTAGTTTGGACTCAAATGTAATAAATTTGGCTTTTCTACCAAAACGAATCTTTCAACAAATAAAAACTAAATGGCTATTCATAAATTTTGCCCTTTTCGATTAATACATGCAGCTCTTTCAATGGGTAAAAAAAGTCATTCTGACTGAAGGTTGCAACATTTTTCTGTTACTATTACCAAGGTTGCAACATGGTGGGAATCATCATGTCATGTCGATTTGAAATGATTAATGATGGGCAGTTCCATGAATATGGCTTAGATATCTAAATGCCTAATCATAGTACCAGTGAATTATCAGGGTCTCAGCACTCAAACTTTTGTTTTTTTTTCAACTCAACATTAATTAATGGGCACTAGGTTATCGGTACTTTTTACAACAGTAAGATTGTTGTACTAAGAACACTATTCTCAATTTTGAAAAGTAATTTACGCAGGACCATAATAAGCCTTAATTTCCATTACGGTATTTTCAATATATTTATAATACAAGTTGTCAAATCAGGTGATGTATGTAATAAGGTGATGTATCTACATCACCTGATTTGATAACTTATAGTAAGAAAATACCATAGTGAAAACTTATCCTAAATAGTGATGTCACATTCAACTAATAAAAACTGCAATAACTACGGGTACCGACGAAAAGGGCACAAGTACTGGGCCACTAAAGGGGTCCACACAAATGATCTCCTATGTTCATTCATTTTAATATATTTATTGAGTGGAAATATCGTCACTTCCTTTTTCCGTTTCCGATTTCTATTGGCCACTGTGGCTTGGCCGCCAGTTTTCCCTGTTTGGTATAACCGTTTTTGGGCTTAACGGCGAAAGATGGCCTTGGTGGTATCCAATCAGAGTTGTGGAGTTTTTTGTTGCAGGTTCTGAAGGGGCATTTCTTCTCGGTGGTGGCTGCAGTAGAAGTTTGGTGTTGATGCTACCGATGAATGCTAGATGCTCAGGCTTAGGTTTGGGTCTCTGATCAATGCTTCGAGAGATATTCTCTTGCTGGTTCTGGAGGTGGCGATGGTGGTTGTTGATCAGTGGTGGCGGATTGGGGTTTGGGATAGCGGCGACTAGGATGGCTAGCGTTTGATTGCTTAGGGCTTTTAGGGACCAGACTTGGCCTTTAGGTGTTGTTTTTCAGGGTTTGGGTTTGACCCATTTGGTGTTTCGAGTAATTTTCTATTGGATGCTCGATGTACCCTTATCGAGTTTAATAAAACTGCTTTTTGCCAATCAAAAAACTATTTTTTTTTCTGAGTGACCTCGTGAAAAAAATGATTCAATTGGATATCTATAATAGCTCAATCCAACATTTCAATTTCATTCAAAATTTGACGCAGTAGCTTTTCAAAAACTAATGGAATGCCTTGTCCTATGCCCATAATGTTGGCCTTATGCTCCTAAATATCGCAGGTAAATTTTACAAAGAAATATGTTAGAGAAATCAGTGGTTCAATCCCATTAGAGCATCCCCAACAATAACTCTCCAAAAAAGTTCGTGAGCAGTGCACATATCTATTATAATTTGATATTTTTTTCTATCAACACTCCAACAATATTCTCTATTTTACTTACTTTCTATTAAAATAAATATATTTATTGAGAGAGAGAGAGAGAGAGAGAGAGACATGTGTCCCTCAACAATTGGCCGAAAAGGTGAAGGGTAGTGAACAGTGCCAAAAATGCTAGATACACAACAAAAATGAACAACAAGGTGGACAACACACTCACATAGTGTGTGGGCTCCACACACAGTTGAGTGTGAAGTGTGTGCGGAGCCCACACAACATGTGAGTGTGTTGTCTACCTTGTTGACCATTTTTGTTGTGTACCTAGCATTGCTCTTCTCCAAAAGTGGGGGTATTTGTTCAGGCACGGTTCGTCAAGCCATTTTAGGAAGATGTTTGTTGAGGCTCATGGAGAACTGATTTGACGCTTGGCTCCCTATTATACCTAAATGTATCAATATAAGGAGGCTATTGCACTTGCTCTTAAAGGATTCCAACTTTTTAAGGAAACAAAATGATTACATCAAAAAATATTCAACTTTCTAATTTATTCAACCAGTTCTGGGCTTAACAGTGAAGGATGGCCTTGGTCGTCTCCAATCAGAGTTGTGGAGTTTTTTCTTGCAGGTTCTGAAGGGGCATTTCTTCTCGGTGGAGGTTTGGTGTTGATGCTACAGATGAATGTTAGATGCTCTCATGCTTAGGTTTGGGTCTCTAATCAAAACTTCTGAGAGATCTTCTCTTGCAGGTTTCTGGAGGTGGCGATGGTGCTGTTGATCAGTGGTGGTAGATTGGGGTTTGGGGCAGCGACAACTAGGATGGCTAGCGTTTGATTGCTTGGAGCCAACTTTTTGGGATGAGGCTTGGCCTTTGGGTGTTGTTTATCGTGGTTTGGGTTTGGCCCATTTGGTGTCACATTCAATTTTCTATTGGATACTCAATATACCCTTATCGAGTTTAATAAAATTGCTTTTTGCCAATCAAAAAATATATAATGGAGTGGCGCGCCTCGTAAAAAAATTGACTCAATTGAATATCTGTATGATCTTAATCCAATATTCAATTTTCATTCAAATGTAGCTTTTCAAAAACTAACGGAATGCCTTGTCCTATGCCCATAATAATGTCGGCCTTGTGCTCCTAAATATCGCAGGTTGATTTTTACCAAGGAAAATGCGGGATTCTGAAATGTTATCCCAAAAATGTCCTCGAAAGATTTAGCAATTTCAACTTTTGCCGTGAGAAACTATTGCAAATACCTTTCCGCACTCTAAAAAGCCACATGGATGATTTTTCTCACGTACGTCAGAGGAGAGTTGCCGCGGGCCCGGTAGCTTTGAAAACCTAACGGAATACATTGTCCTACGCCCATAATAATGTCGGCCTTATACTCATTACTCTATCAGGTTTTTAGTAGGGTTGCACAAAAAAACCGGTGAACCGTGAATCCGATCCGGATCGAACTGATCCGTGCGTTTTGGATTTTAACCGTGGATTAATGGTCAGGACACAGATTGAAAAAATAGTAAACCGTGACTCGTGGTCCGGACACGGATTTTGATTTGGAAACCGTGGATTAACCGATCCGGATCGTGAGATTTTTATTATATATAATTTTTCTTAAAAAAAAAAAAAATATATATATATATATATATATATATATATATATATATATATATAGACACACACACATAATTTTACACAAACTTCTACTACACAAATTAAGGGGTAAACTGTGATCTCTTTCAAAACTTGGATGTGTATTTTTATTGATGACCCATGGAAGCAGTCTAATATTGTCCATCTGGAGTAAATAAACTCAGGATTTGTGACAACATATAGCAGATTCAATTAGTAGTTGCGTTTACACCATTAGTGCAAGATTCCAACGAAGGCATCTTCTCTAATTAGCTACAGGAGCTCTTTACCTTGATTTCCTATTGTTTCAAGTTGATGTGCTAGTTTCAAAATAGTAATTAGCTGTTACGAACTTCTGTGTTTGTGGACTTGTGGTGTCCTTAGTATTTATAGAATTTGAATAATGTGTATTGGGATGCTTCTTGATTTTATTTTTATGTCAGATTACGACTACCATAAATAATACTGTCTTATATAACATGTAATCCGTGGATAAAATCGGAACCGATCCGTGACTCGCGGATCGGATTGGAACCGAACCGTGAGACTTTTGGTCTGGACACGGATTGTATTTTCTAAAAACCGTGACTCGCGGATTAGGATTGGATTCATACCAATCCGATCCGATCCGGACCGTGTACACCCCTAGTTTTTAGTAACCAAAGATCGTTTCATCTCTCTTTAGCCATTTATTCATTTATATAAAAGGTCAATTAGGACACCCCACCAGAGCTACTATAAAGTACTCCCTCCGTTCCAAAATAAGTGTCTACTACGAAAAGTCATGTCATTTTTCAAATAAAAAAATAAAGTACTTCTGTTTATCGTTTTTCGAATTTTTTCGCGCGCACTGAATTAAAGTACTCATTGAGTACTTTAATTCGGTGCGAAAAGTTTTGAAATACAATACACAGAAGTATTTTAATTTTTTATTTGAAAAATGGTAAGAGAGAGTATAGGACACTTATTTTGGAACGGAGGTAGTATATACTTTGGAAAAAAGGGTACGGAGGAGAAAATTAAAGAATCATATTGTCAACATATGCACATGGGTTTTTACTTGGAATATGATCGTAGATGCCATTGCAGAGTGTTTGCAGGACCATGTTTGTGTTTACCCACAGGCACTAAACAAAATAAATACTTTAGCTGGTGAGCTAGCTGGTTGGTTAACATAAACAGAAGTCAGAAAACTCCAACTACTTGTCTCTTATGGTAAGCGGGTTCGATAATTCTACGCGTGCATAGATCTGGAAGATTGAATCAAGCACTTACAGTTAACGCTCGAATTGTTTGTATTGGACTTCGAAGTGAGCCCCACAGAGACATCTATGCACGTAGCAAAACTCGAGTCAGTGATGGTGGACTTGTACTCGATGCGTTCTTGTCCTTTTATTGATCTTCCAAGAGAGACTGGACTTCTCTGCTATGGAAGATCTAACTGAAACCGCAAGGATATGAACAATTACATACGCGATCCATGTTTTTCTTTTTTGATAATCAAGTGTCTGAGCTAGTTTGCGCATATCTTGACTAATTCTATGAGACCAACCCTCTATCCACTAGTTAGAGCTCGAATTAAAACTAGAGCAGAGCTACATATGAACTGTCTCCAAAAGTGTTGATGGTACCAAAGAGATTTTGACATTAAATATTATGTGAAAGCAAACCCTTAAGTCCCAAACGTTGACATTAGGCTACACCCCAGTTCACTCTCATTGGTTCCATCAACTTCACTCAAACTTTTCAAATCTTTTTTTTTTTTCTGCTACAATATATTTAGGAATATTATGGCCCTAGCTTCTCTTTTCTCGTGATATATTTTATGCCTCTCGATCCATTACTCTACCCTTTACATTGTTTAAGATAATGATTGTTCAACTGAGTCGGACCATGAGCATTGGAATTTTTTTTCTTGATGATATCTCCACCCAAACGGGGTGAGATTATTTCACCTAAGATAATGATTGTTCAGCTGAGTCGGACCATGAGCATTGGAATTTTTTTTCCTGATGATATCTCCACCCAAACGGGATGAGATTATTTCACCTAAGATAATGATTGTTCAACTGAGTCGAACCATGAGCATTGGAATTTTTTTCTCTTAATCACATATCTCCACCCAAACTAGATGAGATTATTTCACCTTGGCCAGCTACAGGGAACAAACGTTCACAAAAACCGCCAAGAAGTATTTAGGAGAGAGACCGCTGGACGCTCCTATTAGGCTATGTAACCACGTGAACTTTCACCTCCCAAATAGTTAACCTACACCCGAAAATAACACTCACACTTTTAGAATGGGAGCAAACACCCTGACCAGTACTAGAGACAACCCTTGTTTGGTGTGGGTCTACTAATGATGGTTGTAATTCCATAGTACATCACATTGTTAAAATTTAAGTGAATGGGGATCATTTCCTCTCCATACCCGATCTTTCATCTCTCTCCATACTCTCAATGTTTGTCCACATCTCGGGTTCAATACTTTTGATCCAAACCGTTACGTGAACCGTGGCATTAGATTTTTAGGGATTGGTGGGGTGTGTAAATTAGCCCGAAAAACCAAAGTTATCAAAAGAAAATATTTTGGTGAGAGAAAATCTACATCCCATCTAATGTAGAATATGGTACAAAACGTGGAAACATATGTTTATGCCTCAATCTGTTCATTAAATTTTGTATTTTTTAACCTTATATATCAATTTTGCCTCGTATTAAAATTAGTATATATTGTGCCTATTAAAACAATTATATCTTGTGCATAGCTCCCGAGCACTCTTAAATTAGCCTCCCTTATGTCTATTTAAGGAGGATAACAAGAGAAGAAAAACTCAGTGGTTAAGGGGCTGAGATCACAGTTTGCTGAAATCATGGCAACAACCCATCAGCCTTTGCTAGACATTACTCCCAAAACAAAAACCTCTTTCTCCAAATCTCTCTTTCTTCTTCTCTCTCTTGTTGCCATCATAGGCTCAATTGCTATAGTCACAACAAGGTTAACCAATCCCACCTCTTCTAATCCTCCTCTATCAACCCAAATTTGTGATCGGGCGGTCGACAGGGCCTCGTGCTTGGCCATGGTATTGGAAACAGCATCAGGGAACTTGTTGCAAGTGGACGGTGTAGATTTGTTGCAGGAGTTTCTAAAAAATCCGCAACAGCCGTACAAGGCGTTGTGGAGACGACGAGCAATATCAGTCGTCGGATCAACAATCCAAAAGATCAAGCTGCTCTAGCTGATTGCCTGGAGTTGATGGACCTATCCCTGGACCGGATCACGGACTCTGTGCTAGCACTTAAGAAGCAAACGGACCGTTCACATGCGGACGCCCATTTGTGGCTCAGCAGTGTACTCACCAACCACGTCACGTGTTTAGACGGGTTGAATGGGCCTGCCCGGCCTATGATGGAGCCGGGCCTGAACAACTTAATAGCAAGAGCAAGGAATTCCCTTGCCATGGTGGTGGCAATATCACCACCACCACCGACAGCCGAGGTCCTCCGGCCACTTAACGGGCGATTTCCGCGGTGGGTCACTAGAGGGGACCGGAGGCTTTTAATGGCTCCGGCAAACGCCATAAAAGCCAATGTGGTTGTTGCGAAGGATGGGAGTGGGAAGTATAAGACTGTCAGTGAAGCCGTGGCCTCTGCACCAAACAAGGGGAAGACTCGGTATGTTATTTATGTGAAGAAAGGAACGTACAAAGAAAATGTTCAGATAGGGTCGAGCAAGAAGAATGTTATGCTTGTGGGTGATGGCATGGATGACACAATCATTACTGGTAACTTGAATGTTAAAGATGGCTCAACAACTTTCAAGTCTGCAACTGTTGGTAACGATCTTACCTTTAATATTAGCCTTCATACCAATGATCTAAATATGCAGCCATTTTATATTAATTCAATGATAATAGGTGTTCGGGCCAGTATACACAGAGTTTGACAAATTCGTATCCAGTTCGGTTAAATACAGGGGCTATACATGCCATCTTTTTCTTTGTTTTTACTTTTTAATGCAACCCTGATCATGAACCAAGGAATTCCAACCACTGGCTCATCCCAGTGCTTTGATATGAGTGTCGGGTCTGCTTAGTTCACGGATATAGATATGAAATTGGACTATCAATTTGTTAAGACAACCGACAACCAACTGGGGCTAGCTGATGACTTGGCCAAGACTCCTACGTCTCATTAGGAGGTTCGGAGGTCGAATATTCTTTACTTGCAAACAAATTTGTGAAGACAATGTCCTTTTTTTCTTTTTTTTTTTGATAATCGAATGTTTGGACCAACTTGTGCGCAAAACGACTAATTCCAAGGCTCTAGAGGTAATGATCGGGCATAACTCCCAGTGGCCCCAAGAATTTGTTGGCAAGGGAATCGAACCTGAGACCATAATTGAGAGAAAACCCCTGAGTCTCAAGAGAAGACCACCTTGCCAACCCATTGTGGTTATTTGTGAAGAAAATGTTACAATTTTTAAATGCAAAAATTAGGTATAAAATTTCATTTTCAAAAGGCCCTTCTTCGGCTCTTGCTGGGCCTTTATTAAAGGGCTAAACCTTAGGCCAGAAAAGGTTAGTTGCCTAGTGTTTCTCCAGTCTACATTTAGATCAAGTAACAAATAGCAGACACCCAAACGACTGCTTATGAACTTGTTCTAATTAATCTACCAATGTAGCTGCTGTTGGTGATGGATTCATAGCCCAAGACATCTGGTTCCAGAACACAGCCGGCCCCAAGAAGCACCAAGCCGTGGCATTACGTGTCGGAGCCGATACGTCGGTCATAAACCGTTGCCGCATCGACGCCTATCAAGACACTCTCTACCCCCACTCCAACAGACAATTCTATAGAGATTGTTATATTACTGGCACGGTGGATTTCATTTTCGGCAATGCGGCAGTTGTGTTTCAAAACTGCAAAATAGTGGCCCGAAAGCCCATGAGTAATCAGGCCAACATGGTGACGGCCCAAGGCCGAACAGACCCAAACGAACCCACAGGGACTTCAATCCAGAGGTGCAACGTGATAGCCAGCTCGGATCTCGAGCCCGTCAAGGGAACCATAAAATCCTACTTGGGCCGCCCGTGGAAAGAGTACTCGAGGACGGTTTACATGCAGTCGTATATCGGTAGCCACATTGACCCAACGGGTTGGTCAATATGGAGCGGAGATTTTGCTTTGAAAACATTGTACTACGGAGAGTACATGAACAATGGCCCTGGAGCCGGGACCGATAAGCGGGTGAAGTGGCCAGGTTATCGGGTAATCACGAATCCGGCCGAAGCGAGGAAATTTACGGTTGCAGAACTGATACGAGGAGGGGAGTGGTTGCAGTCCACTGGGGTAACCTATACTGAAGGCTTGTGAAGGATCTTCTTATAGCTAGTAATAATGTGTGCTTAATGTGTGCCATGGTTGGTATTAAAACAGTTTTAACAGCTCATCCTCTATGAGATGGCATCCTCTGCTTTATAGAAATAATTTCTCTGGCTCTAGTGTGTAATGGAGCTTCAGCTGTTAAGTCTATCCTGCTGGAAATTGGGATTTTATGCGTTAGATTTCTTGGAGGGTTCCAACCTAAAATAAATTGGTAATAAATGGAGTAATCTCTGCATTGTATTTGGCTAGCGGAGGCCCCTGTGGTACGCCCCTCTCTAAAAGCGGCATAACATATATTTCGGTAATTATTATCTATGGTTTTAGTAGTTGTTACGTATGGTTTGGTACTTATTACGAACCGTTATGGGTTTCAAAATTCATTATTCACGTCAAACTCTTGTTACATTTATGATTTTGGTGCTTGTTACATATGACTTTTGTCTGTTATGGGTGTAAAAAAAAAAACACTATTCACGTTACTATTCATCATTCACGTCATTCTACACTGTAACCTCCCAAAACATGCATAACAAGTACCAAGCTTAATCGTGCTCTCTACGGTCTCAAGCAAGCTACTCGAGCTTGGTTTTCCAAGTTCAGTACTACTATTCAGACATTTGGCTTCTATGCCAGTTCATATGACTTCACACTCTTTGTCTGAAAGACTGCACGAGGGATTATTTTTGTCCTTCTCTATGTCTATGATATTATGATTCTTGTTGGAGACGATATTGATGGTATTTCTGACCTAAAAGCCTTTCTCAGTAGCAATGTGAGATTCAAGATTTGAGCACCAGATTCATTGGAGCTAAAATCACCCCCCCACTTCATTTGCTAAAATCACCCCCTTGATTTTAGCAAATGTCCATTTTAGCTTTTGAAAAACCAAGCCTAAGCTATTATTTGGCTCTTGAGATCTCGTCTAATTCCTATGGCTACTACCTCTCTCAGGCTAAGTATGCCTTTGATCTCCTCACCCATGCTGGCATTACTGACAACAAGACTAAATCCAGTCCTCTTAACCTTGCTACTCGCCTCACTCCTTTGGATGGCAAGCCGCTTTCTGATGCCACCCTTGTATTCACTGTCACTGGGCCTGACATTTCTTATGTTTTTCACCTAAGAAGCAAGTTTATGTGTGCTGCTCGATCAACTCATTTTGATGCCGTTCTCCAGATTCTTCCTTATCAATCCTAAAAGCACTGAGAGCCAAAATTAAATCTACGCTCAAGACAATTAATCACTTCAAACCCTTGTTTCTTGGTGATTCTCTTATATATCTTTTTGCGTAGCAAGAAGCAAACCCTTATTTCTCGCTCCAGTACTCAGACTGAGTATCGTGCTTTTGCTTGCACTACCCAAGAGTTGTCATGGCTTCGCTGGCTTCTTCCAGATATGGGTGTCGTTCATTCCACTTCCACTACGCACCGTCATGACAATCATGACTCACTGTGTTCATTTTACATTTCCAAAAAAAATTTCAAAAAGATTCTTTTTCCATTTTTCATCTTTCCAATCATTAATCACATTTCTTTCTCTACTCATACTCTTTTCTCCGATCATTATTTTCATTTCTCTCTTTATCTCTCTCCAATTATTACACATCTCTCTAATTATTACTTTTTTCAAAAATTCATCCAAAGACTATCTCAAAAATATTTCTCAAAATATTGAAGTGGACATTACCCAAGTCTTTTAATCATTTATACTGTGAAAAAAAAAATAATGAATCTTATGTCGGTAGATATTTGATAAAATATCAATCATTTTGATCAATAATTTTAGGGAAAGAATTGAATGCTTAGATTGACTCTTATTGATATACCATTGAGTTAATCTTTTTTCTTCTACGAAAGAGACAAAAAACTAAGCAATACAAATTGAAAGGATTTGATGACTAAAGTGGGGCTCATTATGAGTCTTACAAAAAGTAGATAACGTCTACTCATTTTTTAGGTGGCCGGATGAATAGAATTGCGACATTTTATCTGATGAACAGAAAGTTTTGCACTTGCCTCAGAAGACACTAGTCAGTAATCAGTAATCAGTATAGTCTTTCATTGCAACAAAACCAAAAAAACATCAATGGGTTGCTCAAGTGGTTAAGACGAGACTTTGGGAGTAGTCCTCAAGGTCTGGGATTTGATTCCTCACTGGGTGAGTATCCTTGCAGTAAGTGGGGGACTGTGACTAATGTGGCCGCGCTAGTTCCCCCGGAGGTTTGGGTCACGCAGTTAGGTCAATTACTAGCCTGGCTGTGAGGTTGTTCCTTCATATTGAACCGTATCAATTTCCATTTGTATTATTGAACAGATTTGTATACTTAATTAATAAGTACGTATTTTGTCTATTAAAAATCGTATCCTATGTTAGTGCGTGCAATAACAAATTGAGAATCTCCAAATATAAGCACTACAACCATTCATGTTGGATGTCCTTGGCAAAGATTAATATCCCTAGAAAATAGCAGCAGCAAAACTTTGTCTGATATGCTTAAGAAGCAGTAGCAAAACACCTATCCTCCCCACAGCGCGGGCCGAAACAAATTGAGAAACTCCAAATGTCAACTCTACAACCATTTATATTGGATATCTTTAGCAAAGAATAACATCCCCAGAAAATAGCAGCATATGATTGCCAGCAATGAGAGAAATTTTTGATGCCTCGACATGAAAGAGTAACATTACAGATATACCAAAACTAGCAGAGCCAGAGATGACTGATGTATGATATAGAGAACAAGAATCCAAAGACTCCCCCCAACTCACTAATTGAAACAGACTCAATCACCTCTATGACTCACCCATGGACCAAAAGAAAACCCCCAAATAAAAAAGACCAACCAAAGGAAATTGCCAAAATCAAGACCAGAAACACCTCTGGATGGATCAAACAATAATACAAGAACACCAAGAATATAAGTAACACAAAATTCTGAAAATTACAAAATTTCAATTTTAAGAGCCCACCCAAACCAAAAACTCACAAGACGACACCCAAAAACTCAACCCAAAGCAAACAAACTCAATTTTACACCCTGACCCAATTAAAACTCATAAAACACCCCACTCACATACACAAAAAGACCACACTCACCATTTTAGGTCAATCCCCTAATGTTGGAAGACATATCTAAAGCCTTGGCCTCCTTAAAATTCTGAAACGAGGTTTAACAAGCAGAGGATCTCCTCTGCAAGACTTCAACTTCCTTCGCTTCCAATTCAATCATCTTTTTTTTAGAGTGTACACATCATTCTCCACCAGGTTTAATCTAAATCTTCCACCAACCTCTATTGTGGATTGAAGTTCATTGTTAACCACTTCATGTTAAGACACAATTTTCATTGTGACTTGTCCACCATGAAATTCAGAACTGAGATTTAACAAGCAGATGAGCTCCTCTGGAAAACTTCAAATTCCTTAGCTTCCAACTGAATCATATTTTCCAGGAGGGGTACATCATTTTCCATCAACTCTACTCCCAATCTTCTACCAACAGCTCTTGTGGATTGAAGTTCATTATTCAACACTTCCTGCTCCTGTCTTAGTCCACCCTATGTTACTGAGTTTTCAATGAATTCACTTCCACTAGAACCCATGCAAGCTTCATAGATCTGACTTCTGATTCTCTTCCTAATTTCTTCGGGCTTCAGCTCCACTTCTAGGTCGATCCCCTCTACTTGTGAAGCTTTGATGTTAGTCTGAGAGTTTATCTCCCTTTGTTTATGCAACACCGGATCTTTTTTCCTATTTGTTATTAATGGAGCATCTACCACACTAAGTTGGAAAGGGCCTTGTTTCCAAAGTCATAGGCTTGGTGGTCAATAGCTATCATTGAGTCTTCCACAATAGAATCCAAGCCGTGCCTTGAAACTGAATCCACCTAAGCACCTCTTTTTTCCATGTTACCTATTGCATCCTCTTCAATCTTCTGATCATCCACAGCGTTAGAAATTGGGGTTTTATTAGGCTTCACTGTTCTGAAAGATTCATCGTCCTCAACTCACACAACGAAATATACCCAGTTATCCTTCCACACAGGTCAGTTCCTATAAGGATTCTACCCCTTTCGTATGAGCTTTCTTTTAATGTATTGTTATCTACTTGAATGAAATGGCCCCATCTCTTTAAAAGTTGGTACACACCATGCATGCAATGACATTCCAAAGCATGACAGCCACGCAAATCTTTCATCCTTTGCTTGCTCGCCGCCATTCCCTAGCTTTATCTCTTCGAACCAGTTTGTAATCCAGGTTTTCTTGATGGTTGCATCCCTGGATTCTGAATCTGGAAAGGTTATAACCACCAATCTTCCCCCAATTGCTTTGATTTCAATATTGTGAATCTGGAAAGGTCACAATTCTTTGTGTCGTGATTCAGTAGTACTCGACTAATTCCCTTTTCGACCCAGTCATGACCGATAAGAATTAGGAGAGAAATTGCCGATATTAGAGGATTTAGGAGAGAAATTGCAGTTGTGTAGTCTGACCGATAAGAATTATGCCTTGGGGTGGAATTCAAACTAGAGACTTGCTCTTACATATTTTTTCACTAACCAAATCATGACTCCAGTGGTTGCAATTAAGTCACTGACTTAAAATTCTGATAAACGCTAATGGTGGCTTTGTTTGGAAAGCTTTTTCAAAAAGTTTTTTTGGAGTTGAAAAGTTCAATTTTGAATTTCAATCGTTGATACCCAAGTAACCCAGGTTCCACCTCTGCCACTTTGATCGGCGCCAATGACTTTATGTAGTCTATCTAGTCCCCTCCTAGTCCACGTGTCCTCTCTCTCTTCTCTCTCTCATTTCAAAAGTCTATGTCCTCTTAGTGGGCCCCTCTTTTACCCCTAACCCTATTTAAAGAGGGAACAGTTTCCAACTCAAAAATTTTTTTAGCAGAACTTTTCCGAACAAGGCCGTAATACCAATGGTAATCAAACCATATTAATTACAAATAACAATACTGAATTACGCCGAGAAATTTTTCTTTGATAAATATCGGAAATTGTCTTGCACTGTTGTTCATTCATATTAGGCCCGGCTATGGATTTTGCTGG
Source organism: Vaccinium darrowii (assembly GCA_020921065.1). Classification (NCBI taxonomy): domain Eukaryota; kingdom Viridiplantae; phylum Streptophyta; class Magnoliopsida; order Ericales; family Ericaceae; genus Vaccinium; species Vaccinium darrowii. Next base: position 23,559,912 of record CM037156.1, read on the forward strand.
GCCTTTGCTTTAATTTCATTAAAGGGCCTAGCCAATGACCAGCGCAGCAAATTTGCACAAGGAATGGATCTCTATTGTGGGTTGGGGTAATTGGCTTGTGTTTCCCCAGCCTATGGATCAAATACCACACTGGAAAAAAGACTCCTTGTTTAATCTACCAATTTAGCTGCTGTTGGGGATGGATTTACAGCCCAAGACATCTGGTTCCAAAACACGGCCGGGCCCCAAAAACATCAAGCCGCGGCATTACGCGTTGGAGCAGATCAGTTGGTCATAAATCGTTGCCGCATATCGATGCCTATCAAGACTCTCTATACCCACAACAACAGGCAATTCTACAAGAATAGCTATATTACTGGCACAGTGAACTTCATTTTCGGCAACACGGCCGCCGTGTTCCAAAACTGCAAACTAGTGGCCCGAAGGCCAGCATGGTAACAGCCCAAGGCCGCGAAGACCCAAACCAGGGCTACAATGCGATTGCTAGCTCGGATCTAAAGCCCGTCAAGGGAACCATAAAATCTTACTTGGGCCGCCCGTGGAAGGAATAATCAAGGACCATTTACATGCAGTCGTATATTGGGGACCACGACCCAACGGGTCAATATGGAGCGTAGATTTCGGTTTGAAAATATTGTACTATGGCGAGTACTTGAACAATGGACCAGGAGCTGGGACCAGTAAACGGGTCAATTGGGCAGGTTATCGGGTCATTACGAATTGACCGCAGCGAGGGAATTTAATTTGGCTGAGCTGATACAGCCACACAGGGGGGGTGTGGTTGAAGTCCACTGGGGTTACGTATACGGAAGGCTTGTGAATGATCTTCCTATTGTGATTTTCTCTAGTAATGTGTGCTTTCCTGTTTGATGTGACGCACTACGGGGTTATATTGTGACATTCCAACCGACACCGCAATGGATGACGTACTGAAATCTGTAGATACTCTGGAGTCAGGACCTTGTAGTCCTGAATCCCCTAGTTTGTCGTTTTGGTTTGCTCCTGCTTTGGTTTTTTTTTTATTTGTAAAAAATAAAAATAAAAACATATGTGCGTTATATTGGAATTAATAACTATTACAATTCAACATTACTAGTTTCATTGAGACCCCCTAATGTTTAAAAGCGACTCGACCGACCCCCTCATCTACACGAAATCCAAAAAAAAAAAAAAAAAACCCTTACTCGGTTAACGGAATGATGGAAATAAGTATAATACCGCTTAAAAATCACCTACACTCACCCCTCTCATCTATAAAAGTAGTTTTTTCTACTTTTTGAAAACAATTTTGTAGAGAAATTGAAAAACGGTAATTAAAATAAACATTTTGAAAAAAAAGTTTTGAAAAAACCATTCTTTAAAAAAGTTTTAGTAAACAGAATTTTTAAAAAACATTTTTGGAAACCAGCTTTTCTTTTTTCTAATATGAGAAAACAGTATTCTTATTAAGAAGCATATTTAAAATGGAAAGTTTTGTAAAAAAAAAAAAACAGAACAGATTTTAAAAAATAGTTTTGTAACAAAATATTTTCCAAACGAAAACTGTTTTGAAAGTGTTTCTTCAATAAAAAAATTTCATAATAGTTTTTTTGAAAAAATAAAAATTATGAAAAAAATTATTAAAAATTTGAAATTTTTTCATAAAAAGAAAGTTTTGTAACGGATTTGGAAAAACTTTTTCCTGAAAACAGAGTAAAAAAAAGTTTTTTTTTTCAAGATATGTTTGTTAAATTTTTTTACCAAACTTTCTTTTCCATTTTTTTTTAAATAAGTATTTTTTGAACAGTAAGGTTATTTTTTGGACTTAGAATTTTCTTTTCAAAGAGGGGGAAAGAGATAGATGGCTGTAGAAGGGGGCATCTCTAAAAAATTTACAAATCTCCCACTTACTAACGTTAATATAGCAGAAGGGGTCAAAGTGGATAACAGGTATAGATGAGGGGGTTTGTCTAAATGATTTTAAACATTAGAGGGTCTCAGTGGAATTTAATCAAAATTTAACGCTATTAAGAAAAAGAAGAAAACTTTTGGCCAAACTATGGAGTAATTTTTTGTTCAGTCCTACTAACGGAAACCCACAAGACTTTTATTAAGTACAAGAAAAGACAAAAAAAAAAACACTCCAGTACACTTTTTACAATTTCCAATACACTTTAATCAACTTTTACACACACTTTTAGCATTTTCCTATTTTTGTTTTGCAAATTCTGGGCTGGGCACAATTAAAGCCCTGGCTGAAACAGGGGACCCCTAAACGAGATTGATCAATCAATCCATAATTGCACACCGGATCGAACATTACATCACCTGAACAACCCACAAATCTTTACCTACTTCCTTTGATTAAGAAATGTGAGATTAAGAATCTATTTAACCACTTAATTATGTGCAGGTCTCCGCTGACAGCTCAAGTGAAAGACTCTCTCCCAACCAAAGTAGTAATAATATTATTATAGCATGTTAAATCAAAGAGTTTTTTTTATTTTTTTATTAAGTAAGCATTGCGGAAGGACAATGAAATATCAAAACAAAAGAAAAGAGAGTTGATATCACGGGTGGAGCCAGGTTTTTCATTCAGAGGAGTCAAATTGTTGGAAGGAGTAAAAATTCAACCACTGGTATTTTTCTATTCCTTACTAAATATTAAAAAAATAATAGAGGCAATTGGATCCTAGGATATTATGGAAGCCTCAACTGTAGCTTGAGTTTAGATAGGCCCGGTCCTGAGATTTTTGAGGCCTTAAGTGAGTTTTAATAATGGGGACTTTTTAAAAATGTATATACAGTTGTTTATTATGAGAACCAAAAACGTCTTCTGTTGTAGTGGTCATTGGGATGAGTAAGATCTAGAACGTAAGGTCACGAGCTTGATTCACCTCATCTACAATGGTTTATTAATTTTTGTGCATATTCCAAATGTAAAGGCCTAAAAAAAGTGCAATTTGGAAGACTCAAACACAAGATGTGATGTGATAGTTGGACTAAGCCTTACCGCCGAACCAGAGGAAAGCTATCTATCAAGCAAACGATACATGCCCCAAAGTTCTGTTATTGGGCCAAAAATGATGATTAAATCACGATACATGCCCCAAAGTTCTGTTATTGGGCCAAAAATTGGGGACCCTAAGGGATGCCTTAGGCCTCCTTTGGCTAAAAAAACCATTTTGGTTTTTTTGTTTGTCCTTATTCAATTTTTTTTTTTGGAATTTTTTTAGTTTTACATCGATTTTTTGTGGTTTCTTGGCTCCTCTCAACAAGAAAAATCTAAAATGTATAAAATTATTAACCAAATTTAAAATTTTATGAATAAAGACGAAAAATAAACCAAAAAACCTGGATTTTTTTTCGCACCAAGAGTTTAGCTAATAATTTTATACTTTTTAGATTCCTCTCGTCGAGACGAACCAAGAAACCGCAAAATAACAACCGAAAACTAACAAATGTAAAAAAAAAAAAAATTTGAATAAGGACAAAACAAAAAATCATTTTAATTTTTTCATTAGTGGCTTTGGGCCCAAAGCCGGCCCTGAGTTTAGAGACAGAACTTTGGGGCATGTATCGTGATTTAATCATCATTCTTGAGAAGGTTCTGAGTAACGTGAAGATTGAGACGGATTCTTGTATTTCTGCTCAATAGTCGCCGAAGACCCAAACCATGGAAACTCCAGTTTGCTTTAGACTGATGAGAAATTCGTTTTAGACCGCATATGCTCTACACTTGTCCACATTTACATATATACGGAGTACAAGCAAAACAAAGTGCAGATCATTTTGCACGTCTTGGAGCCGAACAACTAGAGAACCTAGTTGTGACAGAGGATTCGCCTCAATCAGTGCACCAATTTTGGAGCTTCAAGACAGCTTGGGAATTAGCCATTTAGAAATTAATTCCCAGTTATTGTTAGAACATTTCTATTACTGTTTAACCGAAAACTTACGTTGCACCAAACGAAAACAAAAACAAAAAAGGAAGAAGAAGAAATCCACGAGACTTGTAAGTCCAGTTGTCCTCCACAAGTCAAACTTTAGAAAAATACAAGTGACCGGCCTCTGCCAATACATATCAATCATCTGCTCCTATATATCATCAATTGGGAAATGGTGAATGTTTCGAAATGATCAGGATCTTCAATTTTTTTAGGGGTATTCAACAAGAATATATCAAGTTATGAACATTCCATTAAAAAATAATAATAATAATAAAAAAGATTTGTGATAAATAAAAAAAAGTGGCTAAAAAATTATAAAACTCTTGGTGCGAAAAACTAAGGTGGTGTTCTACTAAAGGTGTTTTTAGAATAAACTGATTTTTCACGGTTTTTTATGTGATATATTATGAGAGAACGACATGCTTCGATTTTTAGAAAAAAAATATTTTTTGTTAGTGGAACACCCCCTCCTGAACCCCGTATTTGAAACGATTGCTCAATCCATGCATTGGAAAGGACTCGACTAGGGGTACAGAGGACATGGTACAGAAAACGTACCGATCGCGTTCAGGGACCCACTTTTGGGTCCCGCATGAGTGATCCGAACAATTCATTGCTCTTAAAACATTTTTCCGAGGGGTCCCACCAAATTTCAGCTCAATCGGACGGTTGAAAGTGCTCCAACCAAAATCTCACCGTTCCCAACAAAAAGTGGGGCTCCTCGGAAAAATGTTTTAAGAACAATGAACGGTTCGGATCACTCGTGTGGGACCCAAAAGTGGGTTCCCGAACGCGATCGGTACGTTTTTTGTACCATGGCCTCTGTACCCGTATCTTTATCGCATTGGAAATGAGATACAAAATTACTTCACCGGAAACAGCATTGATTTTGACCTAATATAATTCCTTAATTTTTAGGTAATGGAATTAAGAAGCTATTAACCACTAAAGTTGTAGGCCACAGCTGACAGCTCAAGTGAAGACTCTGCCTACCAAATTAAGAATCAAATTGGTACTGTCAACCTTGAGAAAGACAGTTGCAGATATTCGAAAAAAACAAAAAATTAATGAAAGTTGCAGGAAACATATGGCACCTAGAGAATGAAGAAAAAACCTTAAAAGTTTAAAAACAGTCAGGGTTTTTTTTTTTTATAAAAAAAAGTTGTATTTCGGTCATAGGCTTTCATTTTTCTAATTCTTCCTGTTGTGACGAATCAATAACCTATTAAAGTTTGACGCAAAACTATGAAAAGCAATAAATAAATAAATAAATAAAGTCAAATTAAAACAACGCGAAAAAGTCAAGTGACTGGTTTAAGGAAACTGGTCCTTACAATACTTAAAAGGAAATAACTCGAGACTCCCAAAATTGTGTGTACTTGAGATTTCACAGGACTAACCAACTCAATTCTTTGTTGGAAGATAATCAGAAGGGATATCAAATCCCTGACATTTGTATTAAATATAGAATGTATATTGAAATATAATAATGTTGGAGAGAAAAAATAAATCTGATTTGGTTTTGGTTGATATTGTGGCATCCATTTTAAAATGTTGTCCTAATGTGAAGTTGCGAACCACAAGTTTTGTATAGACTAAAGGGATTGAACGGAGGACCAATATCCGTATAAGATAAGATACCCTTTAGAGGGAATCGAGGGAGGTGCTGCACAACCTCGTGCATGCCGTGCGGCCAATTCGGGCACCACACCAACATCGTCCTGATGATTGGAGACGTTTACCAAGTACTGCAAGTGCTTCAACATTTACGACACCAGATCTCCTATGGTTAAGTACTAGATATATTTATTGGCTTATCTAACTTTTATGATTATAAAATAAAATAAAATAAATGTCTCTTTTCATCAAAGTGAGCCTCGTACTATAGCCACCTAAATTACTGGACAGCACTAGAGGTGAGAATTTTCAACACGACAAGAGAACATGATTTGAACCCGATATGTAGTTAGTGGAATAGGGTCAGTTATTTCTTACACAAAATACAAATATGACACAACAAGACAAGATAACACGAAAAGATAAATAAGTTGGGTTAGGGTTGAGCGAATTTTGACACAAACACGAGATAACACGACACAAACATGACACGACACGACACGAGAATTTATGGAAAGACAAGATTTCACGACACGAACCCGACACAAAGTTAGCGGGTTAGGATCGGCTATTTCAGACACGAAACACGAAAAACTAAATAGGTCGGGTTAGGGTTGAGAGAATTCTGACACAAACACAGAATGACACGACATGAACACAACACGATACTCACCCCTCGACAGCACCCTCCAATTCGATAGTGGACTGGGAATAAAGTTCGCAATTTTAATTCTCAAGGCTATTTTCCTCGTCAAAAAAACTCAAGACTTTTAAGAACCACAAAAGCTGTCTGATGTTGAGAGACGAGAGTGAGAAAGCTGTCTGATATTGAGAGACGAGAGTGAGAGGTAATGCACATAAATTTTTGTCAGATCGTGAATCCAACACTTGAATGAAATATATATGAACCACCACACTTCCAGTCCAAGATTCCGAATTTTAAAAAAACCCACACCTCATAGATCCCGATCGAATTTCGACGATCCGATCCATCCAATGTGTTTTTAAGGGTCCCCGTGAGAAATTAGCAAAAAAAAATACGAGGAAGGGCTTGATTCGAGCAATTTTTCATAAAAATTGTATATGTTCGTTTTTATGTAAAATTGCTCGGATCAAACCCTTCCCGGTATTTTTTTTTTTTTTTGCTGATTTCCCACGAGGACCCTTAAAAACACCTTTTAAACACATTGGATGGTTCGGGCCGTTGAAATTCGACCCGGAAAGTGGAGGTCCGGATTTTTTAAAAATGCGGGAGCTCTGATTGGAAGTGGACTGATATATGAACAATCGTATGTATACATTGATTGGCATTTTTTCATACTCCCCGTCTCCCTTGTTCTATTTTATATGTTCGTGTCATTTTTCCATTGCTTAAATCTTTCAAACTATAATGTTTTTCATGATTTTAAAAATTGCGTATAATTGAACTTATCAAAAACTGCCAAACAAAATTTAAATTGCATATATGTTGAGATCCATAATGAAAAGTACTATATCTAATAAAAAATTTGTACAAATATCGAAAATCGACAAACAATTTGGGACGGAAGAAATATATATATAAAAAAAAAAGGCCAATCAATTGTATACATATTATTGGACATTAAAACACAAAAGAAGGATTTTGCACGGAAAAGAGCGCCCATTTTTGGAATGGAAAATGCTAAATACATAGAGTATTTGACGAAAAAATTACCCATAAACTGAAATTAGTGGCTTGGACAACTATTCGGGATATATACCTAACACTGCTGTTGTGGAACAGGTCTGATTACAACAAATCCACTTGCATTAAAAACAACTATTGGAATGACAAAATTCCACAGTTATACAATGATCGCAACGGAGGGGCCTATAGTACGACTTTGACCCCCTACTTGTGTAATCTAATTTTAAAAAGTTGTAACTAATAGTACTACCAACTACCAAGTGTATCCTAACCAGAACTGGGGAGGTGTTGTGCAACTAATTTTGGTGTCGCCGAAAGGTGCCGGCGCCGTGTAGAGATTGTGGAGTACTACAAGTGTACCAAAAATCAACTCTATCGGATATCGTTAAGTGTCTCATCAGAACAAAAATAAGTTAAAAAAATTGGAACACATATGTCTTAAAACAGTGGATGAAAACCATTAGAACTATTTTTCTCAACTTATTTGTGTTCTGATGAGGCACTTAACGATATCCGATTGAATTGATTTTTGGTACACTTATAGTACTCGACGAGCTCTACGCGGTGAACGTCTCATATCGTCGGAACGGTGCCAGCGCGGCGCCAAAATGGGCCCACACAGTACGCTGCGCAACACCCTCCATTTTGACCCCTAGAGCACAAGCAGCCGGCGAGCGAGTGGTTAGTGACCAATAGTATTTTGTGTACAAAATAAAATTATTTCCTCTATCCCAAAATGATAGTTCGGTTTGCAAAACAATAAGTTAAAAATATTGTATTTTTTCAAAAACAGTTCAAAGTTTTTTTAATTCATGAAAAAAGTTCGAACTTTTCTTCTATAAATGTATTATTTTCAATTTATCGCTTTGCGAATTGAACTATCATTTTCGGACGGAGGAATGAAGATATTAAATTGGAAATGGGTTAGCCAAAACAGCACTACATTGTCGAATTGTGATTATTGGCTCACAAATGGGTTTCTAGAAGCTGCAATTATCAAAGAAGTTGCAGCAAAACAGAGCATTACAGGACCTTGGTGTGAGCACCTTATCACAAATTTGCCCGTTGGAAGGCTCCCCATTTGGCCTATGAAATCTGTGTAATCTTTTGTATAATAAGTGTGAGAGGTGTGAGAGGGTTGATTGAGTAGAAGAGAGCAAGAGAGAGGTGAGTTTAGTAGAGTGGTGTCTCTTCCTCCTCTATTGTATTTGTATCTTCCTTACCTTATATAGGGAAATTTCTCTTCTCCAGTGAACGTACACGAGTTTGGGAAATCACGTAAAATTACTTTTGTTTTCTATGCGATTGATGTGTGTGTGAGTTTTCAGGCGAACCTATGGGGCACAACATGAATATGGTGGTTGGTATATGGACATTGAAATATATAAGATCGAGAAATTTAGAATGCTGTGATCTGTAAGAGGTGAACATAAAAAGTAAACATGCTCGAGTGAAGCTACTAATCACTCATTTGGTTTATACAACAATAACATAACCCATTTAATCCCCAATAATTGGGGGTATGGGCGGGGGAAGGATAGGAGACAGACCTAACCTTTGGCAATAAATGCACAAAGTGGCTGCTCCCAGAATACCACTGAAACAGATGGATTGGAGACAGACCTAACCTTTGGCAATAAATGCACAAAGTGGCTGCTCACAGAATACCACTGAAACAGTGATCCCCCTATACCGTCGCGTTTGCTGCGGAATAATGCCCTCAAATCAAAGCCAAAAGGCATCAGAGAGGGCAGACCCAAGAATCATTTTGATTTATGTGCACATTACCATGCTTCTTTCATTCAGCATCCAGAGCATTGGCGTTGCACAGTTACTCATTTGGTTTATGATAAAAAAAAAAAAGCTACTGAAAATCGGTTCAATTAAAACTGGTTAACATTGCCTCATTAATAAGAAGGTTGAACATATTCTTGAAAGTGATGTAGTAACTTTTGGGGTAATAGTGTTATTTTGTGTTTTTGGTGTTAGTGGGTCTATAAATAGGTGTGTATGTGTCTTTCATTTTGGTAGTTTTTGATATATTGATAAAAGAATATAGAGAGCTTTTGCTCCTTGTATCCCATTCGAGATCCTCTATCTCTTATTAATCTACCCCTTTATTTTGGTTTGCACGAGAAAGTCATTAATTTTAAACTTGAGTTGCTTTATTGGCTCGTCTCGTTTATCAATCATACTCGTAGCATGGGAAATCAAACAAATTACATGGGAAATCAAACAAATTACAGAAGAATAACCATTGACAGACGCCTAAATTAATCATGAACTTTATTTTGCCAGTATATTAAGCGATATGCCTCGCAATTTTTAAGCAACCCTAGTGAAAGGAACGGAAAAAGACTCGAGACTTCAACCACCGGAGCAAAATTCCACCACACACAATTCCAAAGCACCAACTAACCCCAATTAACTACTAATAAATTAGTACAACAAATAAAGCTGCCCAAATTTATCATTAAGCATTTGACTCACATTCTCCCCCTCCTCCAAACCCACCTCTCATTTTTACCCTTTTGAGAGGTTTTCGTGGTTGTCCATCGTTTGTTTTCTTCTACCTCTCTCTTCTCTCTCTCCTCTTCCTCTTCCTCTTCTCTTGGCATTCTACCATTATTATCTCTCCTTGTTTGAATTTGTTGGGTGTTATCTCTTCTCTTGAGCCCAATACAAGCCAATAATGGGTGACGAAAAAGAAGGGGAATAGTCCAATGCATTTCTTTGCTGGAGGAGGAGAAATTGCTTCTCCTTATTACATCACCACATCCTCTTTTTAAAAGGTAATTTCACCACAAATTTTTGTATCTTGTTCTCATTTGTGGGTTATGGATCTCAAAATGCCTTTAGCAATGTGGTTGTATTCCCTCTTTATTCCATGGTTCGATACCAATCCCATTTCACAGGCAAACTGTTCCTAACCCTTTTACCACACTTAACCACTTTTTGTTTCTTGGTCGCTTTTAAGGGTAAAAGCTGTAAACTTTATGATTATTGTCTCCAATTACGTTTGCTTGCTTTTGCACAGGTAAAGGAATCACCTCTTCATATTTCTGTTGTGTTCTTCCTCCATTTTGTCATATCTTGGATTTGGCTTGTAGTTTTCACAATGGCAACCAAAATCAAAGGGATCTACAAGGGATTCAAGTACATTACCCAAATCTTTGGTAATGCCTCCCTCTCTTTCTCTTTATATGTTCTCGTACATATCTTCTCTGTATTTGTTTGGGATTATTTTGCTCTTCTCTGTGATGGGTTTTCTTGTATTAGGGTTAGGGTGAAAATTTGGGTTCTTTTTTCATTTGCAGTTGTGAAGGAGCGTGAGATGGAAATTGGGTACCCAACGGATGTTAAGCACGTGGCGCATATTGGGTGGGATGGCCCCTCTGGAAGTGCACCTAGTTGGGTATGTAATCCAAAACTGATTGTCTCTGTGTGCACATTCTTCTTCTTTGTTTCTGGATCATATCCTTAGGCCTTTTTTTTTTTTTTTTTTTTAAGGCTAATGGTGAACCTTGTTGTTTAATTCGTTAGATGAATGAATTCAATGTGGCATCTGATTTCGCGGCAACATCTATTGGTAATATGACTGGAGCAAGAGGCACCAGTTCTGCAATATCCACATGGTCATCTCAAGGTTTGTTCTTTCTGTTCTCTTCCATTCCTTTGCTTGATTCATGTCCTCCTTCATTTTTTGAAGAAGAAAGAATTTTTGTATGTTTTCACAGAGAAGACATTACCATAGGACCAGGATTTGCATATTTACTAAGAGAGGAGAGATTAGTTACCGTAGTACAGCGATAACAAAATACAATTTCCCAATTTTTGGAAATACAATTTTTTGGTCAAATTTTTTAGTTTTCTGTTTACAGCATTTCAACTTAGATTTCTTTTTAGAAACTGTGCAGACAAGAGAAAAGAAAAAAGAAATGCAAAGGTTATTTTTGTTCACAGGTGTGTGTGCTCATGGTGTAGTACAGCTGTAGTTTGAATTTTGGTGCTGAGTGATAACATTTTGGTGTGAGGTTTAAGAGCTTGATTCTGGGCCATTAGAGGTATATGGGTAAGTTTGCCAAGAGTACACAGAGACTTCGAATAAGAACAGTTAATCTACGATGGATGTCACGTGCCATGTTCCTAATTAGACAAATGTAAACATGGCCTCTTCACGGGTAGGAATGTTCTACAGATATGGTAGAGTTTTCTTAATTTGCTTCATCATTGGAGCTACCTAATTTTGAAAGGTAGGAAAAAAGTCTTTGGATTCTTTGCTTAATAATTAATATAAGAAGAGCCATGTTTGGCACTTGTGTCAAATGATTTTGTTGCAAAGGAGAATCTTTGAACTGATGCCCATCCAATGCAAAATTGAGGGACATGAATTGTACAAGGGACCTCATGTTATAATTCTCAGCTATAAAACTTTACACTTATTAAAAATATCAGAACTACTGTGGGATTTGAAAGAATGTTAAAGAATCAAATTGCTCATCATTTGAGCAATCGTTATACGCCATATGAATGAAGCTGTTGTCGGACTTTGCCTGTTATGATGGGGGGCTTAGGAACGGTTAAGTATCTGCCAATGTGCTTTAAATCTGTGGAAGTTAACTGCTTTAATATTTGGTTCTATCTTTCCATTGCTGAAATATTTTGTATATGTGTGGCTGGGTTTATTTTTTGTCGTAGTTGGTTCTACTTTCTGCGTTTCAAGGAAGTGCTTTCTGTCCGTTGTTTGTTTTGTTTATATTTTGCAACGGAATTTCCCAAATACTATGTTGTTCTGTACCTTTTGTGTGTGGCTTGAGTCTTCAACCTTTGATTCTTTTCCACTTCCCTTTGGATGTGATGTTATCTATTGGTATTACATAAATTCTACCCCTTTCCTTAACTTTACCATCCAGTGGGCAGAATCCCACATTTAGATCTTGGTTGCGTTTCAAGAAAAAATACTGCGTGGTTTGTGTTTTTCCTCTTCATCAACGATAACCACTGTTAAAGATTCAACTAGTTGTAGATTCAACATTTCATGGTTATTCCAAAAGATTCAACTCGTTATATGTTGGTTGAATGATTATCTCACATCTGTTAAAGTCTTGAAGAACGCTGATGGGACACTGAATTGTGCAACTTTTTTCATTTTATCATATTCCAATATATGGTACACTTTTACAATTTTGTTTACACTTGTCATGTACTATATTTTTCTTCATTCTTTTCTTTGTTTTCTTGGCAACAGATTTTGAATCAATGGACCAGCAATCCGTATCTGAGACGTTGAAAGACATAACACCCAATATTCCAAAGAAGCACAAGCGGAAGAAAAACAAGTCGACTTCCTCCCCCAAGTCTTCCTCCTCATCAAGATCGTCGCGAGCAGCAAAATCAAAGGCTAAATATGTTGAGGACAACGCCAGACCACCAAATTTAGAAGTGATGTAAATCTATCTATTGAGTCGGAGCCAACAATGAAAGCCTTTTCGATGTGCATATCAGAGATTGTGAAGTCCCCTTTCTGTACTTGGGATGGAGCCGGTGATTGTGAACATATGCATAGCTTATGTGGGATTAACATGAAATGGAGGGGAGATTACATGGGGACTAGAGAGGTGAGACAAAATATGTAACAAATGGTTGAGGATGATAACAATTAGCGACGATGCAATAACTTTAATTTTTCTTGAATTTTCGCCAAACGAGTAAATACATGTAGGAGTTGGGTTCTTTAGTTGTGATGATGGAAAATTCAGCTAATTTTCATGCGTTTGTATTAGAATACATACCCTGGTATGCTCTGCTCACAAAAGAAACAATTTGAATGCTCGAATGTGAAACAGGGTCCTTAATGACATTTTTGCTATTTTTGGGAATGAATTTCATTTGACATAAAAAGTATTTTCAGTATTTTATTTATTTATTTATTTATTTATTTTGACATTAGGCCCAAAAGATGCTCATCCCAGTTTAACTTGCGAAGTGTAGAATGTTCATAAATATATTCTATTCAATGAGGATTTGTCCAAAGCTATAGGACAAGAAGCTTCAAATAAAAAAATGTGATGGCTAACCACTCTTTCATCTCCCTGTTACAAATAATGCCATATTTTTTATTGTGCCAAAACTCAAAGTGCATGAAATGTTTGTACTCATGTGTAAAGTACAAGTTCTTTATGCATTGGAGTTTTGGCACAATCAAAAACAGTTTTGACATTATCACTACCCATAAATAAATGAAAGTAATCTCCGAAAATATAATTAGTGTCAGCCCTTTGCCTTCCGTTCTACTAAGCTTGTGTTTTTGGGCTTTTTTAATTGCTATATGTGCGAAGAATGACCTGTCTCGTAAAGCATGAAAACCCAAAAGCCAAAGAGCCAAAGAATTCACTTAGTGAAACATGCAAATACCTCTCATTCTTTCTCCAACTCTAACTGAAACCCTCTCATTCAGTCTCCAAATTCACCTTCTCAATCTTTCTCCAATTCTCAAAAACCCGTGAGGCAGAAAACAACTGGGCAAATCAAAACAAATCTGTAAAAGCCCTAATAATATTCTGCAGTCGAGGTGCGCGTAAGCTGACCCGGACATCGATTTATAAAAACAAATATTCTGCAGGGTTTATCTATTTCTATTGATCATATTTCCAGTAGTTGCAAAGTCCTTTTCCTCACCATCCTAAACAAGCCCAAAATCATCACTCAGTCTATGACCTTCATTATTTACTACTATTGCTATTATTTTGTAAAATGGATCAGTCTGACCTTAGAACAAATCAAATTGGTGAGTTCATTTGTTCTAAATGTGACATTGGTGTTACGGTAAAAAAAAAAAAAAAAAAAAAAAAAAACCTAATTAGTTTCAAGTGTGGAAAGGTGCAGCATACATGAGTTTCGGGACGATCTTGTGGCTTAAGAGCCCTGCCGAACGAGACGTTAGTCCAACACGCAGGAAGCATGACATCAACGCGAATTTGGAAGTGATGATGGGAGACTAGTTGCAGATAAAAGTTGCAATATTGATCTCCTAACTCTTTAGTTTTTCCGTTAGTATGTTAGCTAAGTTGGATCACTTCAAGGTTCGAACCCAGAACAACTGACCTAGAAGCACTAATCTATTAATGATTTAGTTGATACAATAAAAAATTGTTTCTACTTTCTTGTTGCAATTTGTTTTGTATTGTATGACCTGGAACAATGAAAGAACATAAGAATTAGCAGTAAATCTCTGGACCCATATCTGATTTCGCAGACCGTGAACTCTAACAGAGTCATTTTTAAACAAAAACAGATTTTTTAAAGAAATGATTTTCTAAAGATATCCTCTACGGATTTTTTAAAGAAATGATTTTTAAACAAAAACAGATTTTTTAAAGAAATGATTTTCTAAAGATATCCTCTACGGAAATATTTTTAGGGCTGACTTAACATAGCTGAACTCCTTGTTAAGTGGCGACTATATTTTTCGCCAAGTCTTAGCTGTCAAACTAACATGTCACCTTCGTCGCACAAAGTCAAGATCTTTTCTACCTAGCTAGAAAATGTTGGGGTGCGACAAAAGTTATGGTGATGGGAGAGAAGGAGAGAGAGGGCAGATATCATAGGATTTTGAAATCATTAGGGTCTTAATGTAGGTCATAGATAATCTAGGGTGATTAGTGTAATTTAATAGAAATAGCAATTAAGAAATTTAAAATAATCAAAATTTTAATTAAAATTTTCAGATTATTACATGACCCACTTCAGGGTCTCACACGAACAATTCTAATCATTGATTAGTTTTTAAAAATGCTTTTGAGTGAATCCATAAAAGATCAGCTTAATCAGATAACTCTAAGTGTTTGATCCAAACTTTTAATTTTCTATAATTCTAAAAGGGAAATTTAAAATTGAAAGATTGGATCAAGCATTTAGAGTTGTCTGATTGAGTTGATTCTTGATGAAGCCCATTCCAAAACATTTATTAAAAATAATGAACGGCTCGGATTGTTCGCATGATGCCCTGAAATGGGCTCAACGGAATGATCCATGCGCGTAGCAATGCTATTGTTCAAGGGGGTTCAATGATAATCGTTAATTGGGTAATGGAAGTAATTAACTAGACTTCTAGAGAAGTTAAAGCCAAATATTGTACTGCTGTCCAAGATCATAAGTTCAAATTGTAAAAGCAAACACGATTTTAAGTCAGAATCGTTTTTAATAATTATATTTACATTCTAACCAAAGTTCTACAAATTAGGCCAAAATTAACTATAAGTTATGGGCCGTAGCCCAGAAATTGGTCCAAATATTTGTGCCTGTATTGAAATGCGGTTAGAATTTAGGCCCAATCTCGAGTTTGGGCTGACTGTACAGCTCTGTTCCAGCTAGGAGTGCACATACATCGGGCTGGGCCGGATTCGGACCGGGCTTATACTAGGTTATAATGAGATTTGTGCATTCCCAAACCCGGCCCATTTATAATCGGGCCTTATTTAATATGCCCAGGCCCAACCTAAATAAAATTTAATTGCCCAAACCCGTCCAACAAAGCCATTTATTTTTTTAAAGAATGGTATCACAAATATAAACTAATCAACCATAACCATCACAATTACAATTCACAACCGTAATAATATACTTTAAGTTCTAAGTTCTTATAGAAATATTAAAAATAGACATATAAATTAAAATGCAATTAAAATACTCAAAAAGATACAACCCTCCAACTCGATCCATCAATCTCTATATAGAGTATTAAAATAAAATATTATTTAAATCAGGCTGGGCCTTAGAGGAATTTTCCAAACTCAGCTCATTAGTAAACATGCTTAAAATCTCAATCCAGCCCGACTCATAGGGCCTAAATATTTATTCCAAGTCCCAAAAAACCCGAGCTGGGTTGAGCGGGCTACCGGGCTAGTGTGCACCCCTGGTACTTCCAGCCCAAAACTTATCCATCCAATGTACGAGGATGCTTGTTCGACATAGAATATGCAGTTCTTTACTTTGGTTGATTTATTTCTCTTTTGATGGTCCATCCATCCCAAATTATTGGTCCTATTCGGATTTTGTTACAATTTTTATACTGTTCATATCTTTTAATTTATAACGTGCTTTATTTTGCAATAGAGATCGTATTTGATATATCTCAATTATTTCTATTATACAATTTTTTTAAAATCTGTAAAAATATTATACATTGAAATATATGAACATTTTAAAAATTCCATTGAAATTTGAACATAACCAACAATTTGGGATAGAGGGAGTAATTATAGATCCACAAAGAAATACAAAATTAAAAATGCATAAAAAAATCAAGGTAGGATCATCAAGACTCAAACATGGTGTAGTTGGAACTTCACTAGAAAATGAATTTGAGCTATTCAATGATTTTTGTTTGCAAGTTTATCTGCATTTTTTGTGTACAAGTAGCATTGTTGTTTTTAATATTTTTTCTATCAAATCTTTTGACATTAGTTATAAATGATACTTTGCTCTGACTTTAACTAGGTTTCTATTAATGGACAATGGGATACTTTTGTTCCAAGAATCTACAAATCCTAAGGTCATAAACGGTCATCATGGATGCAAAGAGCATTTCCTTCAAGCAGAATTACTGAAAAGAATGCTTGCATGGTTGTTGAGTTTGAAGACAAGCATACGATCAAGCAAAAAAAGAAGTGCTCTCTCTTTCAATCCTGGCAGTCGCAAATAAATTTTTTTCCCCCTTCCCCCCAAGGGTTTCAATACACTTGTGAGGTTGACGAATTTTTTCGTCTACAGATCAGGTTTTTTCAGACATAGTCGCTTTACAATGATATCCGTAACAATAGTGGTCTAACCTTACATGATATCTTTGGCGGGACACCTCGTGGTGGCTTGGAATATTTGTAGTTTTGGGAGTTCATGGTGCATTCGTACTTGTTTGGAGTCCATCTAATTCTTTGGATACCTGTTGTCTTTGGCTAACACTGCTCTCTTTTGAGATTGCCAATTCTAGATAAGAATTTTCGCCAAATCTATGTACGTCAGGATCAATGTATGTGCAGGAATGAAAGACATTCATTGCCTTGTGTTTTTGTCATTTTGTATTTGTTAGGTGATCAGTTTGGCTTTGTCCAAGACATTTGTAATGAACTCTATTATGTAAGTGACGCTAGACTTTTATTAATGTAATTTTATTCGTTTTGTCAAACAGAAAGGAAAATGCTAATAACAACCGTAGGTTGTGAATAAGGGAGGAAGAGCACAAAAAACACAGTTTTTGATGCACTTTTAACACTTTTCAATGCACTTTAACACATCGAAAACTATGTTTTTGTCATCTTCCTTGCTTGTTCATAACCCAATGGGTTGTTTTTATTTTCCCAAAAAAAGGAAGAAAATGCTACAGTACACCTATAAAAGTTACGAATCGATTACCTTTCATTAATAAAAGTTACAATTTTCTTTATAAAAGTTACGAAACCCTCCAAAATATTATGAATCATATTGCTAAAATGTTCTGAAATACTAGAGAATGTTACGATTTCCAATGCGGTGGCACAATATGGACAATATAATAGGTGCATATGGTACACATTTTTAATAAGTGTGTATTGTTGCCATCCAAAAAGAAGAAGAAGAGTGTTTCAAGAGGAAAAAAAAAAGGAAGAAGAAGAAGAAGACAAGCATAGGTGGTATTGATGCCAAACGTTTGGAAAATAATATTAATGCCAAATGTCATTATTATTTCCAATGCCGTACCGTGGGACAAACAAGCCAACTAATAAAGACCGTTCTTAATGAACTTATCTACCAATATCATTGAAAACCCAGAAGTTTTTATTTTTATTTTTAAAGTACATAGACCCTCTCACTATCACGTTTTTTCAGATACATGCAGCCCCTCATCTTTAAAACTAAACAAGGAGACCCCCTCATTTATTTAAAGTTATCACTGAACCCCTTTCTTACCACTTCCGTCCAACTTCGTTAAAAGAAAGGGGTGCAATAACATAATTAACCTTTTTATATTAAGGCAACTGATTGAGCCAAATAATTTAGTCGATCCTCCCACCTCCCTCTATCTCCCCCCATCTCTCTCTAAAAACCTCTCCGTCTGTGACTCATTTCTCTAATCAATCTCAAAACTCCGATCACTCGCACAACAGTAAATGGATTATCTGAGATGAGCTGAAGTTGTTTGAACTCTTCGTCGACGAGGCAGTGAGTACATCGGAGAAGTGGGATTGAATAAGAAACAGGTAAGAATCCAATCTCTATCCAGCTATTTTTTGGGAAAATTAGGGTTTTATAATAGTAGGTAAATGTAAAGGCTATTGGGGTTTTGTGAAGGTTGGAGTACAAAAGCTATGGCTGAGTTTAGATCTAGGAAATGAAGGGGAGATGAGAGAGAAAATGAGAGAGGAAAAGGAGAGAGAGATAGAAGAAAGGGGAGATATTTTACCTGGATGATTAGCTCTAAAGGAACCCATGGGAAGGAGAAGGCTGGAGGAGGAGGAGAGGAGAAGGAGACTTCATCTGCAAGATCTGGGTTCCATAGTTACATTATAATGGAGGGAATTTTTCCTCTAATTTGGGAAGGTATAATCGACCTATTTTTCCATTTTATAAGTCACATGCGGGTCACATGACCATTTTCCATCCGAAAAGTGGATGGAAGGGGGTCTTGTGATAAGTTTAAATAGATAAGGGGGTCTTTGTGTTACTTTTAACAAAAATATGATAGATGAGGGGGTCTGAGTGTTTTTTTTTATCATTTTCTAAAATTTCTTAAAGGAAGTATGACCGGACATGGACCACACGTAGACTTACAGTTTTTTTTTTTTTAATTTATCGACACTCTAATACAGCTTAGACTCTTCCCACGAAGACATTTTTTTGGGCAACTAGCTAGATAGTAGTATTTGTTTTTTTTTTTTTTTTTTGGAGAAATAGGAATAGCTAGATATTTGTTCAATTGTTAACTTCTACTCCCTCCGTCGCAAATTGAATGTTCATTTTTGAAATTCGTGCCACTTTTCGATTGGTATATCTTTCAATTTATAATGTTTTTGGTAAGTACGAACACTTTGTATTGTGGAACACGTCGAGAACTATCAAACAACATTCATATTAAATATTTTTAGAGATTCATATTGAAAGATGTAAGCGATTGAAAATGACACGGGTTTCAAAAACGGACATCCAATTTGGGACGGAGGGAGCATGGTTTAGAATTATGAGATCAACTGTCTATATATACACATTACATTACACACAAAAAGATCGGGAGAAGAAAAAAAACTTGGGTGCCGACCGAGTAGAGAGTCCAGAGACCGGGTCAGAGGCTTGGCTACTTTAACATTTGATTCTTGTGGGAAACGATGCAAAGCATAATGGATGGGCTCTACTTGGTCTTAAACCAAACGACCATTTCCTCTTCAACGTCTCCTGTCCTCAAATAACCGAATGACGATTGACCAAGTACATTTTGATGCAAAAGCTCAGTATACCAAACATGTAATTTGCCAAATGGGGTTACATAAATACCCATGGGAAGTGTGAAGAAATGGTCATTAATTCTATTTGACCCAAAAATAATTAATAAGTCTGTTTAGCCCCAATTTTCTCTTACACGCGCTAAAACACTTCATTATTATTCTTAATCTAAATTGCCATCATCTTCAACATAGCCTAATTAAACCAAACTACTAATCCATAAAAAAAAAATTATTTGCTAGATTTCTCTCGTCGAGACGAACTACTAATCCACAAAAATGGATGCAAAATTAACAGATTCAGAATTTTTTTAAATAAAGACAAACAAAATAATCTATTTGAATTTTTTTTTTTTGGATAATTTATTTGAATTATTTTTGCCAAAGGATCTATGCTCATTAGGTCCTAGGGGGCTGCCTTTTCCAAAAGATGGAGGGGGAATCTGTCCAAAGAGGAAACCTCATGGAACCCTTTATTTCTCTTTCATGGACATTTTCGAGGAAACTTTTCCAGTATTCAGATCCGGCTTATGACATAAGCCAATAAAACCACTGTCTCAGGCCCCCAAATCCATCACTGTTACGGAGAAAAAAAAAAACTAGAGAGAAACTAATGGGCGGAATTGAGGCGCTTCAAACATGCCACGAACCCAAATTAAACGCCATCATTTCATTCGTAGAGAGTGTTTAGGAGCCTTATTTTTTAGTTTTTATATTTTGCTTTTTTTCGTATTTTATATTATGACCAAAATGTATTATAAATCTATAGTGTTTGAAAATATATGCAGAATACATTTGCAATATGGATAGTGTTTAAAAGTTATGTGCAAAATATATTTTGTAGATCTTTTATGTTAACCAAAATGAAAAAAGTGAAAAAATAACAACTAAAAAAACTTATCACCTTTTAGTTCTAGTTTTTGCTCTCGATTACTCGAACTCAGAAATACATTCTGTAAAAACTCGTTACCTAAAAACTAAAAATTAGAAAACCAAAGTGAAAAAAAGGCTCCCCGACCATATATGTATTTCCCCATATCCAATTAATTTCACATAAATTAGAACCTAATATGAAAATAGAGCTATACTTGTTGGATGGGGATAATAACCATTTAGTAAGAATACAAAAATTACAATGTCCAACCTGTTGCTTCGGAATGGCTCAACAGAAGTGCTGTGGTTAATCTTTTTGATATTACGACTACCGAAATGATTCAAAAGGCTTTCTCCGATATCAATTTCAGTAATGTTGTAGTTAGATTTATGGGGGTTTGAATATGATTATTACTTTTGATTCTAAGGAGGATAGAATCTCGGCTTTGAATAATCAAAATGTTAAACGCTGGTTTAAATCCATTAGACCATGGAATGGTGAAGTTGCAGGCTCTTCAAGACTGATTTGGCTCAAGTGTAGGGGAATGCCTTTAAATGCTTGGGGCATTCAAACATTCAGGAGGGTTGGGGAGATTTGGGGAAAGTTTATCACTTTGGATGAGGAAACCATGAAAGAAGAATCGTTTGATGTTGCTAGAATGCTTATTGCCACCGAGTGTATTCAGTCAATTGATGAATGGATTAATGTTACTGTCAAAGGTAGAAATCACAAAGTCAAAGTTTGGGAGGACGATTGCGATGATTTTTTCAATGAAAAATCTGTCAGAGATTGGGTAAATGTTCATTTACCAAATCATGGAAGTAATCTGACTCATGAAGTAAAATCTCATAGCCAAGATATGGGTAATGACAACAAGGCTCAGGACGTTTTGAAGACTGATGCTAATGTTAATGAGCCAGAAAATGCTTATGCTGGTTTGAATGATAAAGTTGACCATGGGTTTAAGGATATTCAGCAGGGTAATAAGGGTGATTCTTTAGGTTCTAAGGAATCAAATGATAGTTTGAATTGTTACGTGGAACCTGATCATGTTGATTTCAGCAAAGATGTAATGGGAAATGTGGCAGATATGGAATCAAATTATGGGGGTCAAAATGGAATATGCAATGATGACATGGCAGCTGAAGCAATTGAAAATATGAGCTCCTCCTTAGGGATTGGAAAACCAACAGTGGGAAGTGAGATGGTGGCAGATAGTATGGGGGCAATTTCAATGGAGAACCATCCACAAACCAGGAGCTCAAACGACTTAGAGAACCAAGAAGCAAACAAAAAAGACAGCAGAGCTATAGCTGATTCAGATATAGAGAAATGCAATGATGAAGGGGACAATGATAATGAAATCAATTTGGACGACCCTGTAAGAAACGAGGATATAGAACCAAACACAGATCTAGCTGAAGCAAACCATAACCCTATCAATGCTGCAGTTAAAAGTATTCAAGGGAAAAGGAACAGGAAAAATATAGACGAGATACTGGGATTCTCAAAGGTCGTTAGAGGTTCCAAAGGGAAGAAGAACAAGAAGTGTGTGGTTTTAAGGTCTGCAGTTGCTATGGCTGCTCTGTCTGCTTCAATTTCATCAGAGGGTATAAATAACAGAAATAAGATTCTATTAAATGAAGCACAAGCCATATGGGCTGTTGACAAATAATGGGGCTTAGTTATGATGGAAATGAAGATGAAGTTATTAGCAAGATAACAGAGATGGAAGCCCTTAATAAGCAAAGGGCTAATTGTCAACCGTGATCACCTTTATAGTGGGATGTTTGCTTTGACTACCAGGAGGTTGAAGCAAATGATTCTGTTGGGGGCCTATTGTGCTTTTGGATCCAAAGATAGTCTTCATCTCTTGAGTTTCATTTGCAGTTGCTGATTGTGTTTCCTGGAGCTTCATGTGGACGAGCTATTTTTGTGTCTTGGTTTTGCTGTGTGCCTTGGGTCTAGTTGTCTGTCATCAGTCTGCACACTTTGGTCAATCACTTCTTCACCACTTGGAGCTTGGATGCAACCTGGTATTTTCCTGGTTTTTGATCTACATACTAATCCATCATCTGGATCTTAATCAGAACCTGATTGCTTCGTATTTCTTCAAATGCATTTGGTGTAATCTTCGGGAGTTTTGTTCATCCCAGCATTGTGATTGGAAGTGCATTTGCTGCAAATTTCCTGCATTTGGTTAAGCATTTGGTGTAATCTCCGGGAGTTTGTTCATCCTAGCATTGCGACTGGAAGTGCATTTGCTGCATATTTCCTGGATGTGCTGCATTTTATTATTAGTGTTGCTATGGCCTCTTAGAAGACTCCATATTCTTATGCTGCTGCTTGTCTTGGTCCAGATTGCTCATTGTAGTTGGGAGATCAAAGCTTATAGGGGAGGTTGTATCCCGGGATGTCTTTCACCCAGCTTGGATTGGTTTGTCTGGTTTGCTTAGGCTGACCACTTGTTAGCCTTTCGTTATTTCCCTCTTGGGTCTGTGGTGACTTTACAGTCTTCCCATGGCTCCATTTAATCTTTGTAATCCGTTTTCAAAGATTAATAAAATTTCTTTTGCCGTGCAAAAAAAAAAGAAAGATAATATACTCGTCGTGAGCAACTATAATAACAATTAAGACTACTTAACAGATAGTATGTTACTTAACAGATAGATGAAGCACACAAATGTCTACAACGAAGCAATCAGCGACTAAAAGTGGTGGCTAGCTTATGCAATAGAGCTCTTAGATGCCCCACATTGCATCCCGGGATCGAATTCCATTTCTCCCTCTCTATGTAATAGATTAAAAATGACGAATGACAAAAAAATAAAAAACAAACAATCCACAAAGAGAGAACAGCTGTTTGCACACTAATTGACATGGTAATCGGTGTTTAGATATAGACCAACCCCTCGTACCATCCTAAAATTTATCTATGGAATCGGTCTACCATTGCCCTCTAATTTTCAAAGTAAGCGCAGAAATACTTGTATTTTTTTTTTACTGCAGAGTGTCCTAAATTTACGCAATCTCAACGGTTTGAAAGTGTTTTTAATGGACTATATTTGTTGTGAGTATCCATCTTACCGGTAGGATAATATCTGCAAGTCCTACGGTAAGTTGTAATACACAAATGAATATGCCTTACAATTGATTTCTTACTTTGGATATTTCTGATTCGCCTTGGCAAGGGCAACAATTGACTAGGAATAAGTCACAGAAGTAGCAACGACCACACACATTCGTACCCTCAGATCTATAGGATTAATGAGATATTTGTGCTACGTGATTTATTTTAATTGTTTGCTATTTGCATTTGAATGTGTCGACATATGATCTTAGACGTACATATCTTAGATGACTAAAATATTCGCGGTAGTAACTCAAGCTCAATGTCCAGAGACACATATGATGGTTCTTGCTACTTTAATTTTCAGGGAAAGGATCGTAGATCAATGGTGGTTACAACAAAGGGAGATGGAGCCTGAAGAATTTTACAGATATGTAGCAAAATGCAAGAAGAAACAAAACCCTAACACAATTTGAGAAGAACACACAAAAGATAACACTCTTATTGATCCATTCTTGTTCGATACAGAAGAAGGGCTCAATAGAGCCTTTTATACACTTTACTACTCTAACTGCCTAATGGAGGAAATAATAGAAACAGATAACGGAAAAGCAAGAAAGTGACTAATACAATACAAGAGTTAACAGTCACTTAACTACCAGTTCACAGCACTTCATTCTGTTAAGTATATAAACTAGTGACTTTGTCTCACACCCCCTTGCAAACTAATGGGAGTATCAACTACCATTAGTTTGGAACGAACGAAATGAAAGCGATCAACAGGTAGGGCCTTAGTAAAAATATCTGCAATTTGCTGTTGAGTACCAATATGATGCACTGTGATCTGCTTGCTCAAGACTTTCTCTCTAATGTAGTGATAATCGACCTCAACGTGCCTTGTCCTAGCATGAAAAACAGGATTGTAAGCTAAAGCGATCGCGGACTGATTATCACACCAAACACTATGAGGTAGAGACAAAGGAACATGTAAGTCTTGAAGCAACTGCTGAACCCAGGATACTTCTGCGGCAGTCTGAGCCAAAGCTCTATATTCAGCCTCAGTTGAGGACCGAGCAATAGTATGTTGCTTCTTTGCACTCCAACTGATTAGATTTGGACCAAGAAACAAGCAAACACCAGTGGTGGATCTCCTAGTTAGATGATCTCCTGCCCAGTCTGAGTCAGAAAATGCTGTGAGAATCAAAGGCCCAGGTGTAAACATAAGACCATGAGTAATAGTTCCCTTTATGCATCTCAGAATTCTCTTAACAGCCATAAAGTGGCTCTGCTTGGGTGCATGCATGTGTTGACATGCTTGATTAACTGCAAAGGATATTTCTGGACGTGTGAGAGTCAAGTATTGTAAAGAACCAACTATGGTTCTGAACCAGTGATGATCATCAAAGTCTGGATCTGGGTCTAGAATAGCAGGTTTTATTGAAGATAGGGAATGACTAGGCTTACACTCTTGCATTCCAGCCTTGCTCAATAAATCAAATGCATACTTTGCTTGGGAAAGAATAACAGTGCTGCCATGTGGCAAAACCTCTATGCCCAAAAAATAGCTGAGAGAACCTAAATCTTTCATAACAAATTTAGTCCCAAGAAGCTTAATCAAATCTGAAATGTAGTTGGAGTTACTACCAGTAACTAAAATATCATCCACATAGACCAACACCAATGTAATCCCTTGACCATTCTTGAGAGTGAACAAAGAAGCATCTGAAGGGCTATTAGAAAACCCTTGTTGAAGCAAAAACTTGGAAAACAGAGAAAACCAAGCCCTAGGTGCTTGTTTTAAGCCATACAAAGCTTTAGATAACTTGCACACATGATTTGGATATTGTGGACTTTGGTAGCTTAGAGGTTGCTTCATAAAAACTTCCTCTTCAAGAACACCATGCAAAAATGCATTGGACACATCTAGTTGTCTGATAGACCACTGAAAATGAACAGCAAGCCTAAGAACAACTCTAATAGTAGGCTGCTTTATGACAGGGCTAAAAGTCTCAGTGAAATCCAAATCTTCAATCTGTTGGTTTCCCTTGGCCACAAGCCTAGCTTTATATCTTGCTATACTCCCATCGGAGTGACGTTTGATCTTATAGATCCACTGGCAGCTGATAATATTCACATTAGATGGAGGAGGGACCAAAGTCCATGTACCTTGAGTGACCAAGGCTTGGTATTCTGCAGCCATTGCTTGCTGCCACACAGAGTGCTTAATAGCTTCAGCAAAGTGACTTGGTTCAGTTGTTGGTAAGGAAGGAGAAACAGGAACAGTAGTAGTCAGAGCAAAAGGAAGCCTGGGTTTTCGAATACCATTTTTGGACCGTGTCACCATGGAATGATTATTAACTGAGGGAACAGAAAGAGAGGAAGAAGTAATGACATCAGGTGTAGGTGTTTCATGAAGAGAAGGAGTAGAAACAATGTCAGGATGAGGAGATTGGGTCACAGGAAGAACAGGACTAGATATGATAGGAGAAACTGAAACAGGAATTGTAGGAGAAACATTAGAACCAGAAAATGTGGAAGAAGCAGGTATGGAAGAAGAAACAGGAATCTGAATATCATCAAATGAAGTTAAAGAAATAGGAAATGTAGGTGTAGAATGTGAAGAAGATGAAGTAAAAGAAGAAGACACAAGTTTAGGGTATGGAAATTCAGTTTCCAAGAACTTGACATGTCTGGAGGTATACACCTTTGTAGTGACAGGGTCATAGCATTTGTATCCTTTGGTAGCTGGGCAATAACCAAGAAAAACACATGGGGTAGACTTTGGGGACAACTTGTTGGATCTGTAGGGTTGAAGCCAAGGCTAACAACAACAGCCAAAGGGTTTTAGAAATGCATAGTCAGGTTGCTGTTTAAACAGAAGACAAAAAAGAACTTGGAAGTTTAGTGTAGTATGTGGTAATCGATTAGCAAGATAGACAGCTGTTGTTAATGCTTCCAGCCAAAATACAGTAGGTAATTGTGCTTGAAGAAAAAGTGTTATAGTGGTTTCTATAAGATGTCTATGTTTACGTTCCACCACCCCATTTTGTTGTGGTGTATGAGGACATGTGGTTTGATGAACAACCCCATTGGAAAGAAACAAATGTAACAAGAAATGGTTCACAAATTCACCACCATTATCACTTCTTACAGTCTGAATAGTGGTATGAAATTGAGTAGAGACATAAGCTTTAAAATTACCTATGGCATACTTCACTTCTGATTTGTAATGAAGTGGAAACAACCAAGTATATCTGGAAAACTCATCAATAACTAAGAGATAGAATCTGAAACCTTTATTAGATGGGATAGGTGATGGTCCCCATACATCCATGTGAACCAATTGAAAAGTGGCAGATGATCTAGTATGAGACAAGGGAAAAGGAAGTTTATGACTTTTAGCCATGTTACAGCAGTTACACACTATAGCATGTGGGTTACTCACATGTAATCCCTGCTGTTTTATTAAAGCAGAAAACAAAGGCAGACTTGGATGTCCAAGTTTATTATGCCATATCAAAGCAGAATCACAAGAAGAAGTACCAACTAGAGCTGTAGGAGATGCAGCACCAGAAGAAACTCTAGTGAGTTCAGGATAGGATAGAGACCCTTGTGACATGGTCCCTGATACAGAATTTGAAGAGTGTGCTTGTCCTGTTTGACAAGTCCATTAGAATAAAAAATAAGCATACAATGATTATCCTTGGCAAACTGAAAAATAGAGAGAAGATTGTGCGAAATTTGAGGAGAATGAAGTACTTGAGACAACTGAAAAGTAGAAGTAGGAGTAGGTAGAAGACCTGTACCAGTGTGAGTAACAGGAATATGAGAGCCATTACCAACAACAATCCCTTCATTTTGTGTAACAGGCTGAGCAATCTGCAAATTCTGTAAGCTATTGGTCACATGATGAGTTGCCCCACTGTCAAAGTACCATTGAGGAGCATTGGTTGGGTTTGTTGTAGCAGTAATGGACGGACCAGCAAATTGTGTTGTACTACCAACAGCTTGAGATGTAGCAGACAGAGGATTTGGTGCATATCCAGAGACAAAACCATAAGAAGGTGTTAACCCAGGAGGCATTACTGTTGGAATTTCATATGTGCCAATGAAGTGAACTTGTGCTGGCAACTGTGAGATACCAACAGAAGACTGTCCATTGTATCCAACAGATGGTGAGACTGCTGTAGAATGTTGAACCAACTGAGCAGAATTTGGAACCAACTGTGCAGAGTTAGAAACCAGCGGTGGATATTGAGGTGTAAAAGGCTGTTGATAGACACTATAAGGTCTAAAACCAGGTATATTTCCTTGTACAAACTGTGGAGCAGTTGGAGCATCCATCCAAGGAGCATAAGAGAACTGTCCACCTCTCCACTGAGATTGAGACATATCAACTGGTTGTGACAAAAAAGAGCCTTTGTAGTAACAGAAATCAGTTATGTGATTGTTCCTTCCACATATGGCACAGGGATCCCTATTGAACCTTCTATTTCCCCTTCCTCTTGATGAATTTCTAAAGTTTTGTGAATACTGTTGCGGTTGAGGAAGGAATGTATACTGAGGTTGAGTAGAAACAGGTTGAGATTGAGATTGTGTTTGTTGTGAAACAAAAGAAGAAGGTACATTCACCACAGGGACATGCATCTGAGCAACAGGTTGTTGTGTATGTGTATAACTTTGATTCTGACTTTGTGTAGCCAACAAAACAGTGGAATTATCAATTTCAGAAGCAGTTTCTTGTAGTAATTGTAACTCCTCACTGTTGAGCATAGTGACAACTTCATCAAACGTGATAGATGTACCTCTAGTACGAACCGCAGTCTTAAAACTGTTAAACACCTTTGGTAAACCTCTCAACAGGTGAAAAATGAGATCATCATCATCTAATGGGCTTCCTGCTACCTCTAACTTCTGTGCATACTCTTTCACAGTATCAATATAGGTCTCCATGTTTGAGGTTTTAATTAGATTATAGAGTTTGCACTTCAGTTCTTGAACATGACCTTTGGACAATGTATTATATCTATTGGATAAAGATTCCCAAACATGATGAGCATGGTGTAATCCTAACACATATGGCAGTGTGGACTGAGAGAGAGATGCAGTTAAACATGAAAGCAACTGTGTATCAACGAGTGTCCACAGCAGAAAATCAAGATTCGTTACTGTATTTCCAAATGCATCTTGGACTTGTGCAGGTGGAATTCTCACAGTGCCATCCAGATAACCATACAGACCATTTGCAACCATAACATTTTCCACTTGTACACGCCAGAGTAGATAATTGGATGCATCTAATTTGATATTGACAAAAGAGTGGAAATTCGAGATCAAGAAAGCAAGTGATGGTGGTAGGGTTACCAGATTTGACGAAGAATACATTGTACTTGAAGAAGATGATGTATTTGCTGAGGTAGATGTTGCATTTGTTGAAGTAGAATTTGCATTTGTCGAATCCATTCTGAATTGAAAACTTGATCTTCAGCCAAAGACGATCGTGTTCGCAGATGAAAATCAATTAACACCAGAACAATCGAAATGAAAACACGATGCTTCTACAGGATCCAAAGGACTTTCGTCACTTTCACTGCTCTGATACCATGAAGAATTTTACAGATATGTAGCGAAATGCAAGAAGAAACAAAACCCTAACACAATTTGAGAAGAACACACAAAAGATAACAGTCTTATTGATCCATTCTTGTTCGATATAGAAGAAGGGCTCAGTAGAGCCTTTTATACACTTTACTACTCTAACTGCCTAACGGAGGAAATAACAGAAACAGATAACGGAAAAGCAAGAAAGTGACTAATACAATACAAGAGTTAACAGTCACTTAACTACCAGTTCACAGCACTTAATTCTGTTAAGTATATAAACTAGTGACTTTGTCTCACATAATCTTCGGGAGTTAACCGTCCCCATGCCAAATATGACATGGGGACAGTTTTGGAAGTGTTCTGTGAAAAATATTATCCACAAATGTTAAGATATATAGCAAATCTTACCCGTCTTACATTTGTTAGACTTGGAATTAATTTTTTTATTGACTGAGTTATTTTTTTCTAGCGTTTTGGTCAACATTTTAAGTTTTTTCTTTATCTTGTCTAGACAAATAAAAAAAAGCAAATAAATAACACAAATTGGGAAAATTAGTCATAAATGCACTATATTTTGCCTTTTTTAAAGGGAAGGACAAGGTACTTTTGTAATCAAACATAAAGACAAGGTACTTTTGCAATCAAATATAAAGACATGGTTTTTATTATTCATTTAACAAAAGGACTAAACACACACTCTCTTTATTTTTGACATAAACACCCTTTATGGATTCAAATATATCTAAAACTCTTCGTATCCGGTATCTCTTGAGGCTAACGATTATATGGGGCTCTCATATTTTTATACAAAAACAGCATCATAACACACTCACATGGCATCATGCAAGTGTGTTGTATTTTTTTCTTAAATCTCATACACTTGCTGAAAGTAGAAACTGAAGCAAGATCCGTTTTGAAACTTTTTCAGAAACTTCTGAGAAAAGAAAGAAGAGATGAAAGAAAGAATACGTAATTGACTGCCAAAGGCCCAAAACCTTTGGTCACTGCCCAAATTCTCCCTTCTGTACATGTAAACACACTTCACAAACTCATATACTCATTACTCCTATACAAGCAATGAATCTTGGCCATGAATCTCTCTCTGATATTCATACGAAATTGCAAAGATAGAAATTGCAGAGATAGACCATAGACATACACACACATATCTGTATATTTTTTTTTTTTTTTGGTATATGTATTTGTTTGTATGCGTGTAAAGGATTGCAAGTGATAACACACAATTCGAGCAATCAACAAAAACTTAGATAAGGTGTTCGGGCAGGTTTCGCGCAGCTCGACTAATTGCTCTTGTAACTCAATTCATCTGTCTACTAGCAGGAATCAGAAAAAATGGCCGACAACAACGTCAAACCGGCATTCAGGCTCCGTTGGGATGTGTTCCTTTCCTTCAGAGTCGAAGACACCCGCCACGGCTTCACCGACCACCTCTACGCCGCCCTCCTCGCCCAAGGCATATGAGCCTTCCCCGACAACGAGGCCATGAGTAAGGGCGACGAGATCGCGTCCAGCCTTATCGACGCCATCCGTTTGCAATAATTTTTTTTAATTTTTTTTCGAGGTCTCAGAAGTCGATTTTGATTACGAGTTTGATGCTTCTCACTTCTATGATTTTCACTCGGCTTGAATTGTCTCTCGAGGCTCAGGACGCCAAGCGCTGGTTTGAATCAGTTCCAAGTTATCTGCCTTCCCATAAGCATTCACAAATGCGTTTGCGCACTTGAGAGATTTTAATAGGAAACATGATAATCAGGTTAATCCGTACAACTGTTATAACAAATGGAACTTATTTGACAAGTGAATGAAAAGTTATCTGACACTGTTTTATTGTTTTTTTTTTTTTTGAATTTTTGGTACAAAATTAGAACTTTTAAAAATTAGTGACATTTCACTAAAAAAAAATTTCGCCAAAAGTGGTCGGCCGGAGATGGGGGTGGTTTGGTTAGGAGGCAGGAGTTGATTTTTTTGAATTTTTTGTACGAAATTAGAACTTTTAAAAATTAGTGACACTTTACTAATTTTTTTGGTCTCCGGAAGTGCTCGGCCAGTGGTGGGGTGGTGATCGGCCGGAGGTGGGGCGTTGATTTTTTTGAATTTTATGTTCGAAATTTCAATTTTTAAAAATTAGTGACACTTCACTAATTTTTTTGGTCGCCGAAAGTGGTCGGCCAAAGGTGGGGTGGTGGTCGGCCGGAGGTGGAGTGTTGATTTTTTAAAATTTTATGTTCGAAACTTGAATTTTTAAAAATTAGTGACACTTCATTAATTTTTTTGGTCGCCGAAAGTGCTCGGCTAGAGGTGGGGTGGTGGTCGGCCGGAGGTGGGGTGTTGATTTTTTTTTAATTTTATGTTCAAAACTTGAATTTTTAAAAATTAGTGACACATTACTAATATTTTTGGTCGTCGGAAGTGGTCGGCCAGAGGTGAGGTGGTGATTTTTTTGAATTTTATGTTCAAAATTTAAATTTTTAAAAACTAGAGACATGTTACTAATTTTTTTGGTCACCGGAAGTCGTCGGCCAGAGGTGAGGTGGTGATTTATTTTTTTAATTTTATGTTCAAAATTTAAAATTTTAAAAATTAGTAACACTTCACTAATTTTTTTTTTTCGCCGAAAGTGGTCGGCCGGAGATGGGGTGGTGTTTGATCAGGAGGCAAGAGTTGATTTTTAAGAATTTTTAAAAATTAGTGACACTTTACTAATTTTTTTGGTCTCCGGAAGTGCTCGGCCAGAGGTGGGGTGGTGGTCGGCCAGAGGTGGAGCGTTGATTTTTTTGAATTTTATGTTTGAAATTTGAATTTTAAAAAATTAGTGACACTTCACTAGTTTTTTTTGTCGCCAAAAGTCGTCGGCCAAAGGTGGGGTGGTGGTCGGCCGGAGGTGGGGTGTTGATTTTTTTGAATTTTATGTTCGAAACTTGAATTTTTAAAAATTAGTGACACTTCATTAATTTTTTTTGGTCGCCGAAAGTTCTCAGCTAGAGGTGGGGTGGTGGTCGGCTAGAGGTGGAGAGGTGATTTTTTTGAATTTTATGTTCAAAATTTGAATTTTTAAAAATTAGTGACACGTTACTAATTTTTTTGGTCGCCGGAAGTGGTCGGCCAGAGGTGGGGTGGTGATTTTTTTTACTTTTATGTTCAAAATTTAAAATTTTAAAAATTAATAACACTTCACTAATTTTTTTTTTCGCCGAAAGTGGTCGGCCAGAGATGGGGTGGTTTGGTTAGGAGGCAGGAGTTGATTTTTTCAAATTTTCTGTACAAAATCAGAACTTTTAAAAATTAGTGACACTTTACTAATTTTTTTTGTCTCCAGAAGTGCTCGGCTAGAGGTGGGGTGGTGGTCGGCCGGAGGTGGGGCATTGATTTTTTTGAATTTTATGTTCGAAATTTGAATTTTAAAAAAATAGTGACACTTCACTAATTTTTTTGGTCGCCAAAAATGGTCGGCCAAAGGTGGGGTGGTAGTCGGCCGGAGGTGGGGTGTTGATTTTTTTGAATTTTATGTTCGAAACTTGAATTTTTAAAAATTAGTGACACTTCATTAATTTTTTTGTCGCCGAAAGTGCTCGGCTAGAAGTGGGGTGGTGGTCGGCCGGAGGTGGAGTGGTGATTTTTTTGAATTTTATGTTCAAAATTTGAATTTTTAAAAATTAGTGGCACGTTACTAATATTTTTGGTCACCGGAAGTGGTTGGCTAGAGGAGGGGTGGTGATTTTTTTTTAATTTTATGTTCAAAATTTAAATTTTTAAAAATTAGTAACACTTCACTAATTTTTTTTTTGTCTTTATGTTCGATTGAAAAAGTTCCTTGTCCTTCCTTTTAAAAATGGCAAATGTTTTTTGTTTCCATATTTGATTGCAAAAGTTCCTTGTCCTTCCTTTTAAAAATGGCAAATGTTTTATGTTTTTATGTTCGATTGCAAAAGTTCATTGTCCTTCCCTTAAAAATTGCCAAATGTTTTGGATTTTTGGCTAAGTGGCCCCACAAAATTTGACAATAAAGAAGAGGCAAAAATAAATTAAAAAAAAGAAGAAGAAAAGAAATAAAAAAATTTAAACTCATGCTACGAAACATGGGCTTAACAAAATTTTAGTAGCAGATTCGAATGACGAAAATAGGAAGAAGTGAAGAATCACCGGGAAAGAGCAATTACCTGAACCCCAATGGATTAACCTAGCAGTTAAGGCTTAACATTTCATGGTCAAAATTTCATAGGTACTATTAGCTCATTTGGGACTAAAACAGACAGAGCTATATTTTGGCTTCAAATGAGGCCCCGCTAATACATGGTAAGATTGGTCTCCCATAAATATTAGTCAAAATGCGCGCAACCTACCCGAACACTTGATTATAAAGAGCAAAGAACATTTACCCACGTGTGAGTATGACGAAGTATTGCCCCTGTCTGGATCGAGAGCCTGATGTGTTCACAGAGAGACCATTAAATTTGGCCTTGTATTTAAGTTGTAAAATGAAGCATAGTTAATGTTACGCTCAGACCAGGACTTCAATTAGTAGATGTTATGAGGCCCAACAAAACTTAGTACTGATGGGGGGCCAGGGAGTGAATATGCTCTTGAATAAGTTATTAGTAGATGTTATGAGGCCCAACAAAACTCCAGGGCCGGTCCTGATATTTTGGTTACCCAAACTCAAGTCTAATCTCGGTCTTGGTTGCTCATTTGCTATTAAGCCGGAAAAAAAAAAGAAAAAAAGAACATACAAGCCAAAAAAAAAATAATCAAGGTTACATTGTACTTTTTAGCTTGAACAACAAAAAAAAATCATAATCAAAATGTAACCCTAGTCATAGTGTTTCATGACGAGCACGATACGATTTAAAGAAAACTTTTCATTGTAATTTTTTTAAGGCTTCTATTGATTCATTGTACTAAATTATCCAAGAACTCATTTTCAATTGAGATCAGAGCCAATCCACTTAATCTCTCTTGTAACATGGTACTATAAAAGTATATATATTTTTATCAACTTCAACTTAAGAAAACTTCTCTCTGCCGAAACAATTGCAATTGGCAATGTCGACCCTTCATATCTGCGTCCCTTACATTTTCTAAAGTTCTTTTACAAAAATTATAAAATATAAGAATGCAAACCAAAAAGATTCCAAAATAAAAGTAAAATGATATGATTGTAGGAGTTTGTTTTGAAGAAAATAAGATTGTAGGAGTTTGTTTTGAAGAAAATAAGAAAGTTTCTTCATAGTTTAACTGTAATTTGTATGAAAATAATAATAAATCATATTAGTTTGCTTATTTTTTAAAATTTTCCAATACATCCATCAAAACATGCCAAACTTCCTGTTATACCCTTAAAAATTACTATTGTCATCCTCATTGGTTTGCCCATTATCTTTTAATTCATAACATTTTTCATGATTTTGAAAATTTTGTATAATAAAACTAATTAATAACTATCAAATAAGTTCCATATTACATATATTTTGAGTTTCATATTGAAAGTTACAAACAATTTAAATACATTTAACTAACTTTACAGTTTTGAAGGTTAATTTTAAAAATTTAAAGCAATAATTTTGACTTATTAAAAATCTCAAGTCCCTGCAGAGGACACTTAAAACAAGATGGAAAAAGTAATTCTAAGTACCAGTATGTTACCGTGTTTTAGTGAGGGCATGCACTAACCTGCAGAACTAATAGAAATTCCCACAAGAATCCTCCAAAAGAAGGCTGGATATGAATCTCACTTAGGGAAGGCAATGGGTCGGTTCGGTTTGGTTCGGGTATTGTCATATCTAAACCCATTACCCGAAACTAGATGGGTATTCAGAACCGAACCGAAACCCAAATGGTAGGGGAAATTGAAACCGTAACTGAACCAATCTGGGATTGGTTCGGTTCAGGTACTTCCCATTAAATTAGAAAACAAAATAATTAAAAACGAAATAATTATGAATGAAATTCAAATATGAAAAGTTAAATTGGAAATGACACAGATCTGTCAATTAAAAAGGTATGCATATATGCATCTAGATATTTTAAATGCAAAACTAATATACATCTAAGTAGAAATTCAATGCATTGAAGCTATACACAGGCTAAACGATCTACATAGATTCGGCTATTAGCTCAAACCAGAACAAAAACCGAACCTGTTCGGTTATCTCACATCTCATACCATACCCGCATCCATGGGGAATATTTCGGTTCTGGTTCGAGGAAAAAAACAGTTATGATTCGGGTACCCATCGGTTCGGTCGAGATTTCCATATTCTCACTCACTATGATCAGGAACAGGAAGCAATTTGATTTAAACTTTAAAGCTTTAACGAATTAAGCTTCTAAGCAATTGGGACCACTAAGGAGACCATCAAACAGACAAACAGGTAGACCCTTCAGCTGCAATAACTGCATTACCAATGACCTCAACAAACGCTTAAATAAATTAAACACATATGCACTTGTACAAGCCATGGAGTACAAACGAAATAACTTCCCAGTCTCATAAATTAATTACCCTATATGTTAACGAACCAGATTTTTTTTTTTTCAAAATTTCACCTACAAAGACAGGTGTTCAAAAATTTCAAATTTGTTGGGTGTGATCCGCGTCTAGACCAAAATGATCTACGCTACTGCAGAATATACCCTACATTGTTTACTCCATTATACTTTAATTCGAGACAAACGCGTTTCTGATATCTGATTCATTGAGATTTGTTGCATGCACTCTTTAGTGTTTGGCATTTTCTGGGTTATGTCAAACCTTTCGAAATCTGTAATTTGATTTTTTTGTATTTGGGTTTTGGGTGGTAGTTTAATTTCTTAGTCTACAGTTTAGCACTCCACTTTAATGATCATGACATGTGATCGATCAAGCCTTTACCGTACAAATTGCTTGGAGCTCGATCCAGAAAAGGTATATGCATTTCATGCTTTCATATTTTGCATTAATCTAGCTCATCTCTCTTGGTTAATCTAGATTGCATTCTCTTTTTATAGCCTTGACTTGTTAGGATGTCCATATTTTTCTAAGGCATGAGAGTAGTGTTTAGTGCTTGCTTGATCTAGGAGACCTTAATTATGGGCTAAGGCATAGAGAGGTGATAAAATTCCTAAACCTAGCTTTTCTTTAGTGTAGCTATCTCGTCAGGCGTGCTCTGGAGAGCCTCTGGAGCTCCTCCTTGATGTGGGAGGCTCTTCGTCCCATATAAGAGCGCCTCGTTAGAGTTTCTTGGCGTGGGAGGCTCTTCGACCAGATTTTCGGAGCGCCTCTTTAGAGTGAGTGGCTCTTCTACCAGATTTCCTTCGAGCCTTGAGGCTTTTCCTATTGTTCCCTTCTAGGGTTTTGTACCGAGTTAGAGCAGGGTTTGTAGGTGTGAATGATGGATGATGTGCCTATGAATGTATGGTACATGTATGGGTGATACAAAAACCGACAGACTGGAAAAATATTAACAATTTGTTAATATATTTTATATTTTTATTATTCTTTCGTTGTGGTAAATGATTATCCAAAATAAAACAAAGAAAAACTAAACGAAGAATTACGAAAAGTAAAGAATACCAAAAAAATATATTAACAAATTAACATGAAAAATGGATGGTATTTTTAGAGGAAACGAGTTGTGTTGCTATTATTTTGAAGACAAAAACTTTTGTCAAAACTTAGCTTCTGAGTTTATTTTTGCCTTCCCTAAGGTTTCCGACAACCCCAGATACCTCCCCTTCTATTTCAAAAATTGCATAGTCAGAAACCTGAGGGGAGGCAAACATGACTTGATGGGTACCTATACCTAGGGGTGAAATTTGGTCGGTTCGGTTCGGTTTTTGAGGTGTTCGGTACTGAACCGATCGGTTTGCGGTAATTTATTCGAGAACCAATGCTGACCAAAAAAAAAAAAGGACCGAAATCGGTTTGGGATTATTCAACCCGGTCGATTTTTTTTGTTTTTTTCTAGATTTTTGATCTGGCGATAAGATTAAAAAGGACGGTTGAGATTGAGATGGACGGTTAAGATTTGTTGTTTTTTGGGGGGGTTTAAGATGGACGGTTTTGATTGATTGGTCCAAATCGGCATGGTTTTGAGTATTTCGGATTGGTCCGAAGAAATTTCCAGGAAACCGAGACCAAACTGAAAATTGATCGGTTCGGTTCGGTCCCAACCGAAGCCGACCAAACCCACCCTTACCCCGTTGAAAAAAATTCGTTTAAAACAAATATACCTAAAATACCAATTGTTTGGTATTTTTTTTTTTTGTAGTTAGTATTTTTTTTTTTTTGTGTGTGTTTTTGGCCATAATTTGTTAATTTTTAGATTTATCTCATTTGGAAAAATGATTAATCCAAAAAATGTAATGTAAATCTAATAAAAATTCAGAAAGACAAAAATAACCCATTTAAGTCACAAAACTAACTTATTGCGTTTTACGAGACATAGCACTCTTTTATAATATATCAACCTAATTTCAGTCAATATTTAAGTCAGTTCCACTAACTTAATTATTCAGTTTAAATCAGTTTATGGAACACGAGTCCATTTAGTTTGGACAAATAACTTGTCTTCAAGCTATATATATAGTTAGTGGATACAAGTGAGGCAGAGTTTTTTCACTAAAAATCCTTTCTTTTTTTGATAGGTAGTTTTTCTTCATTATTCTCTCTCACATTCTAACAAGAGAAAATATCGAAAATACCATGACATAAAATACCGATTAGACCGCTTAGTCTATTGTGGAAACTTAGTTAGAATCGTCTGTTTGTAAGTGCACAGATGCACAAAATTCACAAGAAGTGGGACCTAGCTATTTCAAAAAAAAATCATGATATCGATACATTTATGTTACCGATTGCGTCTTTAATATTCAGCTAAAACTGGGGAGAGAATCTGAGGTTTTGAACATAATGGAATTATGACCGAAAATTGTGCGGTTGAAAATTCAGAAGACCTATGTTTGAATAAAAAAGATAGTCGTCAAATTAATAAATTTCACCGTAAACATAGGGATGGAGTTTATTTACTTGTTCAAACATAGCACATTTAAACGTTTCCAGGAAGACGATGATTTTTTTTCCCCTAATAGTAGATTATACTCCTGTGCTAGGTATCGTGTACTTTGATTCGTAGATTCAAACTCGGTAATAACAAATACTGACTTTCGCCAAG
The DNA here is from genome assembly GCA_020921065.1 of Vaccinium darrowii. Lineage (NCBI taxonomy): Eukaryota > Viridiplantae > Streptophyta > Magnoliopsida > Ericales > Ericaceae > Vaccinium > Vaccinium darrowii. Next base: position 23,598,315 of record CM037156.1, read on the forward strand.
CAAAAGAAAAAGTGAAAGTGATTCTACGGGCACCGAAATTACTGACAAAATCAGTAACATAAAGTTCCTAGTGCATATAATTTTAGGAAATTTAAACGTGGAACTCACTTCTAAGACTAGCCATATATTTTTGGGCAATCTATAGGCCGCCCCACTTTTTCACTCCAAATTTTAGTAGTTACAAAAATTATTTAGGAAGATAAAAAATTAGTAATAAAAAAAGTGATTGTAAGGAATCAAGATCATCTCATGAAACAATCTCTCGTGTGATATGCAATATGATATGATCAATTTGAAAGTATTAACGTGGATTTCATTCACACAAAGAAAATTAGATTGATTGTTTATTGATAATCTTTAAAAAATTCCATTTGGTTTTAAAATGAATACGATTTGACCAAAGTTTTGTCAATGTATGTCAGTATAAAAGGCTAAAGAGAATCAAACAAAAGTTAAGGCCAGTCTTATTAATTTACATCACACGAAGACATCAATCAGAAGGCATGTGTTGACTAAATAATTTGCAAGGATTATTTTTTGTTTTTATTTAAAAAAATATTTTAGTTTTGCACTACTTTATAGCGTATTGTTAGTTCGTTTGGAGTATAAAAAGTAATAAAAACTATGCTCAAAACTGACAAAGATAATCTTAAAAGTTAATATGTATTGGATTATTTTTGTCTTTATTAAAAAACATTAGTTTTGACATTTTTTTTTTGACTTTCTTAGATCTCTCTCGTTGATATGAGCCAAAAATTCACCAAAAAAATTAACCAAAAAATGAGTTACAAAACAATTATGAATAACGATAAAAAAAAATAACCTTGAAAAATATTTAGCCATATCCATTCTCCTAAACTTTGTTCTTTCTGTCTTTTTTTTTGGGTGTTTTTTGTTTAGTTTTTCGATGTATGTTGTTGGATTAATTGTTCATATCAACAAAAAGAACCAAAAAGTCTACAAATATGGACCGAAGTTGAAAAAAATACTTAAACGACGACAGTTTAGATAAAAGAATAACTGTTTGATAATTATTTGTTTTGTCTTTAGTTAACTTTGTTTTGCTTTCGGTGATAATTTTTTACTCTTTAAACTCTTTTTTATCGAAATGGATTATTAATTCAAAAGATAGAACCCGAATCTAACAAAAATTTAGTAGAAAAGATGAACACAACTCAGAAACCAAAAAGATAAAACTGTTTTTTTAGCGGAACACCCCTAATAAGTTTTTGAGTCTTGACACAGAAAAATCCACGGGTACTTTCACTATACACCTACAGATGGAATTTATATGCATACATCAAATGACTAAGGACTTTGCTACACGTACAGATGTGTGTGCACAGAAAACGTACAGAGCATGTTCAAGGATCTTGTTTTGGATCCCACACGAGTGATTTGAACCGTTTATTAATTTTAGAACATTTTTCCAAGGGGCTCCAAAAAAATTCAGCACAATCGGACGATTAAAAGTGGTCGAACCAAAGTCCCACCGTTTCAATCAAATGATTTTTGCTTGAAAAGGTTGGACTTTGGTTCGACCACTTCTAACCGTCCGATTGAGTTGAGTTTTTGTTGGGCTCCTCGTAAAAATATTTTAAAAATAATGAACAGTTTGAATCACTCGTGTGAGACCCAAAAAGTGAGTCCTCAAACGTATTCTATACATTTTCTATACGTATGGGTCGGTACCCATAGGTTTTCTGGTCTCGTCTCCTCCAAAACAATAACACACCTCCTCCCACACTCTCAATAAATGCAATATCACCTTCTCTCTCTCTCCCTCTACCCTCTTCAATAACTCCTCTCTGTCCCAGCTGTGCCTCATCTTCTCCGCCTGTTCACTTCCTCTTCTCACCATCTCTCTCTCTCTTGATTCTCTCTCCTCTTTTTTCTCTTCCGTTTACTCTCTTTCATCTCACCCAAGAATTCTTCTTAAATTCTCTTCACAAGAAAGAAGAAGAAAAAAAACCCCAATCAAAACCCAGCTTTAAAACCACCACTCATCATCATCCTCTTAAAAAAAAGTTGTTGTTTCCTTTGACCCTTCTTTGCCATGACTACCAGAGATCTCACCATATAACTTCAGTAGGGTTTTTCTCTCTCTTGTCCTAAAAAAAGTCCACCCAACCTATATCTCACATTTATTTGTATTTTTCCGTTATGTTTTGAAGAGAGAGAGAGAGAGAGAGAGAGAGAGAGAGAGAGGAGCGAGATCTTCGTGGGGGTTACAGAAAAGCTGGTTTTTGAAATTGGTGTGAAAGGCGAGTTTTCAGACTGAGTCAACTCTGAAATGGGTGGTTTTGGCAAGTAAGGACAAGAAGGTGGACTTGGAGGGATAACAGAGAAAAAATGGGATTTTTTTTTTTTGGTTTGAAAGGCGAAAACAAATCTTTAGGTTGTGTTGTTTACTACATGTAACCAATCTGGTTTAGCTTTGGTGCTCAGACACTGCCAGAGAATCTATTAAAAACTCAACGCTCCCCCCCTCACCTAACGTCATCACTCATCTACACTCTAGAGAGAGAGAGAGAGAGAGAGAGAGAGAGATGAGTAGTACTGTAGTAGTAGCATGTAGTTAGGGTTCGTGGGGGCTTTCTGACATATAGGCCGAGGAGGTATGGATTTGGGTTTTCTTCGGAGCTAGTTTTTTTCCAGTAAAGGTCAGTACTCAAACCTACCCCTCTCTCTCTCTCTCTCTCTCTCTCTCCATTGAATGAGAACACCATATATGGATGTTGTTCTTCTTTCTTTATTGAATTCCATGGACTGTGCTAAGACTACTGTGGTTAGATATATGTATAATTATACTCCATCTGATACTCCGGCTCGTAGAACAATAAGGTAAAAAAAAAATATTTACAAAAAAAAAAATTCAAAGCTTTTTTTAGAAATTCGCTTTAATTCATGAACAAAGTTTGATTTTTTCTTCAAAAGAATTAATTTTTGTTTATCATTTCGGGCCGGAGGGATTATCTATGTTTTCTACAAAAATTAATCAATGAAGTGTTGGAAAATAGAGATGGAAAATGTTAAACTCCGCCCAATAGGTGGGGAATAATGTGTAAAATATGTGTTGATATCCGAGAAAAGTGTATTAATATCTTGAAAGTGTATTGCTATCCGTTAATATGTATTGAAATTTGTACTCATTTATCTTTATGTAATTATCATACATTTATTAGGTGGAGGTTAGCAAGACCTGGAGATTATCAAGCAAAATCTTCTCAACAGAAATGCTTAAAACTTCTCTCTTTTTCATGGGAGAGAGAGAGCTAGGAAGAGGGTATGTAGGGCGAGAAATCTTCGAGGAATGGTCCGTTCATAGAATTAATGCGAAAAATTTCAGAAAATAGCAAATAAAAATTTATTTTTTCATTATTACGGAAAATTAGTTCCTCTACACCAGTTTGATTCTGGATTACATCGATTGATTGTTACTTCAATTTTCTTTAAATTTTTTTTCCTGTATTCTTATCTTTTCCTTACGTAATATTTTCAGAAAATAGCAAATAAAAATTTATTTATTTTTCATTATTATTACGGAAAATTAGTTCCTCTACACCAGTTTGAATCTGGATTACATCGATTGATTGTTAGTTCAATTTTCTTTAAATTTTTTTCTCTGTATTCTTATCTTTTCCTTACGTAACATTTAAACCGATTTATTGTAGATTGAAAAAAACGTAGCCTTAAGGAGTTATCAAGATGTTTCAGCCAAACATGTTTGACGGGCACCATTTGCTAGACATAGTCCACAAAAGCAACGCAAGTGGGATGGATTTGATCAGGGATGAAGAATTCGAGAGCAAATCGGGGACTGATATCATGGAAGCCCCTTCCGGTGACGATCAAGATCCGAGCAATAACCAACGGTCCAAAAAGAAGCGGTACCACCGCCACACCCAGCACCAGATCCAGGAAATGGAAGCGTAAGTGTTCATAGCACTGTCTATAACATTACTGTTAAGTATATGATGATGATATTTTGTTGTTAATTTATAGATACGTAAGTGTCTGTACCATTTTTAATGGAAGTGTAAGTGTTCATAGCACTACCACACCCAATCATCCCCTCAAAATTATTATATCAGTATATATGATTATGATATTTTGTTGTTAATTCATGGATACATGTGATTCAGTCCCTCACATAATGAATCTTGCGTTTGTTATTGTCTGTTCGGCCTCACCCAAATAATAATTCTAGCTCCGCCATTGATGATGATGATGATGGAGGATTTGATTCTAGTTGGTATTTATTGAATTTTGTTGTCGCAGTTTTTTCAAGGAGTGCCCGCATCCAGACGATAAGCAAAGGAAGGATTTGGGAAGAAGATTAGGGTTGGTGCCTTTGCAAGTTAAATTTTGGTTCCAAAACAAGCGCACGCAGATGAAGGTAATAACTCCTATATACGTGTGCGTATGAGTGTGTACATAAGAGAATTTGGTTGTGTTCAATTTTTATTGGAAAATGCTAAGTGCAAAGAAAACTTACCCAAAATTCGAAAATGAGTGATTCAGATTGATTTGAAGTGAATTTGAGTCACTCGTTTTTTAATTCCGGGCACTTTCTAGGTAAATTTTATGTACTACTAATTTGCGTAGAGTACTATAGTAGATTTCTTACCTTGTACTAAAAAAATGTACTAATTTGCACAAAAGATTCAGTATAATGACAAAGCTCATAGAGCTCTTTCGGACGTTCAATCCGAGATCAACGGTCCGGATCGTCTTATACTTTAAAAAGCACTTTTACATTTACTTTAACTCCAATTTATCTGAACCATTGATCTCGGATCGGAGGGCCGACCTCACTCACTACACGCATGTAGTGAACTCACTTACTACAGGGCCCGATTCCAATAACAAAGTAGTTAAATTTGAATGCCAGCTTTGAAAATTTTGAGTATTGATTGGAAGTACAGAACAAGTCAAAAGGGGAATTAATTGTACTAGAACAAGTCAAAAGGGGAATTAATTATTTCCACACTCTCCATATTGATAAATGCACTCCACTTTTTGTCTCTTAATGAAAAATTACGTATGAAAAATTGAAAATTAGATTGAAAGATAAGGAATGAATTGCATTCATCAAAATAAATAGTGCGAAAATCATTTTTCTAAGCCCATTGGGCTACATAGGCGAGAAAAGAAAAAATTGTGGTGGTTTCATACTATTTTGTTTTGATTGACAAAACATAAGAGAGACTGATTTCTTTCATTTTTCTTATCTATCTCATACGATTTTGACCAAAATAGCCCTAAATTTGTTTACAAATCAGTTAATACCAAGTAGTGAATGGTAATGTTACTTGGACGGAAGAAAATGAAGGGAGCATTGATATATAGAAGTGAGAGAGGGGGCAGCGTGAGAGAGAAGGAGAAAAACTTGGGTGCAAATAGGGCACCATGTGGTGTCTTTCGGCACATCTGGGCCGTCCAAAAGTGTATTGGACGACTCGGATTTAGAGAGAGAAACAGGAGAGAGAAAGAGAAGAGAAAGTGAGGTAAGAAAGTGTTTTAATCCAGACCGTTCAATACACTTTTGGACGGCTCAAATGTGTCGGAGGGGCACCGCATAGGATGCTACCCTCTCGGCACCCAAGCTTTTCTCGAGAGAGAAGCATTTATTCGTTAATTAATGCTCTAGACAATTGCAATTTTGTAAAATTTAGAGGGTAAAATCGGCAACTCGACTAATTATATTTCCCACACTTTTTCCCTCACAAATCTCACCAAAACTAGTGAAAAACAAAGTGGGCAAAGTAAGGGCTCCTCACATTCACCAATTATCACCCTCTCTCTCCTCTTTGATCATCCCAAACACGGAATAGAAAGCTTTTTCTCTTCATTTGTTTTCTTCTCTCTCGAAATCCCCCAAGCAAAAGGGGCCCTAACTCAAACTCATTTTAACAAGAGTTGTGTTAAAATGTTGAGACACGGCTTGTAAACGAGCTAAATCGAAGCGAACAATTACGGCGTATTGGTTACAAAAATATGTTCAATTGTTAATTATTAGGCCGCTTCTTTTTAAACGAGTTCTGAACATGTCGAGTTTAAATAGACTGTATGTTTTTCCCAATCACAATATAAGCATCCCAACCCGAATGCTGAATTATTCTGCTTAATTTGAAAGCATAATTCGTTAAAAAAAAATTGTATTCTGCTTGATTTGAAAGCATAACAAATATAACAGAAGTCTCTAGATTCCGTTAACAACCTTATATTTTTCCAATTTTGCATTACATGGCCTATTTAATAATACTCACATATATGCATGTAACTTTTCTCCTAACCAAATTTTGCCATTTTTTACAGTCACAACATGAGCGGAATGAGAATTCACAGCTTAGGGCTGAGAACGAAAAGCTTCGAGTAGAGAACATCAGGTACAAAGAAGCCCTCAGCAATGCTGCTTGTCCCAACTGTGGAGGCCCAGCTGCCATCGGTGAGATGTCCTTTGACGAGCAGCATTTGAGAATCGAAAATGTTCGTCTTCGCGAAGAGGTAAAATCAAAGACATCAATCTATTTCCTCCTAGTTTTTTCATTTTGTTTCAAGAAACGTAATCGCCATTCATCTAGCAACTACGCAAAGAAGAAAGAGAGAGACTCCATTCTGACACCGTGTACTCATTAGTATACAATATACATATGAGTACACGGTGTCCTGAATGTTGTGTAATAACCAAACTGTGAATTTAGACTAAGGCCCTTGTATTACCGGGAGCCTCGTGGACTGGGTAGTTATTTTTTTCTTAAGAGTACCGAGTACGCCTATACATTGTGCTGCAGAATGTCGAATAAATGCTCCTAACAGATACCTAAACAATCGTTTTCTGTTTACAGATCGACAGGATATCAGGAATAGCTGCAAAGTATGTAAGCAAACCTATGCTTCCATATTCCAATGGGATATCAAGATCACTTGACATTGGCTTTGGGAATTTCGGGCCACAACCGGGATTGGTAGGGGGGGACTTGTACGGGGGAAATGACCTTCTTAAGTCTGTGTCCGGCGGCTCCGGCCCAACTGAAGCAGACAAGCCTATGATCATAGAGCTTGCCGTTGCAGCAATGGAAGAAGTCATCAGAATGGCTCAGGCTGGTGAGCCGTTATGGATTCCGAGCCCAGACAACTCCACAGAGATTTTGAGTGAAGATGACTACTCCCAAACCTTCCCTCGAGGAATTGGCCCGAAGCCTCTGGGCTTGAAATCAGAAGCTTCTCGAGAATCTGCAGTCGTTATTATGAATCACGTTAATCTTGTTGAGATTCTAATGGATGTGGTAGGCTCAACTTCGTTCCCTTAAATGTTGTGTCAAAAATTCCCATATCATTTGATTGAAAATATATCTTATCAACTTTTAACAACTGTTATTAGAATCAATGGACAAGCGTTTTCTCGGGCATTGTTTCAAGGGCAGCGACTTTGGAGGTTCTATCAACTGGAGTGGCAGGGAACTACAATGGAGCTCTGCAAGTGGTATATATTCAAGAAATACTTGATCATTTGTAACTTGAAATGGTTCTAACTTCTAAATGATATTGAAACTCGTAATTTTTCTCTTTTCAGATGACAGCTGAGTTTCAAGTCCCTTCACCACTCGTTCCAACCCGAGAAAACTACTTTGTAAGGTACTGTAAACAACACACTGACGGAACTTGGGCAGTTGTTGATGTTTCCCTAGACACTTTGCGCCCAAGCACAATGACGCGATGCAGAAGGCGACCATCTGGTTGTTTGATTCAAGAATTACCAAATGGCTACTCGAAGGTGAAAGCCTTTCGTTTCTTTTTCAGAGCTCGTACTTGTTTGACGTAGTTACATCACTAAATCCTATTTCGATCATGTCATTTTCTAGGTCATATGGGTTGAACATGCGGAAGTGGATGATAGGGCTGTTCACACCATATACAGACCTCTAGTTGATTCAGGTCTTGCATTCGGTGCAAAACGTTGGGTAGCAATGCTGGGCCGACAATGTGAACGCCTAGCAAGCGCATTGGCAAATAACATTCCAGCAGGAGATGTTGGAGGTAATATTTTTTCAAAGCCTAATAAAATTGTTGAAAAAATTAATATTGCTCCCACCCAGGAGAATTTACAGTGTGTACCTTAATACAGTCATAACGACTCCAGAAGGAAGAAAGAGTATGCTGAAACTGGCTGAGAGAATGGTGATGAGCTTCTGCACTGGTGTTGGTGCTTCCACGGCGCACACATGGACCACACTATCAGGAAGTGGGGCCGACGATGTAAGGGTCATGACCAGGAAGAGTATGGATGATCCTGGGAGGCCTCCTGGTATCGTACTCAGCGCTGCAACTTCATTTTGGCTCCCAGTCCCACCAAAACGAGTGTTTGATTTTCTTCGTGATGAGAATTCTCGAAGTGAGGTATTAAACGAATCAACTTTCCACTCTCCACTCTTTTTTAATAGGACAGAATCAAGCTGAAGATGATTCCTGTACTTTCCAATGCTACACAATTCAGTTTTGACAGGATCTAGTTGAGGATGATTCCTGCAATTTCCAATGTACACAATTCAGCTTTGACATTATTATTATTTTTATGCATCATTTCATGTTTTCACAACCAAAAACAACATTCCTTTCTTCCCAAGAATACCCGAAAAATATTCCATTCTTTTGTTCTGTCATTACTACGTAAGCCTTTCAGACAAAAAATTTGGAAGGGAAATGACAGCACAAATGGAAGATGCATGCTATTCATCAATTAAACACAGCCATGCATTCTCTGTCTTCTGTCATACAAGGATGATGCATTCGAACAAAAATTTTAAAACAGGTAAAGAGACAACACAAATACTACGAGTGCTAGAAATTCGAAACTAATCTATTGTACTCCAGAAGCTATTTCTGTTCTTATACTCATGGTAACAAGCCCTCATGATTTCAACCGTTACCTATTTAATTGAAGACTTAACAGTCCTTATATTGGAAGTATGAAATACCAATCTCAATAATTTTCTTTTCTTTCCCTTAAATACAGTGGGATATCCTCTCAAACGGTGGCCTAGTTCAAGAAATGGCACATATTGCTAATGGTCGTGATCCTGGCAATTCAGTTTCCCTACTGCGAGTTAATGTAAGTTTTACACTTCCTATAGGTCCATCCGGCTTATAATCTTAAACTAGAAACTTCTGTGAGAAATTTAACACGTGCATTTCTAATGTTGAAATGAAATATAGAGTGCAAACTCAAGCCAGAGCAACATGCTGATACTACAAGAGAGTTGCATTGACGCCACATGCTCTTATGTCATATATGCTCCGGTTGACATCGTGGCCATGAATGTTGTCTTAAATGGAGGAGACCCAGATTATGTTGCCCTCCTACCATCTGGTTTTGCTATACTTCCAGATGGGCCTACACATCACGGAGGAGGAATTCCAGAAGCTGGGGGATCGCTACTGACTGTTGCATTTCAAATATTAGTCGATTCAGTTCCAACAGCAAAGCTCTCTCTTGGATCTGTGGCAACGGTTAACAGCCTTATTAAATGCACAGTCGAACGGATAAAAAGTGCTGTGGGTGGTGAGACTGCATGACAAAGGGTGTTAACAAAGGGTAAGCCAGTCTTCAAGCTATTCAACTATCGTACCGCACAAGCTGCTTCTTCATGAAAGACCGATATCCTTTAGTCTAGTAAACGTTGACGGTAACCACATAAGAACAAAAAGGAAAGGATCTAGAGACTGCAGAACAAGAATTGTTATTCTATACATCTACAATCCCTATTTTGATTGATTTGTGATCATAAAAAATTTCTACTCTATACATCTACAATCCCCATTTCGTTCTCTATATAGCCGAAGGGACTAACTTTTTCCCATTTCGTTTTCTTTGCTGCAGTGAAAATCAACAGAAGATAACCTAAAAAACAAGGAGGTGTTTACGCTGAGGTTCAAAACAAAGAGAAGAAGTCAAGAACGCACCTTAATGATCCTTGCCTTGTGGTGTTTGTTTGTTGCCGAGAAGTTGGCAACAAAGCATCTCACCACCCTGCAATTAGGTTCGGGTATTGACTTCCTTTGGCGAACAAAATGTAAATGAAGACCTTCTCTTATAACTTAGAACTCCCATTCACCTCTTGTTTTATTAATTCCGAACAAGATTTTACTACTCTTGTGCATGTGTTTTTTAAGAGGTCTTAGTCTTATGATTGTGAACTAGTGGTAGCTCAGTCTGACTAAGTTCAATGGTAGTTTCTTTCTCAAATCATTCTACTTTCTAAAATCTATGAAATCTTTGTTGTCCGTTGCTTGTGGTCTCGGATTCCCAAAGAGGCAAAACTGTTCAATCTAAGCGTTGTCAACAGGAATAATTGACAAAATTTTCATGCTCATCAACCTAACAATTGTGCTTCAAGAACTTAAAGAATATAAGCCGGTCTTGGTGCTATTTCGTAAGCAAAGTTCTTGAACTATATAAAATTCTAACCTACAATAAGCTCTGGTTAGTGAATACGATTCCAATGAGCACAAAATAGGCTTCCAAATAGGCTTCCATTGGGTCTCTAGCATGTTCAATCCCATACCATAGACCAATATCAAACACAAAGCTGAAGAATTGTTACGCTTGCAATGGCTTGGTACTCAATAAAGCTTATTAGGTACTACCTTACAACTAAGTAGTGTGACTAGAAGCCTATGTTACCTGGTCTCTTCTAATTGTGTAAAGCGAGTACTCGAACAAGGCTGTGAGCCTCGTACATGTTATGTTTAGTTGCACGTTCACCTCGTAAGCAAATTTTATACACCCGAAAAATTGCACAAAAGGAAGAAATGCAGCAGTTATGTTGAACATGAAGGTGCCATCGAAATGACATTTCCAAATAAAGCTGCTTGGTTTTTGTCAAACTTGAGTTAAGATCCAACTCAATTGAAACTGAATTGTGCCAAACATCGTCCGGTTGCTTGATCTATGATTATCTAAACAGATGACCTTAAAAATACCGCAGCAAACTCCATTTCTGCTCTTTAGCCTCTCAGTACACTAAAAAGAGGGTGTTCGTATTTGTGGCTAATGTATAAGATTGTGAAAATGTGCATCAAGAATCTATGATTAGCTAAACAAATAACCAAAAAAATACCCCAGCAATTCGCAAACTCCATTTCTGCTCTGTAGCCTCTCATAACACTAAACAGAGGGTGTTCATATTTGTGGCCAATCTATAAGATTGTGTAAATGTGCATTAAGAATCTTATTAAATGCCCTTTTTACAAAAAAGACCTTACTGGAAGCTCAATGGACGATTAATGTGTTCCTTTTGCGCCACTAGCTAGCATGCAGTGTCAACTTTCAAAACAGGGTAAAAATAGAAATAGACCAAGTATAAGAAAAACATAAATGTTGAGGACCAAGTAGGAAGAAAAAGCAAGAATAGAAATCTAGTCATGCTGTCCATACAAAGAACTTAAATTGCTGTTAAAGTATTAGCCACACATTCGTACCAGGTGACTTTTTTAAGGGGTATAAGGCATAGTTTTGAATATCGACCGACATGTACCGTATCGGCCGGTTCGTCTTGGGATTTGGAAGCTCCGATACGGAAACGTACCGTACCTAATGGCTGATATGCCCAAAAAGTTAAAAACTTCACAACCGCTACACCCGATTCCCACAACGTATCGCCAATACGTCCCAATACCGATACACCGATACGGCGACCGATACCGCCATTTAAAACTATGGTATGAGGTGATACTGATAGAATAAGTTTAGATTGGTTGAACATCAGGGTTGTTGAGACTAATAAATGAGAAGTACCTATTTGAGAAGGTCCCCATGAATAAGAATGCTCGTAGCAGCCCACGTCTGTATCCGGAGGGGTCCCTCTCCCTCTTATTAGAAACGGTGATGTTGGACAAATCAAAGCAAATTTGTGCAAAATATCAGATGGAATGCTAGCTTTTAGCAAAAAGAGCGGTGACCAATCCACCCAGAAATGGAAGCCTATGCCAGAATCTGAATTCAACCCAATTGACATTCCCATCTTTTCACTGATTTCCAGATTGTTCAATCACTGTTCGACCATTTCTAGAAAAAAGGGTTGGGCTAAAATGGGTTTTTACTTACTCCCTCCGTCCCAATTTAATAATCCATTTTGAGAGTTCGTGTCACTTTTCAATTGATTATATCTCGTAATTTACATTGCTTTATGTGATTTTGAAAATATTGTCTTATAGAATTAATTGAGATCTATCAAACAAGATCCATATTGAATGTGAAATTCATTACCGATTTTAAGTTATAAATAGTTTTTTATCTGGTTAGAATAGAACGAGAGACTATTAAATTGGGACGGAGGGAGTATTACTTTGTGTCTGGAACCGGGACCGGCGATCCTTTCTAGAATTTCACAAAATATACTTGTCAATAGGAGCATTTCCCCTTTTTTTTGCGCCTCCTAGGTGTGCACACTAAACTAGTGCCATGAACATAGTTTTGACTTTTGAATATCGGCCACTACGGTTCATCTCGGGATTTAGAAGCTCCGTATCGTATCGGCCGATATGCTTAAAAAGTTAAAAAATTCATGAGCACTACACCTGATTTCCGTGATGTATCATTTGATACACCGGTTCCTAATACACTAATACTGAGACCGATACCACTTTTTAAAACCATGAACATGACCCTATATGAAGCAATTCCCCTTGTTCCAATAGTGTGAAAACTAAAGATGCAAACCCAAAGGACGTTAGTCTGGTGGTGAAGGCTTGGGTAAGGACAGCTTCAAAACTTTTCAGGTGTTATCAACTCATTTGGGGCTGGTCCATCCAAATATTTACGATGGCTTTAAATGGGTCCCGGTAGTAGATGGTGGGATTGATCCCCTAGAAATCGTAAGCTGACCCGGACAGTACATGGTTATCAAAAAAAAAAAAAAAAAACAAAACAAAGACGCCTAGTGTAACCCATCATATTTGAAAATTAGTAGAACCACCATGCCTACTAGAGAGTACTCACATAGATAAGAGACTTTGCATACCTGAAATCTCATGCTTTGCATATAACTGACGAAATCTCATTGTCCTCTACCTTATGTTTAAATTACGTGCAAGAGAGGGGGAAAATCGATCAACAGTAGAGGCCTAGAGGGGCAACAATGGAAACAATTACGATTTACACGACACAGTAAAAACACGAAGGGAAACGTTACAACAACCCAGTGATAATGTATTGGAATTAAGGAGATTTTCATACGTGAATAAAGAAAGCCCTCTGAAACTTGATGACTCAAGTAACTACATAGTATCATTTAAGAACAACGCTTTAGTTAATAAAGAACTCACTGGTCACAAATTTGTCGGTCATTAAACGAAGCCAATTCATTTGTTGGTTGCAGTTGTAATCTTTGTCGTAAATAAGAAAGTTGCATCACTGCATGTACCGAAAAGTTAACTATCGGCCTGGTTTGGGTAAATTGAAAGAACTGGTTTTTTGGTTTTTTTGTTGTCCTTATTCAAGAAATTTTTGCATTTTTTAGTTTTCGGTCGATTTTTTGTGGTTTCTTGGCTTGTCTCGACGAGAGGAATCTAAAAAGTATAAAATAGTTAGCCAAACTTAAAATTTTGTGAATAAAGACGAAAAATAATCCAAAAACTGGTTTATTTTCGGCTTTATTAAAAAAACGATTACTTTTGACCATAATTTTATACTTTTGGATTCGTCTCGATGAGAGAAATTCATAAACCACAAAATCTTAACGCAAAACTAACAAATGCAATTTTTTTTTGAAAAAGAACAAAACGAAAAAAAACCAAAAAATCAGTTTTTTCAATTTAGCCAAATTATAAAACTTACATGTACAAAACAGGAAATCATGGATGTCAAAAAATTAAGATATAGAACTCAGGTTCGATTCCTCTTGCCAGCAAACTCTAGGGGTCAGTGGAGTTATGCCGGTCGTTGCAAGCAAGTTGACCCAGATGTCTAGTTATAAAAAAAAAAAGATACACAAAAGTAAATGCTAGTCAAAGTAAAGATTCTCGGCTCTCATGCATATTTCTGATGCAGAAAAGGTGAATTAAATTGGCAATAGTAACTCCCCCTGTAGATGCTGCTGGTGGTTTCAAGGACATAGCCAGCAACTGCAAGGCTGATTATTACAGTATATAACACATACAATGACGCTGTGAGTAAGAGATTATATTTGCATGGTATGTGGCTCTCCTTAGCTACTGTATTAAATTCTCCAATGGATTTCCGACCTATATTTCACAAAATTTAGCAGAGGGAAGTTAAGGGAAACCATCGTACCTGTGTTTACAGAGCCAGAAGAAGAACCTGAGAGAAGCAGCGAATGCATTAAAAATCAGTGGCAGAGACCAGAACCCAGAAGTATTTCGGGCGCAGAAGTAGTTTCAAATAGCGGTATCGGTGCATCGGGAACCGGCGTATCAAACGATAGGTTGCGGGAATCGGGTGTAGCGGTCGTGATATTCAAAACTATGCCAGAACCCAATTTCTGTCCTTTTTTTCTTGTTCCCCTTCCATAGTATTTTCCTTCATCTTATAATGGAGAGACAAAGAGATGGTAAATGGTTGAAGAAATTGATTACAGACTTTTAATGGCTCTTTTATTGAGTTCATGAGAGAAATTAAGGTGGTTAGGTTTACTTAGCTTTTTCCAGTAAATGTGCATGAAACTTGGTGGTTAAGACTAAAATTCTGTCATATATGTAGGGGTGGGCCGGTTGACAGATCAAGCCTGAACTGTGCCACTGCCAACCCACCAAAGCCCGTTCGACAGATTGAATCAGTGTCCATGATCGCAGGTGTGTTGATCCAACCCAGACCCCGGCCCAGTTTAGAAGTGAAATCCATCAACTCATATGAAAGCCCAAGCCCAGGTAGTGAGAGGCCTCTAAAGCCTTAGACTTTTTAAAGGAAAATACGAATATTCAACTACTGAAGGTGTTCAGACAATTGAAAAGCATACAAACTTTTTTGCTGCATATTATTTGAGTGACAGAATTTGGAAGAACAGTGACACATACCGTCAAAAATTTACATGGTGAGAGGCGAAACTTTAGATACCGGAAATCGGGCATTGCATGATTGTCGATGGAGCAAGAGAGAGGCCAGGGCCCCTGCAAGGGGGAAAAAAAAAAAAAAACCTCTAGTATTATATGAGGGGAAAAAAAATTTCCTACAAAATTATATAGGTTCGCCCCCACAACGTTTTTTTTGGAAAAAATATTCGCCCCTACGTAGTGAAATTTCAGGCTCTGTCTGTGATGATTGAAATAGGAAGTTTATTTCACATGGTTAATCAAATGGCAAGACAATGGGACACCAACCAATTGTCTGAGGCGGCACTAGTCCAGAAACTTGCCTAATGCATGTGTTTTGTGTGTGATTGCATGCGTCTCCATCTGGAATTCCTCCCTTCTCCATCTGGAATTCCTCCCTTCTTACGGTTTACGCCTGAGTGCTCAACTCTTTGTTGCGTGTGGAAAAGTACATGTAATTTACTACGATAACAAAAAAAAGAATATTGTTTTTTAGTACCATGCTTGTGCAAGATTTAAATTGTACTACAAGAAATTAATATATTAAAAAGTAGGGCTGTAAAAAAAACTCGTGAACCACAAATCCGATCCGATCTGAACCGGACCGTAGGATTTGGATTGAGTCCATTGATTGAGGGTCCGGACACGGATTGAAAAATTAGAAAACTGTGACTCACGATTCGGTCTATGGATTTTCATAAAAAAAAAAAACTGTGGATAAACCAAACAAGACCGTAATATAATGTAAAATATTTGAATAAGAATTATAATTTAACATATTATTCTTAATTATTTGTCCAAAATGGCTGAATGTGGTATATCTGATGATGATGTTCTTAAAAAAATAAACATGCTACTGCTAGCACCCTAAGGAATGAGGATAAGGCTATGGCGAGTGATGCAGATGTTATATCCGAGAGGCTCAGGATTGATATTTTTGATGATGATATTCAACTATTCCTAAATCCAGAGGAAGACCAACCTCTAAAGTGTGGAATTATTTTGAATGTTGGGGATTGTAATGGTACTTGAATATGTTTTTTAATTTTGTAATGATACTTGAAATCCCTTTTTTTTTTTTAATCAGGGTTTTGAATTTGGAATCTGGAATCAGTTTTTTAATTTTGTGGAATGTAATAATCCGTGGATAAACCGTGAATCAAACCGTGAGTTTTTTAATTGTTTCGAAACCAGACCGTAGACTTTAAGTCCAGACACGGATTGCCTTTCCTTGGACCATAGTCTCTTAGTTCGGTCCTCAAATTCATACCAATCTGCACCGATCCGTACCGTTGACTGTCCTATTGAAAAGGACCATGTGCATAAACGAAGATGGTACCAGAAATGTAAGGTAAACATGTGCGTAGAAACTTGCACTGTTTGCGCTCATACCACAACATGGGTCCTCCATAGTAGCCCTTTGGACATCAATATGGGTAAACGTAAAAATTACAAAAGCTATCAATTTAGTATTTCGTATGAGATTAAACATAAAGATTGCCTGAGCTATGAATTAGCCAACTCAAATTGGTAAGAAATTGATAGTATATGGACAAACCAGGTCAAGTTCAAATCAACGGACCTACACTGAATTGGCTTGTTGAAGTGACATGAGCACAAACCTGTCAAATTTATAAGGTATGTTTTGACCTAAAAAGTTAGTTGGCTTATTTTTTTATTTTTATTATTAGTTTGTCTCGGCGAGAAGAATAAAAAAATAAGCTAAAAAGTCAACAGTCAACTTTTTACACTTTTTTTTTATTTTATTCAAAAAATTGAGAGTTCTAGTCATAATCTTTTACCTTTTGGATTCCTCTCGCCGAGACGAACCAATAATACTAAAAAAAATCGATGCAAAACTAACAAACGCGAAAAAAATCAAATAAAGACAAAAAATAAGTTAAGTTGAATTTTTAGGTGAAACCTCATCTAAATCAACTCACACCTGAGTCCGGATTCCACCAAGTTTGGGAATAAAGTTTTGAAATTGTCAATTATGTGCTGACTGGGTCCACTAATCCACCCAAGTGGATGAGATAGAGAAGTAGGGGATCACACCCCAGTGTCGGCAACGAAATGTTACTGGACTGAAATGCGGCCTAAAAGAATTGTTAGGTAATAAAAAATTTTGATTTGATTCTCTTGTCTGAAAGAGAATTATCAATGGGCCCATCTCCTTTGCAAGTTTCTCTTAAGATTTTGCAGGCACAAGAAGGCAAATTAAGGTATAAAAAATGTATTAAAATGAGTAAAAGTATATAGAAATGTGTGAAAATATATAAAAAAAATTGTGAAAAGTGTATAGAGATGTGTGTTTATTTTGTCTTTATCTGTGCTTATTGTCCACCTATTGGGCTGACAATAGAAAAATCTTTAAATTTTGTTCCTCGTACATCTTCTTTGGTGCAGCCCTTATTAGCCTTATGCTGTACTATTGGGGATTGCCATTTGTTAAAGCTTCCCATATTGGTTAATTGTAACTTCCAAAGCTAGTATATTATCCTGAGCGGTCTCTCCACTTATTGCTAATTATTTTTGAGTTAGATGTTTTAACAATATTATCCTGAGCGGTCTCTCCACTTATTGCAAATTTATTACTTAATCTCAAAGTAGTCCATGTGTTGGTAACATGTTTCTATTGGTACTCTTATATGAAAAATGTGGTATGTCTACGGCATGAATTCAGCACATGGTAGTGCCCTCAAACAGCATTTGCCCATTCGAAAGTCCATGGAAATACGAACAAATTCTTGATTTTATCTCAACTTTTCAAGTAATCACATTATTAGTTCATGTACCTCAATAGATTACACAAGTGATCGAAATAAGACCGATGACATACACCATTTTGTGTAATTTCCAGGGAAGAAATTCAGTATCATTATAATGATATGAAACATCATGTGACGGTATAGTATCAGACTAATCCCAAAGGTTGGCCTAGTAGACAAGACTTGGAACTTCAGTTTGCTCCCTCCTAAGATCTCATTTTTAAAACCTTCTAGTTGTTATCAACTCTTATAACTCCTAAGGTCTCGCGTACAAAATCTCTTAGCTCCCATCAACCCTAAAAAAGTCAGTCCCATATCAGTTGAGTTGTGTACATGCAAAATTATTTAATGTCCTTCGGGTACTGTCACCTGGTGTCTCAGTCCTTTTCCATCGCACATTTGAGGCCCAAAACAAGTGAGTAGGCTCCACCCTAATGTGTGATGAAAAATAGGCTTGTGGCAAGAGTAATAATTATTTAGTCGTGTGTTAAGACACTGCCACATAATGTCCATTACACTTATCCACCACACATTCTTGTGGTCTATACTTGAGTATTGGGCCCAAATACATGTTCGATGGTAATCTTTTCTGGGTCACCACGTGGCGGTCTCAACCGGGACACCCGAGTTATCGGACAAAAGCAATGTATGGGATCGGACTCTGCAATTAATCAACATTGAGTCATTTGAGATAATTGTGATTACAGTTATACAGTATCAGAGCAATTACATGAGCAGCAAAAGCATCAAATATGCAAAATTGGGAAAAAAATTGAAGAGTAAGATTTTGTACCTGAATTTGAGGGTACATTATGGGAACCCTTTTCCCTATTTCGCATTTCAAATTTTGGTTCCAAATGAATACCAGTTCGGCCATTTACGAGTAACTACTTGTCTGCGGAGCGATGCATATATTATAGTATACGGAAGCAAATGAAATGTTGCCAAGTCAGCACGCGGAGCTTTCAATGTTAGACAAACCTAACTCTAAATGAGGTCCTTTTTTTGAAGACCTGCTACAGGCACACAAAGAGGCACACCACAGACCACGCAAATCCCATGTGGCAAGTGGGCCCCACCTTTTTCCAATTAAAAAAAAAAAACAAAGCAAATCTTCTTTTGAAGCACACGAAAGAAGATGGAACCAACTCAACCCCTGCCACCGACGTCCTCCACCACAGGCAACTATCACCACCGGCGGCCACCACTGCCCCAACGTGACCCAATTCCGCCCCTAAGGTTGGCTATCGGACTACACTGCAGACCCAAAAAATACGAAAATAAAAACCAAAAAAATCCCCAAATTCACAGTAATTTAATTCAATAACATTCCATAACCTTCATTTTGAGCCCATCCTTTGATTGACATTGCACAGTAACTCATAGAAATTCAATTCAATAACATTCACAAAAAAAAATAAAAAATCCCCAAATTCATTGCAAACCCTAATCCTTCTTCGCGACACCGTAATCACTACCTCCGTCCAGGCGACACCGTAATCCTTCTACATGTCCGTCCCACCTCCGTCCTATATGGTGATGATTGGGCGCCGTTGACGTCTCCGTTGATGACCAAGAGTTCCAGCAGAAGCTCGAAAATGAGTTCGATACTTTTATCGTTACTAAATCAACTAGTGTCACGTGGTGGAGGTGGTGCCAGTAGCGATGGTAGGTCCGAGTACTCTAGGGTGGTGATGGTGGATGACAGGTGGTGGTGGTTGTGGTAGTAGGCGGAGGGGAGCAGATCAATTGGGTCAATTGGGTTTGGCTATTTGGGGGAGAGTAGGGTTGGCCATTTCCTCCGACCCGTTCAAATCCGATCTGATCCCCAATCCGAACATATCGGCAATATGGAGATCTGTTGGGAGATTGGATAGGATATATGGGGATTTTTTTTTTTTGAAAATGTTTGGGGATCGGGTAGGGGGTGGAGATAGGCATGTCCCCGCCCCAAATCCACTCTGAATTCGTTCCCCGATCCATCCCCGCCCCACTCCGCCTCGTCCCCGATCCGCCCCGGCCCCGTCCCCGAATCCCTGAATATAGAGGTCTATTCATGAGTTATGGAACTTTTGGGTCCCACTAAATTTTCTCCCAACACATGGGGTCACACTAAATTTTCTCCAAACATTTTATTATAATTGAACTTTGTAATACAATAAATGTGATTAGATAAGAAATGCATCACTATAATTTGAATACATCCCAACTAGGTTGACATCTACTCAACTATCAATCATACGCATTCCTTAAAATAAACACAAAATAAAACAATATTTTTCCAATCGAGCCGTTGATTTTGTTGTTCCTATTGATGAAATCAATTGTGTAAACTTTCTTCTCAATCGAGTTTAGAAAGCCTGTCGACGCGGAGGGGAGGAGATTGGGTTTGGCTATTTAGGGGAGAGAGGATGAAGATGAGGGGAGGAGAGAGAGAATTTCAGTTTTTTCTTTTTTGGGGGTCAATTAGTGGTGGGCCCATGACACGTGTCACGTCTCATAGCGCGACACGTGTGTTATGTGGTTGGAGGTGTGGTTTGATTGTGTGCCTCTAGCATTTTTGTTTTTGAACTTCAAGAGATCTTGGGGTTTGGTCCAGCGTAAATCCGAACTTGACCGGCTCCGTTCACCAGTGGAACTTGTCAAGGCAACAGTCCGGACTAGCCAAAAAAAATGTTACATTTGAAAAATCGGCCCTAAAAATGAAAACCCACTAGAAAAAAGCGGTTGAACTACCGAACAGGAGAAGCTGGTAGCGGATTTATTAAACTGGACACAAATTTTGAACTAGAATTTATACAACACTGCCAGCTAGCTATTCAATTCTACGACTGGTGTGCAGCAAAAATTGTTTGGTACATGAAAAGGGAGCCGACGGTTGAACTGAGTGCATCACAGCCATCAGCACCCTTTTGATATTTTCTTTTCAATCTAATTTTATTCAATAAGCCAATTCCACTGACTAATTCAATTTAAGTTAGTTCGTAGAACACTCGCTAAAACTGCACTCACCCATGTGAGTTTGGGTTTGCTTTAAGTCATACACATCCAAATCTCCCATAAACCCAAAGGATTGCCCTAGTCACTAATTGTCAAACCTTGTAAGTTATGGGTTTGCACCTAGCTAAAAGTTGAGGTTCGAAAATTTTTCAACTGCTATTAATGGTATCAATTTTTACAAGGTCAGTACATTTGGGACATTGCTCCAACTTTAATTCGGCTTTAATCGGACTCCTTGCATGTGGATGATGTAATTGGGTCCCCACGATGGATCAAGGCATGCACATAAGCTAGCCTAAATACACTGAGTTATCAACAATAACAAAAACATAAACATCACTCCTCACGTGTAGCCGTAAGTCTATCATGTGTTTCATGTACGTAGATTATTTGCGAATATACTATTGTACAGGTACAGCTCTTCTGTTGGTTCTGTCATTACAGATTTTGAATACTGGCCACTACAACGAAATCTTTGACAACCCCAAGGGGTAGATGAGTTGGCAAGGACTCCTCCTCAGGAAGAACAAGTCTTGGGTTCAACTCTTTTTAACTTCTTGGGGCCACCAGCACAATATCTCGTGGTTCTCATGGGGTATTGGCTTTGCCCGGTCTATGTGTGTGGTGGGGCGTACATAGACCCTGGAATTAGTCAAGGTCTGCGCAAGCTGGCCGGGACTGCCCAGTTATAAAAAAAAAAACAACGAAATTTTGACTCCTTTGTAGGGATGGCGAAATTTTTTATCAAATTTTCAAAGTACCGGGGCGGGTACGGGGGAAAATTACAAAAACCAGGCCAGGTTCGGGTCGGGGTCGGGTTTATATTACCCCACCCCGTTACCCGCCCCGAAATATATTTATATATATAATTATTCTTTTTATTTAATCTAATTATCATTAGACTAAAGATATTATATTTTTATCCTAATTTTACTATCATTCTACTAAAAACTTTCATTCTTACCTTAATATTTTAACCATTACACTAAAATATCACTTTAATTATAGGTATTCACTTTTATTTTTGCTTTTAAATTAACAATTTTTTAAAATTTCTTACGAGGCAACCTGTCCCTCGATCGGGGCGGGAACGGGGGTACGCAAAAAATACCCGGTCAGGGTCGGGTCCATGTAATAATTTTCAGGTCAAGTATGCCAAAAACCCGCCCCGCCCCACTCCATTGCCATTCCTACTCCTCTGATACCATTACATCTTGATTTATAGGTGATAGACCAAAATCGCACGTGTATCGACCAATTTAGCATACATATCTATTTGTATAATTTCCACTTCTCGATTGCACGGCTGATATTTGATCTTTTGACCAATTTAATTGCTCGTATGCCAAAAATAATTGATCTTAGACATTCACGCTATTGTCCCACAACTACCATTGTGTGGGTTGCTTTCGTTGTGCAAGCTGTAATCGCGATGTGTTATATATAAATATCTCAAAAGAAATGGACCTTACTCATAATGTAACAGTTTTAGATCCAATTGCTGCAACCTAGCTTTGTGCTATAGAAGTGTTCGCCCCAAGCGTTAGGCTAGGTCGGTTGTAGCATAATAACTCGGAAGTCCGAGGTCAAATCCGGGAAAGGTCGGAGCTAGTGAGAGATTTACTTTACGGTAGGGGTTTCGGCGTTAGGACGGCCAACCTTTTGGTTTTGATTGTGGAATTCCCTCTCTATCGCTAAAAAGACTAGAAAATGAAGTTTGAACGAATTTAAAGGCGGCAAGGTCTAGGGGTTCAATCCACCCGAAACTTAGGCCGCATAATGTTTCTCATATATAACTCAAGTGAAAGCCGAAGACAATCGCTCTCACTCGGAGGATTTAACCGTGAAAATTAAGTTACAAAGAAATAGCGTTTGGAAATTGAGGAAACTCTTTTAGGCGTTTTATCAAACACTTAGAGTGACAGGGTTCCAAGCATTGTGTGTGCCAAGATTCTTTGTCTACAGACAATCAAAGAAGTTAACAACTCTAGCTTTGTAACAAATAGAGTAAAAGCTCAACAAGTTCTTTGAAGCGTTATATCAAACACGTAGAGTGACATGGATCTAAGTATTATGTGTGCCAAGGTTCTTATTCTACACATAAGCAAAGATTTAACAACATCTAGTTTTGGTTCAAAAAGGTAAGAACTAAATCTATTCACAAACAAAGATTAAGCATAAAACATGAGAGAAGCCATTAAACTACATAAGTCATGGGGGAGAAATCACCCCATGACCAAGCCTAATCTACTACTCACTCATACTTAAAGTAAACATGAAGAGAAACAAGTAGTAAAAGCAAAGCATGGAGAAAACGAAAATAAACTACGGATCCATATAGATAAGAGAAGTACTTACAACATTTGTGAAGGCCAAAGCCTTGAATAAAAGAGAAACTACCCTAAAAACTAGAGAGAACGTAGAGAAAATGGGGGAGGAAAGAGGAGGGGGGTAAAGAGAGAAAGAGAAAATAAGACATAACCCTAAAATCTAATGTTTGGGGGCTTTTATAGCCCTCCAAAATGTGTGCAAAAGGTCCAAAATGCCCCTGAAAATAAGCTAAGTTCGAGAAAAAAATCTATAGAAAAACAGGCTGGATACCGCTATGGGAAGAAACTCATACTGGTATGTAGACCTTCTAGTTGCCTTTTTGTTTGCTGGATACCGGTATGGGAAAAAACTCAACTGTTATGTAGACCTCCTGATTGCTCTTGTTGATTGTTGGATACTAGTATGGGAAAAAAGCTATACTGGTATGTAGACTTGCTGATTTCTTGTTTTATTTTCTCTTCGTTTGACCATCTATTCACTTAACCTTTTAGGCTTCCAGCAACAAAGGCAAGGAGGGCATCAGCTTCAATTGATTCCGTTTATTCAGTGGTGGATTCTCGCTTTAGTAGCTTATCTGAAATGGAATTGAATACACTTGTATTGTATTCAGGGCGGCGCCTACTCCTTTTAGCAGTAGAAGGAAAGTCTTCATCCTAGGCCTCCAGAGCATACAACAAAATCACCGACTCTGACTATCTTTTCTTTATTTTATTTTTTTTGGTGCAACTATCTTTTCACCCTATTACTCCAAAATGCTAAAATAGGTTACTTATGTTAAGGTTTAAAAAATGTGTTGAAATATGAAAAACTAGGGTTTGCCCGTGCCTAAAGGCACGAAGAAACACGTTCTGAACATAGTTTATTTGAATTATGCTTCTCTTACCCGCCAACCATGCCGACTTCTCCTAGTAGTGTTTTTAAAGAATCTTTAAACTGAGCTCATCTAATAAACGGATTTAAATAATTACGGAACATATCAATTCAATGCAGCATAAAAAATTATCCAAAAAATAGCACATTTTTTTGTGATACCTTGAATTACCTAAAACATGGACACAAATCTCAGGTGAAACACTAAAATATAAAACAAACAAAAATGGATATCAGAAGAGGAGTGTGATAGAAATAAATTCACGTTTAGGGCTTAACATGAAGTGAGACTATTAGCAAATTTCATACATGTACTGTTGGCTACGCGTTGTCTTCAAGAATGTTGTTTCCGTTGTTTATAGGTACGACAAATGCCTTTGAACTTTCTCATCATCTCTTTTTGAAATATACGTGTATCAAGTTGAATACAATTTCTCCATGTCGGAGCATGCACGAAAATCTAGTTATTTTCCAGAAAAAAAAATTCATGTTAATATGATATTAGATATCACAAATGACATAAATTCAATTGAAGTTACCTCATTACGATGCTGCCATTGAAGCAAACTATTTGTGTGAATCATCCTCAAGTCTGTAGGATTTTCAAAACCAATCATCTTGAAGTAAAACTAAACCAGTATTAAATCATTTGAAAAGTTACATATTCCACTAAACAGACAAATTTATTTTAAACAATGTATATTTTTCGAAGCAACACACTCTACTTTACGCCATATTTTCTTAATATTCGTTTTTTTTTTATGCAACGGAATTATTTATTTTCTTTATATTCACACTCTTCTTTACGTCATATTTGTTTGAGTCTGACATGCGACACATTTTAAAAAGGCGTAGAAGAAGGAATCACACCATCAAAAAGTACTTAGACATAGTTAAACTCATGCTATTTTACAAATTACGGTAACCAAAAATTGATCATCCAACATGGGCTTTTCCATGATTTTGTTGGTCCATAAAATAATCGTCACTCAAATAGCGTTGCACTTGTGTGTTTTCACACCAAATAGGATTCGCTTTCATTTTGATGGTCTATCCATTGACTGGTCCACACATTAAAATGAAAAGAAATAAAATTAAAAGAAAAGAAAGAGAGGTAAAGAATAAAACCATACCACCAAAAGAAGTTCTAAGAAATTCGCCACACATCCATTGAATTAAACCTGCAAAAACATATTAACTCGAGGAAGATATATAGAGGAGGGAAAGGGGAACCGTAACTATAACTTGATGAACTTGACTATAATCTAAATGAAAACGTAAAAAAATAAGAAACATAGAGTCAGAGGTAAAAGAACTTAACTATAAGCAGCTTTCGGTTAAAAAATGAAGGAGCAAATATGATGAAAAGATCAAAATGAAGATTAAAAACATGAAAGAAAGATCTTACCCACTTCCAAAGCTTGATAGTGGCTCCGACTATCTTCACGATTCAGAATCAAACTTCTTGTGAAAGACATCAATATATTCAACTTAATTTAGAATTTTAGAATCTAAAACAATTCGAATTTGATTACCACAAAAAAAAAAAAATCAAAACAAAAGTGATAATGGCTCATACCCATTAAAAAGGACCAAAAAAAAAAAAAAAAAGAAGTTTCTTTCACCTGTTCCAATCCACCGTTGAAAGATGATTTGAGGAGGAGGCGATCAAGGCGGCGATGAGGGGAGGGGAGGGGAGGGGAGAGGAAGAGATGGGAGAGCAGAGAAGTAGCGTATTATTGAGAAGAGAGAAAGAGAAATGTTTTATGAAAGAAGAAAGTAATGGGGGACAATGAAACAAAAAGGTCCGGTTATGGTAACTTAATGAAATTTGACTATTGAAAATCTCTTGAATATAGCTCCCACTGATCCTTGGTTCAAATTTTGAATGAAGCTTATTGATGTCTGTTGGATAACATTTAGACTTTAATCTCACCATCAAACACTTTCTTGCACTTTTGATTGCAAGATCCTTGAAGGCAGAATATGGGCCCTAGGATTGAAAGAAAGATTCAATCATCATTAAATCAAGGCCCTCCAATGTGCCACGGCGGACACTTATGAGAGAGACATTTCTGAAAACCCATGTGTAATGTGATATAGATGTGTACAAAAATAGTAGTCCACTGAACGAAGGTACACCTAATATACTCTATCTTGTGCGGGACACGTTTTAGGGTCTCTGTCAAACATATTTAAGAGTACGTCTCTAAAAAAAAACAACTCACTCGAATACATCTTGATCATTTTTCGTCCCTAAATTTGCTGGAAAAAAAATTGAATGAGTCGATCAAGCTTACCAATAACTGAATGTGCTGAAGTTTTTGCATGGGCCCAGAAAATAATGTTTAACTAATTTGACCGGCTACAATTATTAGTGTGATGTCCCGAAATGAGTCCATCAAAAGTAGAGTACATTTAATATCCACCAAATGATGTACTCATAGTTTGTTTTTTCCTCGAGAATAACTCTATGAAACTACTCTACTTGGGGAACTGGGGGCCCTAGGGCAGCTTTTCAGTCGTTCAAATGTGCTTTCGACGGTCCAAATTTAAATAAAACTCTTCCACGAGAATTTATGTGTATTTATTGCACTGCACCATCCCCGTTGCCCTACTTGTGGCCATTTGGATGTCCCAAAATTTCTACTTTTTCTATTTTCATTTTTTGCATTTTCTATCAACTCGTGGGTGTCAAGATGTCCTCACCCATAATGGATGCCACGAAAATCGTTTTCAGTTTTTAAGTTTAGAGAAATAAAAGCCAAAAGTAGGGAGAGAAGAGTTTTTTGACTTCTCAAATTTTCACTTTTCCCATTTTGGTTAATAAAAAAAACCTACAGAATGTATTCTGCATATATCTCTAAAACACCACTCGTTTTGTAAAATATAATTTGGACATATTTTCCAAACACTCTACCAATTCAAAATACATTCTGGCCATAATATAAAATTCAAAAATGTGAAAAGTAAAAAAAATAAGGCTCACATGCCCAAGCTGCACATGCTTAGATTCTATTCCCCCAGCAGCATGGGAAGTGAGTCACAAACTCCACAAATAAAAAAAGTTAGGAGCAACCATAGATAAAATTTAAATTAAAACTTCCCTAATGGAAGTCTAAGTTCTCACCACCTAGGTTAAATTTCTCACTTTCCTGTCTTATAAGAGTGGAGACCAGTGATTTCTCACTCTCTTATCGTATGTTAATTTCTTGGTTTTATACATGTCTTTTTAAAATTTTAAATGAATCTTTGTGAAATTTAAAATATTTTTCTTACTTTCGTTATCTTTTTTACAAAATGAAATGTTATATTATTTTTAACATTTACATGAGTAGAGATGCAAAACAAAGACCCCAAAAAGCGTAAAAATTAACTATAAAGCATATAATACTATGAATCATCTGCATGCTTGGTAAGAAAGATCTTCTTAGTCCATTACCGGTGTATTCACTACAAGAAATGAATACTCTCAATATGATGAGTTAGGTTCCTCAGTATAGAAAGCTAGAAGAAGAAAAAAAAAACTGGATTAATCATGCATCATATCAAGGAAGGAAAAGTACCAAGTTGGGCAAATATTGGACATCATATACATAACTCATAAGCGTACCAGGCATGCTATACACCTAAAACATGGCAAAAATTATTATATATGATGGTATTTACTCCTTATTGATCTATGCTTAAAATTTATTGGAAGAGAAAGTTCGAATGGGAGAGGAAATTCTTTTACTAAGTGGAAAATTAGTAGAAGGTAGAAATCAAGCGAGATGTATATTGATAGTTCAGGTGAGTTCTTTTTTTTTAAAAAAAAAAGGAATAAAATTTCGCCGTGTGTCGCACATATTGTTTGTATATGGTATATATGAAAAAGAGAGTAATAGAGTAGAAGGATAGATGTTTGGGATTGCAATTCACTATGGCTCCGTTTAGTTGTCAAGAATGTTGTGCAAGAAAGTTAGTCCTAAGAAAAATGAATTGAAGTGAAGTTAAGGAAAAGAAAATATACTTTCTTGTAAGTGTTCATTTGATCACAAAGGAAATATGTAGGAAAACTAAAATTTAGTTGTTCATTTGCTAAGAAAAATAAACTTCCGGGAAACTTCTTTTGTCTTGATTCAATAGCTATTTCGGATAAAAGAAATTTTGGGAGCTATATATATAGAAAAAAAATTAATTGGCTTAATAAGCGCGCCGATCAATTTTTATTTTTGTCTCTATTCAATTTTTTCAAATCAATTTTATTTGCTAAGAAAAATAAATTTCCAGGAAACTTCTTTTGTCTTCATTCAATAGCTATTTCGGATAAAAGTAATTTTGGGAGCTATATATCTGGAAAAAAAATTAATTGGCTTAATAAGCCAATTAACTTTTTTTTTGTCTCTATTCAATTTTTTCAAATCTATTTCATTTGCTAAGAAAAATAAATTTCCGGGAAACTTCTTTTGTCTTGATTCAATAGCTATTTCGAATAAAAGTAATTTTGGGAGCTATATATCTGGAAAAAAAAATTAATTGGCTTAATAAGCCAATTAACTTTTTTTTTTTTGTCTCTATTCAATTTTTTCAAATCTATTTTTTCGCGTCAAATTTTTGTGGACTATTGATTTATTTTCACAAGAGGAATCAAAAAAATAAAAAACAATGATTAGAATTAAAATTTTTTTGAGTAAATACAAAAATACGCCAAAAAGTATGTTTTTTGTTGTGCTTTTTTTCATCTTTATTCAAAGAATTTGGAGTTTTGATTATAATTTTTTACTTTTTTTATTTCTTCTGTCAAAACAAACAAATGATCGACGAAAAATTGAAACAAACTGCCAAATGCAATGAAAAATAAGCCAACTGATAGGCTTATTTGGATGCTTGAAAGATGAATAATTAAGACAAAATAAAATCAACCAACAGTGATTCATTGGTTGATATAAACAAAACAAAATACTGATAACAAGATTAAAAACACACATCCATAAAACCAATATATTGATTATATTGCTTATATTTATAGCAGAAAACAATGAAAGATAGAGAATTGTACGAAATAAGGGAAATAAAGGAGCAAGGATGAACGTTGGCACAAAAAAATTGACATTGGAGGGAGGTTAGAACTTTCCCGCGACACTAAATTCCATATATTTTGCAGGACATATTTTGCAAGAAAGTGAGTCTTGATGGGAAAATCATTTTCTAGGATCCTATCATTTTCCTGACAACTGAACAGGGCCTATAGTAATGGAAGCAATGCAATGTCATGTGGTACTCCCCATAAATAAAAGATCGGCAACATATTATTATGTGGGCAACCCCTTGTCTCCCAACCTCTTAACAAAAGTGGATGGTAAATATTCCTACCGGATGATTTGTCAATACGTACATAGTTGGGAGTGCCACGTAGACAATGCCACGTGGTACTACCAGAGCATTGAATAATTACTCCAGGCTCATGGTAATTTACCTTTTGGCCAATACAATCAGCTCCTTCCTCCAATACAATTAACAAATTTGTAAGAAGAAAACTTGCATGTTTCTCTTTTTAAGTCGAAGATTTATATTTTCAAGATTTATGACAACTAATATACATAGTTCGCAATCTATCATGCATTTCCATACACAATATTCAAGTCTTCAGATTGTCACTTGCATACACAATTCAAAATTACGAAATGGAGATGAAGTAACAAACATTGTTAATGTTTACAAACTTAATTTTAACTAAAATAAGGTTTATTTTTAACAATTTATTAATCATAGGCATCTGGTTGTGGGCCTTTGCTGCGACCCTTTTCACTAGTGTGTGTATAGTGGGGGCGGTTCCGTTAATACAGTGAATAACACAACATTTGACACACTTTTTTTTTTAACCCCACGCGAATGATCGGAGCCGTTCAATTTATTTAAAATATGTTTTTAAGATCACCTGTAAAAATTCAACTCATTTAAATATCGGTAAGGGTCTTATCAGTTCATTTAGTTGATTCCTATCAAATTTTACAAAATAAATTTGAATGAACTGATCAAACCTTTACCGGTGTTCAAATGAGTTGATTTTTTACAAGTATTCTTAAAAACATATTTTAAACAACTTCAATGGGTCTGATTGTAAGCGGGGAGCTCCGATTATTGTTGTGTCAAATGTTGGGTTATTCATTGTGTTCATGGAACCGCCCCTACCCTTTTCACTTGTGTGGGTGTGTGTGTGTGTGTGGGTGTGTGTGTATAACACCGACGAAAAATTTCAGCAATGGCGATCTCCAATCAGCTACTCCAGATTCGCGGCGGCGACAAAAATTGGGATTTTAACTATGATCATTATTGGGATAATGGATGGTCGTCATTGAATTTTCAAGAGAGTGAGGAGGAAAGCATGAGCTATGGGCAACGGTGTGGGAAAACTCCTTGAAACTTATTAACCCACCTCAAATCCCCCCTCTCCGATGACAAAACCTTAGTCTGAAACATTTATATATCTATGTATGTGCATGTGAAAGTTTTTAACAGAGAGAATAGTTAGGTTTCGGTGATTATATATGAATAGAGGAGTATACGGTGTGAGATGGAGAAAATAGAGTGGACGAGATGGAGAGAAGAGAGTCTGGTGAGGGTAAGGGCTTTTTTGGTCATTTCACCCTTTACGTTAACAGAATTTAGGGGCTATGTGATTTCCCAGAACTTAAGGGGTGTCTTTATCCGCTTTTGAAGTTCGTGGGGTGTTGTGATACAAGCCGATAGTTTTTGGGTTGTTTATGAAATTTGGCCTAAAAACCATACAAAAAATTATTCACCAACACCCGCAAAAAATATTGCAACCAGAATACATGACAGCCAGAAGTAGAAGTGTGTAGACAAACATTTTTTTTTTTTTATATTATAAGTGATACAAGCCGATGGTTTATGGGGTGTTTGTGTAATTTAGCCTAAAACTCATACAAAAAATTATTCACCGAAGACGCGTAAAAAACGTTGCAACCAAAAGTAAATGCGTGTATGCAAATATGTTTTGTTTTTTTATATACAAATATGATTTTTAAAAAGCATGATTTGAGTGTTCTGACGTGTCAAGTGGAACAATCGTCGCTCAATAGATTAAAGTTACTCTAGGAATGACATTCTTTAAAAATACGAAGCATTTTTAAAAAAATATTCAATTGGATTTTTCAACTGTTGATTATCCGGGCAAATGAGTACGAAGCATTTTTAAAAAATTTAGATTGTAATCCACTAGATAATTACCGAGACACCTGGCACTCCGAAAAGTCCCTTTCTGCAAGTCAGTGGTTAGGAAATTGCATTTTATACTCAACTTTTAAAAAGCATGGACGGAGCATAATGGGATTTGGTAGCTACAGTATTTGGAGCATTTATCAACTCTCTCTCTCTCTCATGGAGCTGGGGCCAGTAGGAAAAGGGCAAAAAAAAAAAAAAAAAACTGAAGTATCATACAGAACAAATAAATTTCTTGTGAATTATATAGGCTCGCCCCTATAAAGGACTCCCTCTATCCCATTTTAAATGTTCACCTTTTTATTTTGGGATGTCTCAAAATAAGTGTTCACTTTCTATAAATAACCATCAAAACATATCAAACTTTCAATTCTACCCCTAAAAATTACTCATTGATTTGACAATTTTTTATATTCATATCATTCTTAAATTGACAATATTTTTCAACATATAATATTTATCATGATTTTGAAAATTTTGTATAATAGAATTAATTGAAATCTATCAAATAAGATCCATATGATATTTTTTTCGAGATCCATATTGAAGGATATAAACAATTTAAATACATTTAATTGACTTACAGTTTTTAAGGTTACTTTTGGAAATTTAGAGCAAAAAATTAAACTTCTTAAAAAGGTCGATTTCCCTTAGAGGACATTTAAATTGGGACGGAGGGAGTATGAGTTTATTACCATTAAGGTCACAAAACAAATATTTATTACCATTAAGGCCAATCACTCTTTTTAATTACCATTAAGTTCAATCACTCTTTTTTTTTTGGGTTTATACTTAGCGTGCACTTTCATGTTATAGTGTTTTAGTAGTTTAGACACTTTCATAGGGTACCTTAGGATTTTAGGCATTTTCAGGGGTACCCTAAATTTACAATGTACATTTAGAAATTAGACTGTACATTTAGAATTTAGATCGTATATTTATAATGAACATTTTAGAATTTAGACCGTACATTTAGATTTAGAATGTACATTTTAGAATTTAGACCGTACATTTAGAATTTAGACCATACATTTAAAATTTAGACTTTAGCACTTTCATAGAGTACCCTAAGATTTTAGGCACTTTCATAGGGTACCCTATGTTTAGGTTTAGGCATGTTTATAGGGTACCCTACGATTTAGGCATTTTCATAGGACAGTCTAGGGTTTAGATTTATGGTGCACTTTCTTATTATAAGGTATTAGTGGTTTAGACATTTTCATAGAGCACCCAAGGGTTTATGTTTTAGAATTTTCATAGGGTACTCAAGGATTTAGACACTTCCATATGATTTGGGGGTTCAAAATTTAAAATGTAAAATTTAAAAAAAAAAAAAAAAAAGGAGGGAGGGAGGGAGGGGGAGAGAGAGAAACTGATGAATGGAGTTTTTGGTGTATTTTTTGAAAACTGATGAAGCTTGGCGTGCATGGCTCAAAAAACTGGACCTACCCGTGCTTTTCATATAAAGTATTTTGAAAAAGAAATTTGCTGCTGCGTAGTGAAATTTCTGACTTCATCCTTGCTCTCACAGTCTCATTCGTCAGTAGATAACAACCTATATAGCCATTGCTAGTGCTATCAACCGTCTTTGGTATCAGCAGAATTAAAATAAGACCTCCACCTTCTATCTCTATTATTGGGAAATCCAAATCTAACCCCCGGCCTTTGTTCTTTTTTGCTTTGCCATACTTGTATACTCGTTATGATGAATATTTGAATATGAAGTGAGAATTTTACAGTTTTGAAATCCCTAATCTTGGCCACAGAGAGAAGCATGTTTGATTCATTCATTTGTAAATTTGAGCATTTTTCGAGTACAATATTTTGACGATGCCACATTTGTGTATCATAATTTCTTATACTTTGTTGATTGAGAAATTCTCTCTTTTATTTAACTTTTTTTTGTCTCAGTTATTGTGCATAATTCAAATTGGATTATGACTGAATTTTAGAATCGAGAATTTATCAAATTTTGATATTCCATAGTGCAATAGTGAGAAATTTTTCCTTTTTTCTACTACCTAAAGGTAATTCGATTAAATGCTTAAACAAATAACAATGCATTCCCAAATAAGATTGCAACATTCTATTTTAGATTGTCCCTTATAAGTGTCATTTCGAAAAAGTTAATGGGTAAAAGTTTGTATAGTTATCGTCGTTTGCTCATTTTGATAAGTAAATAGGTAAATGTGAATGATAATTTTGAAAAATTAAAATAAAAATATAATGATAATATTTACTTAATAAGTTAAAATTACGAAATAAACTTCTTTCCTCTTTCTTGAGATCATGGTCCGTAGTGCGAATACCATTTTGTCCGGGTCACTTTGTTGAGTCACGTTTTCATCCTGTGTCTTTACTTTTCGTTGCTCACACATTAATTTCATCACTGTACAGGTATCGGAATTTCA
The DNA here is from genome assembly GCA_020921065.1 of Vaccinium darrowii. Taxonomy (NCBI): domain Eukaryota; kingdom Viridiplantae; phylum Streptophyta; class Magnoliopsida; order Ericales; family Ericaceae; genus Vaccinium; species Vaccinium darrowii. The sequence continues at coordinate 23,631,973 of CM037156.1, forward strand.
GCCTTCTTTTGCTTCAATAGTTGGAAAATTAAAGACAGTTGCTTTAATCAGACATTATTGTAAGCAGTCCGACTACACGTACGTACACACGTATGCGCACGAACACATCTAGACCACCCATGTCAGGAATCAACAGTCTAAATTTAAAAAAAAATCTTCTATGTAATGTAAATAATATATATCTGTATTCAAACTATTATGCGGAAACAGATATAACACAGATCTTGAATTCAATACACCTCAAGAACAATAAATTTAACGTACCTTTGTTGGCCATCGAGATTAGAAAGAACAAACCCCTTCTATAGAATCACTTTAATTCTTGGCTCACCTTCTCCTCTCTGTCTCTAACTTTCTAGAATACCCAATAACTTTAATTGATGGAAAAACTATGTATAAGGGGTGAGTATTCTATTCTTTTTATAGAGGAGAGAAGAGGGCCTTAGAGATAATCATAAGAGACTCCTAATCCATCAAGGACTCTCTTATGTAGAGGTCTCCTTTATCTATTCTAATTAGGTGTCATAACGAACCTTATCACTACATTGGCTTATCAGTTAGTAGAGTCCCAATTGTAATAGACATGCATAAACCGTGGAGTTCAGTGGGCCACCCTAATTAGGAAAATAAAACTAACATTCTCCCACTTGGCCCACTGAGCCGATGGTGATGCAAAGTGTATTTCTTCAAAATATGCAATTTTGTTGTAAACAACTCAAGTGGGCTCCACATTAAAACTTTGACACGTGATCACGAATTTAAAAGCCAATAGGTTCAAACCCAATTAGAAACCTTAATACTATGATTAATTCAGACCACCAATGTGAGTCATAGCGGTTATATAGCATCATGCCATATTCCCTTCTATGTACCACACCATTGATAACCTTTACTAACCAAGTCCTTAATAGGAAAAGTACCATCATATTTAGGCTGCAATGCC